>CP139504.1:291557262-292157262 GCA_021014915.2 Artemisia tridentata subsp. tridentata | reverse complement strand
ATAAAATAAATCAGTTTGTACGTTTCGGTATTTACCCCGATATCCCAAATAGTTTGTATAAAACATAAACGTCTTATAAATAGAAATAAGTTTAACTAATAAAATCAGTTTTCCTCAAGTCGTCGAGGCTTTAATAGAAATCAATTTCCTCAAAACAATTTAATTAAAAGGTATTCAGTGGATATTAGACATTATTGCCTTATTGTGTAATTGTTGCGAATCAAATATATTAAATTCGTCGCGAGTCTAATATATTGTATTCGTTTCAAGTTCAATAAGTCCAGAATGTCCAATTGTCCAAATCATAATCAGTATAAAACCGTATCAAGTGTATAATTCGATAGTCCAAAGTAAATCCAAATACAAGTCCACATTATATCCAAAACGTACAAATATACACCAATAGTTAAATAAATCAATTTCGTTAGTAGAGTACACGGTAACTAACGTATATCACTCATAAGTTTAATATACCTTATACTTATCAACTTTTATTAACTCAAAACACACTCATGTGGGCTATTGAGCCCATGTGCTAAACCAACACAACCTTTAATGATCTATGGGCTTAGGCCCGACACATAAACAGCCATAACACACCCATATTGTGTTGTTTATACCAACAAACAGGAGACCACCCATGTGGTTGTTTTTCTGAGTTAAACCAAAAGCAGACTCAAACAAAGGTGTACAAACACTCTTAGTGTAAATCAAACCCGAGACCAAACAAACCACAAAACCAAACGATAAAAAAAATGATTACTAGTTTTCAATACATCATAACAATGAGGGCAAGCATATTAAACTAACACCTGTTAGTTTTCCGAATCCAAATCAAAACGTAGACCAAATAAAACTCAAAACCCAGCAACTGATCGGTTATGACATCGAACCAAGACTCAAGAGTAGTCAACAAACACCATTTTGATATTAAATCTTACCACACGAATTTAGTATCAAAACAAGTTTTAATCAATTTTTAAACCACAAATTAATAGTCTCGTCCCATAAAAGTTTTTAAATCCACGAAAATTATAACAATAAAAGAATCGGTTATAAACAAAAATGAGTAAACGGGTTCCACGATTTACCAAATCGAGCAGAACAAGGAGAACAAGATGGCGGAGATGGTGGCGCAGCAGCACTGGTGGCTGGAAAAAGAGAAAACGTGGCGGCAACAAGTGGTGGAGATGGTTTCTTGGCGCGTGAATCACATAGGAATGAAGAGAAGATCACAAGGTTTATTTTGGTGGTGGTTGTGAGAGGTGGTGGCCGGCGGTGGCGGCTCTACTGGCCGGAACAGTGGCCGGATATTGAGAGGGAGGAGAGTGGTGGTGATGTCGGCTGGGAAGAAAGGAGAGAGGGTTTTAAACCCTAAAAATGATAAAGGTGTATTATAAGTTGGCTTATATAATACTAGGTTAGGTTAAATAAACTCCAGGGACCAAAATGTCATTAACAAAAGTTTAGGGAATGAGGAATAACATTTACCGCAGGGACCATAGTTGTAATTTGTGTTATCTTTCATGAAACGTGACTCGGGGCTCGTTTAAGATAACAAACGATCGATTCAAAATACGGGAATTTCACCATCGCGCTCAGAATAATTTTTCCAATAAAAACGGTTATTCATACGTCTCATTTCTCACGAATAATAAAATAGTCAAAACAATTCGTCGGTTGTGCCAGTACGCGTTGTGTACGAATTTCACGTTTCGTGAGATAAATTTCACGTTTTAGAGTCAAAAGAGTCCGGACAGGTTCATAAATGAAAAACAGAGATAATCTCGTATAGAAATAAATCTGGAAAATTACGAGTTGTTACAGATCTTTTGTGGGTTTTTATAAAAAGATGATTAGATCGTATGGTTTTTGTTAGATCTTTTGTAGATCTGTGAAAACTTTTGAAAAACAGTTAAATCTTGTTTCTGATGATGATGGTGGTTTTTCTTGGATCTTGGCCATTAAAGTTTTTTTTTTTTTTTTTTTTTTTTTTTGTAGTTTTTTAGAAAAGCAGTTGGTTTTTATACGATGGTGATGGTTTCTGGTTTATGGTTTTTTGATGGTGATGGTTTCTTTTTAGGTCTATGAAACTGTTTATGGTTTCTTGATGGTGATGGTTTCTTTTTAGATCTATGAAACTGTCTTGTGGTGGTTTGGTAAAAAAATAGTTAGATCTTTTTAGATCTTAAAAAAATAATTATGAAACTGCTTATGTGCTTATGTGGTTTTAGATATTTTTAGATCTTAAAAAAGCAGTTATGAAACTGCTTATGTGGTTTGTTAAAAAGCAGTTATGAAACTTTTTAGATCTTAAAAAAGTAGTTATAAAACTGCTTATGTGCTTATGTCGTTTGCTAAACGAGTAAGTTATGAAACTTTTTAGATCAATTTAGATCTTAAAAAAGCAGTTATGAAACTTGTTATTTGTTTTTGTTTTGTGAATGCAAGTTTTGATCTGCTAAGTGCTAGCAGTTTATGGTTGTTTGGTTTATGGTTTCTTGATGGTGATGGTTAACCATAGATCTGTGGTTGTTTGGTTTAGATATGTGGTTTAATCTTGAAAGCAGTTTCAAAAACTGCTTATTGGTGGTTTGATCTTTAAAGCAATTTCAAAAACTGCTTATTGCTGTTGCAAAAAAAAAAAAAAAAAAAAAAAAAAAGGTTTTTTGAAATGGTTTCTTGAAGCAGCTTATTATCAAATAAGCAGTTGGTTTCTGTTAAAAAAACTGAGACACGGCGATGATGATTTAAAAAAAAAAAGAAGAAAAACTTGTGTTGATTGGCATGACATAACCGAATGGACGGTAAAGTGGGATTTTTTCCACTTTGCAACATTCAAATTTGCAGCCATATGATTAAACGATAATAATGTAAGCCTATTAAAAATCTCGATTTATCATTTTTTTATAAACGTTACACATTTTTGAAAGTAATATATGTAATAGCGTAAAATTATACCTCATTCGTGTAAAACGGTGATATATTCATCGTAAACTTTTATAAACCAAAATTTTATAAACCCGTAATAGCCGAACTTGTTCCTTTCTGCTAACTTGTTATTTTTTTTATTTTTTTATTTTTTTTTTTGTGAAAGCAAGCAAGTATTGATATGCTAGTTTTTGTTTTGTGAATGCAAGTTTTGATCTGCTGCTAGCAGTTTATAATCTAAAACAAAAGGGAATACTCAATAGTAAAATGCTTGGCTCACTCGTACCAAAATGTAATACTAAAAAAAACGTGTTCCACACAAAAACTCCCGTGACTTACATTTTATTTAACACTAAGTAGTACAACAACAACAACAACAACAACTTTATTTTTTTTTAAAGACACAACAACAACAACAAAGGGATAGACACACTTAAGAGAAAAGAAAAAAAAAGACAACTAAAAGACAAAATCACGAAACACAAAAAACCACTAAGTACAACAACTAGAGAAGAAAATGTTAAAAAACTGAAAAAAAAAAAAAAAAAAAAAAAAAAAAAAAACATGTATTACAAATGGGTAGGGGGTTTGTCCCATATTGAAATGGAGGTGCATATGGTGGGGCCTGCCTTCTAGAAGCTTGATTTAATTTAAAGTTTGGTAATTTTTTTACACTTTATACCCCTTAGCTTCAATTCTAGTACTCATTCTTTCAAACTAAACCTTGAAATAATAACTAGCTTTTATCTCTTCAATTAAACTTGGACTTGTTTCAACGGGCTATATCTTGGGCTTTCTTTGGTTTCCACTTAAGTATGATAAATCATCGAATAAGCTCCAAATAATCTTCTAACAATCTTTAATTTTTTCTAAAACTCAACATAATCACCACTTTGCTTCACTTTTGTTCCAATAATTCTTCAATGGTACCTTAACAAACCGAATAACAATATACGTAATATTTGCGATTAAGACCTCAACATTGTTATTTATTTTAGCATAAATGGGGGTATTTTTGGTATAAAAATATGAATAATTGTGATTTCATCAATTGGCCAAAATGTAAAGACGCAAGTAACTTATTGGATATGCACCGGTCTTTGTGTGAAAGCAAAATTAAATTATTGAAATCATGATATTCAAGGCATAACTTATGACACACATATATTTTCACAAAGACTATGAAATTATCTTGAGGAGACATATTCTAATGTGGTGGATCAAATAATGTATTTTGTTATTATAGAAGTCTGGCAATGCGAGAAATAATTGATATGCGTTTATAAGATAAATGAATAGAGCTCATGTGATGTTGAGATTTTATTATAGGATATAAAATGCATGAAGCATGCTAGTGATTTTAATGCCTAAAGCTATAAGAAAAGTTCTCGAGAATACTACTTGTGTATTGAATTAATCATGTTTTGAGCATATGTGTTATAATCGCCTTAGGGGTTGTTTATTTTTTTTCTTAGTTAATGGTCCATGTAGGTCCCACGTCTGTCCTAGCCTCTTGTTTGGGAAAATGTCAATTTTCATCCCTTGTGGATATAGACCGAATAAAGGATTTTTATGGGCCCCACCTAAAAAAGTAATAATATTAAATGGTAAGTGGGTCCAATCCTTTCACTAAGGAAAAAAAGAAACGCATCCTTAGGCTATGTTCCCGAGATTATTTTTGGAGAGAAGGGTAAAGAAGTGGAAAGAAGAAGAGGAGAAATTGTAAAAATTTCATGTTCCAGATATTTTTTTAAGAGAGGAGAAAATACATGAAAAGTAAATCATGTCTAATTCTATTCCAAATCTTCTTCCCAAGGTTGAGATGATTTGAAGAGAAGTATATCACGACTCTTCTTAATTTTTTTAATCACCAAAATACCCTTGACCTAATATACATGCTTATATAAGTCGACCTTTTTTTTTAATCAAAATCAATCGTAGCAGCCTCACAACTCACCTGCAGACTATCTATATCATCTACAGGTAACTTTAGGATAAAAATCCTCGTATTATTTATTTGACATGCTTTTTAATCATGTATTTTTTATTCCTAGATTTATAGTAGTATGCTATTGTATATTTTTAACAAAAAAACCACTGTAAAGTTGTTGTACGTAGCATGGTTGGAACACTTTAATTTGTATATTAGTACAGACAAATCCTGGATCTTCTGTTGGCATTGAAGTGGAGCATATATGTCATGGGACAACTCCCTTCTTCAAAAGGATGTATGTTTGCTTAGCTGCTGTTCGTGAGGGGTTTCTCAATGGATGCAGAAAATATCTTGGGCTTGATGGTTGCTTTCTAAAAGGTGTGGTGAAGGGTATGCTTCTGACGACTGTTGGTAAAGATCCTAACAATCAAATGTTTCCATTGGCCTGGGCTATTGTTGAGACAGAATCACAATCTTCATGGACTTGGTTTTTAAAGCATCTGAAAATTGACATTAAAACTATAAACGGACAAGAATGGACTTTTATGTCTGATAAGCAAAAGGTATGCTCTCTTAGGTTAAGTCTAAATCTTAGGATTAGTTATTATAGTTTTTTTCTTAATGTAGCTTGTTGTATGTCCAGGGATTGTTAGACGCGGTTCAAGAATTATTCCCACAAGCTGAACACAGATTATGTGCACGTCACATATATGCAAATTGGTATTCGGATTTTCGTGGTGAACAACTCAAGATGGCATTTTATTCAGTTGCTAAGTGTGCAAATGAGGCACAGATGAATCAAAGGTTAGATGAAATTGACGACATTCAAAGTGGCGCAAAGCAATCCCTTGAGAGCAAAGACATTAGACAATGGTGTAGGGCTTTTTTCAGGTCATGTACCAAATGCGACTCAGTAGATAATAATACTACTGAAGCTTGGAATTTCGTGCTTATAGGTGCTAGAAGTAAGCCTATAATTTCAATGAATGAGGATATTAGAGAGTATCTTATGCAAATGAGGATTCAAAAGATCAATTTTGTCAATAAATGGAGGCTTGATTATGGACCAAACATTAGGGATGTAGTGAATGAAAGTTCTACAGGAGGTTGTAAATGGAAGATAAAATGGAACGGCGATCAGGGGTTTCAAGTTTACTTTGGAAAAATGCAGCATTGTGTCCATCTTGGAAACATGACGTGTAGTTGTAGGGCATGGCAACTCTCGGGCATCCCATGTTCTCATGCAATTGCAACTATCAAGAGTAGAGCAAGAGATCCATTTGACTACTTGGAAAATTGTTACTCTAAGGATAGGTTTGTTGCAGCCTATAGTTATCCAATTAAAGTTGTGGGAAGTGAAGAGTTTTGGCCAAACAACGGTCTTGGGGAATTGTTGCCACCTCTCCCAAAATCTATGTCCGGTAGGCCAAGGAAGGCTAGAAGAAAAAGGAAGTATGAACCAAAAAAATCCAAGAGTAAGCTCTCTCGCCACGGAAGAGACATGCATTGTGGAATTTGCAACTATATCGAGCATAACTCGAAGTCATGCCCTCTGAATGATGTATATGATATAACATCCTTCTCTACTACATATTTTCCTAATAATCAGTATCTAATTACCTAATTAACGTGCGTGAATTTTATATTGTTTCTAGGATGCATCCACCTCAAATGATGCAAGTGCAGCTGGAAGGAAGCGTAAGAAACCACTCAAGAAGACTACTTTGAAGAACTGACAAATCTGCGTAGAACTCATTGATTATAAAACTGGAATTGATCTTTTGCATTTATCATAATGTAGTATTTTATCTTTTCAAGATTGTTCGAGTCTAGTTAACTCTTTTCATGTAAGGGCTGGAATTTGTCTTTTGTTTTCATGGATACTATGTTATTCTGCTATGATTTAATGGCATCTGGAAATCTTAACTTATTTTGATGTGCAAAACTTGCACTAATGATTACGGAGTATTTTGTTTTGCATTTTCTTTCACTAATGAGTAAACTTGCTGTGTTCTGCTGCACTTATGAGTATTCTGTTTTGGGTTTGCTGCAGTTAAGAGTATTGTTGCAATTAAGAGTACTTGAAAATCTTAACTTATTGATATGGCTATTGTGTGAAGTTGAAATGAAGTCAAATGAGGAGTATAATGGTCTTTTGTTCTAAACAAACCCAATGTAAAAACCCTTATATAACTGCATTAATTTGTAGTTATTTTTATACAATAATATAACCCATATACTTTTGTTGCATTACAATGAAAACAACAAATACGAGTACTAGCACAACTGAGTGTAGAAGTAATCATAAAATTACTTTTCATTGCCATCAAGGGTTTTTAATTTTTATTTTGATTAATATATGATTTTTAACCGGAACATAACATGTTATTTTTCTCCATTAACTCTTAACGGTTGGGGTCACATGTTAGTCATGTGATCATGTCATCCATTTAGCCAAATTGAGGGTACCATTCTCCACCACCTCTAATAATCCTCCACTTAGCTAGGCAAGTTAAGGCAGTTTGGCAAAAAAATATTCGCCTAAGTTTTGAACTCCGTGACCTGCACGTGATCTATCGGCTCGTACACAAACTCGACTGTAAAACCTTCTCACATACTAACAAACACTGCTGATACTTAACCACCGCCACGTCATCACCGGCGATTCAACTTCCACCGTCCCGCCGCCGTTGCGTGACACACATTCTCTATATCAATTATAATTCATCAATTAAATAGGTATCGTTGTTATTTAAACCCTAATTACTGTGTATAAATGTCTAATTTCGTTTAATTATACATTTAACTTGTATCATTATTTTATAAAGCCTAATTATTGTACTTAGGGTTTGAAGTTATGTTCGTTTGAGTGTTTGTGTTGGTAATTGTTAATCAACGAAAACGCGGAAGAATTAATTAGGCTGTGACGAGATATTTGGAACGTTTAGGAGAACTTAGCGTTTAGCGTTTAGAATATAATGCGTGTTTGGCAACGAGTGTTTAGGTTATGGATTTTGTTTAAGTGCTAGTATTTGAGACACTAATAAAAGAAGCGGTTGGTGTTTAGTGTTTAGGGTTACGTCATTTTCACACTTGATACAACTAAACGCTTTTATAAGACAAGTTTTTTCTAACAACTACGGTCGCTTTGTTGCGTTGGGTCTGCTAAGTCATCCTTCCTCTTGTCTAAAATTGAAGCAAATCTAGCTGTCGATTTGAGTTTCCTGTGTTTGTATCTTATACACTATCCTAAATTGAATCGCGCTTTTAATCTAGATATTTGGAACTGATTAGGCTGTGTTTTGCGACGAGATATTTGGAACGTTTAGGAGAACTTAGTGTTTAGCGTTTAGAATATAATGCTTGTTTAGCAACGAGCGTTTAGGTTTTGGAAATGCTCGTATTTGAAACACTAATAAAAGAAGCGTTTAGCCTTTAGGTTTACGCCATTTTTACACTTGAGGGGTGTTTGTTTAAGCTTATATGTGGGCGTATGAGCTTATTTGATTTCGGCTTATATTACATAAGCCTCAAATTTCTAGCTTATTTTGATACTTGTGGGCTTATATAACATTGTTATGATATAAACAACTTATAAAAGCGCATAAGTCTCGAAATAAGCATAAAATTTGAGGCTTATGTAAAATAAGCCGAAATCAAATAAGCTCATTACCCACAAAAAAGCTTAAACAAACACCCTACAACTATGTAACTAATCGCTTTTATAAAACAAGTTTTTGCTAACAACAATCGCTTACTCTTACTTACTCTTACTGCTAGTTTTGTCAAACATAGCCTTAATGTTTGTTTAACAGTTATGGAGCATTTAGTGGAAAGTGAGTGTGTGCGGGGTTTGGTAGTTTTTGCTAACAACTAAGGTCGTTTTGTTGCGTTGGGTCTACTAACTCACTCTTCCACTTGTCTAAAATTGAAGCAAATCTAGCTGTCGATTTGAGTTTCCTTTGTTTGTATCTGATACACGACCCTGAATTGATTCACGCTTTTAATCTAGATGAGATAGATGGTGCTATCAAATTGTGGTACTGGTGAAGTTTCATTGAGCAGCAAATGTTAGATCAAATGCTTTAGTGTATCAATCAAAATTACACTTTTGAATTATGTGTTTGTTGATGTCAGTGTTATACGTTACTTGTTGATTATCTTCTATTTTTGTGTGATTTATCTAATCGTTATCGTTTTTTTATATTAGGTTATCTTGGTATACTTGAACGACCATTCGGTTGTTGCCACTTAATTTGAATCGCGAAATTGAAGGAAAAAATGGACCGGATCGATACAGTGACAGAATTGCCTTTTAGAGTCGGATTCACGGGTCACGGTGGTCATATTCGAATAGACCCACTCCCGCCGTCGTCTTCTCAACAGTCACTACCAGACTTTATACTTGTTAGTCTTTTATCTATTTACTTTCCTTTTATATATTTTTCAGGTATTAAACTTAAATTGGATTTTATTAGATTTTGAGTTCCGCAATTATCACTCTGTAATCCATGGGTACGAGATTAAGGCTCTTATTAAGTGGTAGCAGTAAAAGCTAATGATTAGTCGTTCTCACTATTGCAATTGGAAAAAAAAGAGGGGGGGGGGGGGGGGTCACTTGTAATTTGATGGGATGATGAAAAAACAGTTGAAAATGAAATTGGTTGGTGAACATAGGGATAACAAAACAGTGTGTTGGCTACAAAACTACTGCATCTTTCAAGTATCGTTTTTTAAAACTGCAAGTTTCTTAGTTTAGTTAATGTGCCCCATGAGTAACTAGCTAGCTGCATTAGCGACTAACTGTTTTTGACTTGTAATGCCTATGTATATGTTTTCAGCCTCCTGCATTTGTCAGGGAAACACCAGAATCTATCAAAAAGTTTGTTGAGGAAAAATATCTCCTCCCAAGGTTGGATCCCGATGAATTTTCTGCAGAAAAAGCTGGAAGGCAGTGGGAGTTTGACTGGTTTGACCAAGCAAAAATTCAATTAGAGCCAACAATGCCACGCTCATTTGTTGTACCTGCGTGGGAATTACCTTTCAGACGTTCATCAGACCTTGGGAAATGGGAACCTGCATCCGTGCAGGTAATTAATGCTTAAAGTATCAATATTGTTTTCTAAAAGTTACTCTACTACATACATTAGCTGGACCAACTTGGAAGCCATGTTCATACCCTGAAATTATTTCATAGTGTAAAAACCAAAAAAGCTGTTATAGTAGTGCATCACATATACCCATGATAAAGAATTGTTATGGTAGTGCATAACTCGATTGAAAATTCTGAATCCGCCGATGAGGGCATGCAATATTACAGCTCACTATAGTTCCTTAAGGAAAATAAAGTTGAGTACCTTATATCACCTCATAACTATTTAAGTATACATAAATAATTTGCTTGTGCAGTATTTATTATGCATGTCTTTTGTTTTAGCCTTTAAATATAGTAATTTGCTTTATCATTAACGTTACATTTAGTTCTCCATATCTAACAATAAGTCCTCTATCATTTTGTGGAATGCTACTGCTTACCAAGTGTTGTAGTTTGGGAGAGAAAAGGACTAGAGAGAGATACACAATTTGTGTAAGCTATTTTTGGGAGGGGAGGGGAGGGGATTTCTTGAGAAGGAATGGAAGCAATCTCATGCGATACTCATACCTCCTCAGATTGAGGAGTATCACAAAAATGAATTTGGCCCCATAAGTTTATATGGAGTTGACTTATTATGATGACTTATAGGTTGATGTATCTGAACTCATGGTAGAATCGGACAGTTCTATTGGCGTACGCATTAGTGGACCTCCAAAGGATTTTGTGAAGGGAAGCCTCAACAACCGGCCTTTTCGTCCAGGTGGTTTGGATGATTCTCAATCAATAGAAAGGACGTTTCCGGACGGCGCTTCTAATGGTGAATGGGTACAGGAAGTCCTCAATGGTGGTCCCGCTCAAGTGATCCCTCCTAGTTTTAAACAAGGAATGGATCTTGGAGAACTCAAGGTTTGTCGCCTATGACATGATATTGTTTGATTATCTATAGTATTAATATATTTGATAACAATCGGTGGTTGATTTCTTGGTTTTCTAATGTTGCTTAATTTTTAAAGGGACATCCACGCTCTTGGAATGTTCATGAAGATCAGAGAGGGCCAAATACAACTTCCCAGGTAAAGTTTGTCAGCCACTCATTGCTGTTATGGTCCATTTTCTCGATGGTGAAATTAAGTCACATTCTTTTCTAAAATCGATGTCCACATTTACATATCGAGTTTATAGTTTTAGATTGTAGGATTATTAGGACATCAAACTACAACAAAGTACAATAACATCGCATCTGAGATGTCAATTGTTTCTTCAAATTTTCAAGTTTCGTACATGGTTTAGTTCTCTAAAATTAAATTCACACTTTTTTTATGGGATGGATAGAGTGACATTCTTATAATATTTCAATCTCTGATATCTTGTTTCTGCTGCAGAGTACTTTATCTGTTCAGTTTGATGACTTATTCAAAAGAGCCTGGGAAGAGGATGTTATGGAACTACCCATAGCTGGTATGTCTTATTTAGACATTTAAATGGTTACCTTTTGGCTGACTTCTAATGCAAATGACAAAATCAGATGAATATATTGTTATGAATAGAATTTTTTTAGCTTATTAGTACATATATATGACTAATATGAGTGTTGATGTTGGAGGTTAATAATATTGATGGACATGCAGGAGATGCTTCAGAGTTAGAAATTGAAGTGATTGAGGCTGAATCTCCAAAATCCATTCATTCAGAAGCTGAAAATAAGTCGGATCTTCCTGATGGTCCACGCGACTCTGAATCGTCTGTCATTGATCAAATTTTGTCCACTGGATCAGGAGGGTTGAGTAAAGATTTGGATGATTCGAGAGATGCTGGTCAACAACAGTCAAAGGAGGCAAAAGTATTTTCCAATTAGAGCTCCAATGTTACCAACTTTTTTATGGCATCATCATGGCGTCTCCTGGTTGATGCTTTTTCTCAGCGTGGGTGCTTTTGGTTTGCAGGTGTGGGCGGTCACCGGAGGTAGTGATGGAATTGCAGATAATTTCAATGATCTTGTTCCTGATATGGCATTGGATTTCCCCTTCGAACTAGATGCATTCCAAAAGGAGGTAGCGATCTTTTGTTATTGAATTGAATATTAAATATTTCTTGGCATAATACATCATTATAGGTTGATTTTAAATCAATTAATGATCTCAAGTGATACCCATCATGTGTATCTTGATATTATGGCTGGAACCAGATAAATGTAATAAAACATGTTGCTGGAAATGGTGTTCTCTGTGCATCTTTTTTTAACTGCACTATTCATTTCTAATGGTGTCGTTTGACAATTTTTAATCATATGAAGAAGCAATTGATATAATAAGGATGTATAAGGAATTTTACTCTACTGTTTGATTCTTATAATGAATCCTATATAATCAGATAATCATAAGCAAAAGGAGGTTACCCAAATCTTGAAGCTGATAATTGCACCTTGAAGCCGTAGTTGTTAATAATCACTTTCAAATGCACATCCAAACACCCTAGTGTATCACATGTTTCTTACCATAAAAAGTTGCTAATGACCTTTACACAAGTGATAGCCACCATGCCTGTTTTATATGTTTGTTTCCCATCTAAACAATGGACAACTTTTTTCTGCAGGCTATATATTATCTTGAGAAGAGAGAATCGGTTTTTGTGGCAGCTCATACATCGGCAGGAAAGACTGTTGTTGCTGAGTATGCATTTGCACTGGCATCAAAAGTACATCTCTTTCTATTAAACCCCGTTAATCAGTTGTTTCTATGTGAATCAGATGTAATTAATTTCTTTTGTATATGACGTGTGTTATCATGTACTTATAATATGAAGTCTCAGTTTGTTAAATCTTCCCCCTTCTCCGCCCTTCTTATCTTAAACTTAAGAACACATCTTTTGCATTAGCATATGACCCCCCCCCCCCCCCCCACACACACACACACACACACACACACACCTACCCACCCACCCACACCCACACACCACAAACGTCCAGTTGATAGGTCAAGGAGGGCATTGTGGAAATAGGTCTTGGGTTTTCACTGAATAGGTGCTCATTGCCTAGGGCTAGGTCCTTGGGGAAGGGTCATTCGGCACCCAAAAGGGGTGCATGGGGTCAGGGTTCTTTCCTAAGAAACATTTTTTTTGCATCATTTCCATTTTTCCAGGCTTTAATGTGTAGAAGTAACGATACTTGTCATCTTATGCAGCACTGTACAAGAGCAGTATATACTGCTCCAATCAAAACTATCAGCAATCAGAAGTATAGGGATTTCTGTGAAAAGTTTGATGTTGGTCTTCTCACGGGGGATGTTAGCATACGGCCAGAGGCTTCCTGCCTCATCATGACAACCGAGATATTAAGATCAATGCTGTACAGGGGCGCTGATATCATACGTGATATTGAATGGGTAAATTGAGTCGTATTATGCTGTAGCTTGTTTCCAGAGGGGCAAGATGGTGGGTTGGGTAATTGGTCAAAATGGTTTTTCGTCAAAACTGGTTAATTTTTGTTACATGTCAAACTGCGTCCCGGTTGACCATCCAACACCAACTTTTTCCATTTTTCTGGATCTTATAAATAATAATGCAATAAATATGATTACAGAAACTAGACTATAAATATAATGATCTATTTCTTATTTATTTGATTTGAGTGATATAAGAGGTTGTAAGAACTTGAATACTTTGTGGGAAATTATCGATGCATTTGACACGTTATATTTTACGTAAGTTTTAAATTATACCAATTTGACCCGTTGGATATTAACTATAAACCAAATCGATCCCCTTTGAAACTAATGGGTTGAAATTGTCATTTTTTCACATGTGCTTGTTTCTTTTTGGATGTAGTTATATGGTTAAACCTTAATTTTTTTATTTACCTTTTCTAATAATAAATCTGCGACCTAATTTGTGTTGGTTTCACTACTGATCCTTGTAACAGGTTATATTTGATGAAGTGCATTATGTAAATGATGTTGATAGAGGGGTTGTTTGGGAAGAGGTTATCATCATGCTTCCCAGGCATATCAATTTTGTCCTCCTATCCGCCACGGTAATTCAGTTCACATATAAACATATTATAAGATGTCCTGACACAAAATAATGTTAATTGACACAAAATAATGTTAATTGACTACGTGATTCTTCACAGTTTATACCAACATGAACAATCTAACGGAAAAAAGTTTAGATCTTAGGGGTACATAAATGACATTCAATTGAATATGGAGTCCCTGCTTAGAACCATCCTTGATTTTTAATATGATAATCATTTGTATTTGCAGGTACCTAATACAATTGAATTTGCGGATTGGATTGGCAGGACAAAACAAAAGCAAATCCGTGTAACTGGGTAAGTTGTCATAAGAGATACCATAAGAAATAGATGAGTAAAGATTTGCTCACTCTCGGTTAGATACTTTTGAAATGGGTGGGTTGCGAGACTCGGGTAATGGAAGTAGTTTTCTAATACTGGTCACAATGGGTCATACTTGTCATTAGACATGGTAAATGGGTGGGCCACGAGGTTTGGATAACTGGGAAATAAATAATTTTATAGTGCCAGTCACAGTGGGTCATAACTTCTTGTACATGTGTGTGTGTTACGTGTATTAAAAGTTGCGTGTTCAATTATTCATTAAGAAACAAGAATGAATTTTAATATAGGTTACATAGCAGGCGATTTTGTATCAACAGGGACGTGTTTAAGTAGTAAACTATGAGTTACTTGCATATATCTCTTGCTCTTTTAATGATTAGTTTTAGCAGTTGGTTAGAAAACGATCAAACAATAAAAGATTGCGTACATTTGGGTACTAACTGATGAGTTCTGCCTTTTGCTGGATAAGTTTCGTTTCAATGATATATAAATTCAATCAATTTATTTTAACAGTTCCCTGGTACCAAAAGGCTTAGACCAGTAGTAATGGTGACCCTATGGGTGACCAAATGCCCCTGCCACCTCAGCTTCTCCAAATGCATGACCAAATGCCCTTAGTAAGGCGACCCCGGTCACAACCAAAAACATACCCCACAAAAATTAGTTAAAAAATACTCACACACACAAACCATATTGCTCATAAGGTCGCCTGGCCGATTGCCGATCGAATCAAGCAAAAAAAATAAAAGAGGGGGGGGGGGGGGGGGGACCCCCGCTGCAAAGGTCCCCGCCGGGGGGGACGCGGCTCGAGAGGTTAGACTGACCCTTGGTTGGGTCTCCATTACGACTAGCCTTATAGCGGTAACCGTGAGAAGCTCCCTAACCAAGTGGTTGTGGACTTGTGGGTTCAAATCCCGCCTGGGACGATGATGTGAGATCATAGTGATGTATATATTGTGAGATGATTAATTGCTTTTTCAAAAAAAAAAATCAAAATATTAATAGATAATTAAATAAATAAATTTACGTCCCGCGTAGTTTTGGCTTAATAATGATATCATATGGGATATACGTGCTTCTTCCACATTTTCAATGAAAAACATATGACGTATTAGTCTCATGGTTGATGTGGCAAAATGATAGGTTGGGTAATGGGTAAAAGTGGGTTCTGGTCAAAACAGGTAACTTTTTAGTATGGGCCACAAGGATGAGTTGACCCCTAGCGCTTCTTTGTCCATATTTTGAACTTTTTTATGTATTCGATACGTTTTTAGTACGAGTCAAAAGGGGCCATGTTCAAAAGGTCACAACATGCATAAACTGATAAACTTTGTACTGTTAAACCACTCTGAGGTGGTTATCATCAACCACATTGGGTGGTTATGGCTAAAGCACAAATTTTTTTGCATATCCTAATCTCTTAAACATAGCAAACTCATTATTTAAGACACAACTAACCTGCTTGAATAAAATGGTATAGGAGGTTGTAAGCTGAATATGATTGGGTGACTTTTAACACGAGTGGGCCATTCAAGTATTCAACCAATCGATATGTTACTTCTGAAACTACATTTCTTCTAAAATTCATTTGATGCTTGATAAATGAAAACCCAGTTTAAGCCAGTTTTGAGTAAATGGGTGTATGTAACCCATCTGTCTTAAAACTATGCAGAAAATAACACATTAACTGTAAATTCACGTATGTATTCTGTATTATTTTTGACAGGACTACCAAGAGGCCAGTCCCATTGGAGCACTGTCTATTTTATTCAGGAGAACTCTACAAAATCTGTGAAAATGAGACGTTTATATTCCAGGGACTGAAAGCTGCTAAAGATGCCCATAAGAAAAAAACTATGAGCAAAGTTGGTGGTGGTTCTGGATCGTATCCATCACTACCGTCACCTCATGATGGTGCCCGGTCTCAAAACCCCAACAGTTTTATGAGGGGCAAACTGAACAAACAAACTGGTCCACAGAACTCAGGAAATTTTGTTGGTGCGGGTCGGGGATACCAAGGATATGGTAGCGGTGGAAATAACAACTGGGGCTCGAGAATTTCAGAAAAATCTGTGTGGCTATCGCTCATTAATAAGTTGTCAAAGCTGTCCCTGTTACCTGTACGTAAAAATGCTTTATATTGAAACCTATATAATTATTTTTTCATTTGGAATATAATTCGATTTTATATCAGGCAAAGAAGAACTTGATTATGGGATTATTAAATGTTGATTTCTTGCTTGTTATAATAGGTTGTGATATTTTGTTTCTCAAAGAACCGTTGTGACAAATCAGCTGATAATCTACGTGAAACTGATCTCACAAGTCGTGCGGAGAAAAGTGAAATTCGCATTTTCTGCGACAAAGCATTCTCTCGTCTAAAGGGATCTGACCGGGACCTACCACAGGTAACCGTAACATAAAAGCATATCTATATCTTGTTTGGTTCAATATTGACACCAAGCATAACTGGTACATACAATTAGGGTTGCTCAAAACTAGGTTTGGAGTGACAAATCTGAAGGACTAAACAGGGACCGGTTGGTTCTTGGTTCAAGATTATTTCGACAATTGGTTCTGAGTGCAGTCCAGTCCAGTTTCAAATGGAACCAATCTCTTTTTATTTGATTTTGTGAAACTATTAGAGACACCGTTTTGGTTTCAAAGTCATTAAATTTGAAGCAAACCCAGGCATGTATTGGAGTTTGGTACCATAACGATTTGAAACTGTAACAAATTCGTTACAAAACTGTTTTGTTTTGCTTCCTGTTTATACCTTTTTTAAGCTTTAGGTTTCAGTCCCCAACATGAAATTTTCTAGGATTAAACCTTGTATTTTCATTTTGCAAATCAATAGATTGTGAGAGTTCAAGGTCTTCTTCACCGAGGGATTGGTGTACATCATGCTGGTTTGCTCCCAATAGTCAAGGAAGTAGTTGAAATGCTTTTCTGTCGTGGTGTTATCAAGGTAAGTTACTTGTACTGGTTGATATGTAATTGACCACTTAGAATTCATTTATGATGCTTTTATTTTTATTTTTATTTTATTTATTTATTTATTATTTATTATTATTGTTTTTTTTGTCTGGTGACATTTTGCCTACAAATGAGTACCATCTGTAGGCTGACGAGCCTTAACGTGTTCCATTACAACTTCTTTTAGTGATTGTCTGGTTTGTTGATTATTATCTTTTAAATATGTTGAATTCCCTTTATGTAGGTTTTATATTCGACTGAGACATTTGCAATGGGAGTTAATGCTCCAGCTAGAACGGTGAGTCATCATAGCTATTGTTTTTCTAGTGAACAGTAGAATGAATAGTGGGTTGGAGGTAATTATGTTTTGTATGAAAGGGGCAAGAACTTCCTGAGCCTACTACACTACTGTGTATTGACATTAAAGGTGGCAGACCAATTAACTTATGGAATTGATTTTGTTATTGTTTTTTTTATCTCTAACGTGCCAAATCAAAAAGGTTGGCTCCACAAGAGACTACTCAAATGGGTCGAAAGTCGTCCAAAGTGTATATGTAATGCATAAAACTTTCCAAGTCATTTTATTCAAGAAGTTAACTTTCTGTTGAAATAATATGCTTTTCATAATTGTAGCTGACACAATAATTGTTTATAAAAATTATAAATGTGCACATAAGTGTTTCAAGCTAACTGCGGAAAATGACTTGTTTGGCCAGCGACCCTTTCTGACCGACCTGGCTATCTTGCCACCTTAAAAGTGGACCCTTTTACTAATTTGAGGACTAGGATCACATTCTGCTTTGCAACTTTCATACCTGTGAGTTGTGGCAGGTTGTTTTTGACACAGTAAGGAAGTTTGATGGAAAGGAATTTAGGCAGTTATTACCGGGAGAATACACACAGATGGCAGGGCGTGCTGGTAGGAGAGGACTTGATAAAATTGGTACTGTTCTATTGATGTGCCGCGATGAAATCCCGGATGAGAGTGATTTGAAGCATGTCATAACGGGCAGTGCAACCAGGCTTGAATCTCAGTTTCGGTCGACCTATATTATGATAATGCATCTCCTCCGTGTTGAAGAATTAAAGGTACACTATGTTCAACAACACAAAATTCGTGGTTTTCTTTACATATGGTATAGACTGCTGTTTCAGGCCATTTTACATAGGAATGGGTCAATTTGGGTTTGTGTTTTATCTCAATGTCACTTTGGGCAAATCAGAAAATCTAGCTAAAAAGGAATGGGTCAAACGGGCTGAGAGTTATCGAAACTTCGAAAGTATGTTTTAATAGGATACAACCCTCTGAATTCTTTTATTCAAGATTCAGATTTTTGTTGAAATAATGATTCTTTATACGAAGTTAACGCCTTCATTATTTACAAGAAATGTAATGATATGTTCAAAAAAGTGTTAGCTAGGCCACCTGAACAACCTGTTTTGACTTCAATTTCATCTCTATTGAATCTGAATATCCGAATAGCGAATATAGTCATGATTCAGTGTGTCAGGTGTCCACTTAGCTATACTATGTTATAAAGTATTTATTTGTGGTGTCCGTCAGATATTAAGATAAGGAGGGTGAATCTTGACCTATGGATACTTCAGTGGCCAGTAATCAAGATGAATTCACATATCACAACAAACACAAATAGCCATGTTCTCCCCACCCAATTATAAATGGCATCACTCTCGCTCATTTACACCATCACCCCCGGAAGTTGTTGGCCACCGCCAAAATATCAGAAACTTTCCGGCTAATTATAGGTTGCCACCGCTTTGCGCTTCTTGCTAGTATTTCTTTTATCTAGTGATTCAATTAATGTACTATTAGTCATTAGGTGATCATATCATACAGTTGGTTACTTTTTTTTATTACTGTATGTATACTACAATTAAAAAAAAATAAAATACAAAGCCACTTATGGGATCTGAATTAAGGGCTTACGCCTTACCATGTGATTACTCAGCTATCATAGTTTGACTAAACCAATGTGTCAGGGTGTTACATGTAATAGGCAAGTAGGTAATTCTTAGATGATATGAATTGTGCATATCATGTAAAAGTTAGTTTCTATTCTGTGTATCTGAAAGTTAGTCCATTTTAATTACAATTGTTGAGTTAAGTGACCAGGTAAGTGTAAAATTACATAACTATCCATTGCTTTAAATGACAATCGAAAATGTACATAGCAGTTCAGCTGAAATACTTGGAATAATTCTACCACTTGTACTAAGAGTAGCCTTTTTAGTGCTAGCTGAACGTAAAGTAATGGCTTTTGTGCAATGTCGAAAGGGTCCGGATTTGGGATCATTTGGATTGTTATGACCTTTAGCAGATGGTTTTAAATTGATTATAGAAGGACCTATTCCACCAAGTAGTGCAAATTTCTCCCTTTTTAGAATGGCTCCAGTGGCTACATTTATGTTAAGTCTGGTCGCTCAGGCCGTTGTACCTTTTGATTATGGTATGGTATTGTCAGATCCGAACATAGGGCTACTTTATTTGTTTGACATATCTTTGCCAGGTGTTTATGGAATTATTATAGCAGGTCGGTCTAGTAATTAGGGGGCGGCCATTCGGTTGCCTATGATACTATCTGAATCTGAATTTCAAGTCACTGTAATTAAACCGAAACACACCAAGGAACCCCCATAGTTTAGGGCACTTGACCACTAGCAAATATTCACACTAACACATAGAGAAGTTTTCTCTTTTACTAATTATGAAAAGCAGCTTTGTGATCCTGAAATTCTGATGTGTTATATTGCCAAACAACTTAGGTGGAGGACATGCTGAAAAGAAGTTTTGCTGAATTTCATGCTCAGAAGAAGTTGCCAGAGCAACAGCAACTGCTTATGCGAAAGCTTGCTCAGCCTACAAGATCCATTGAGTAAACTTACTTTCTAGATTCTTCACCCTCATAATCATGATTGTTGCAATTCCTTATGCATGCATATAGCATTCTATGGTGGGCATTATCGGAGATGCAAACTTATGTTATCTCTAACGGGTAATTCTTGGTACGGGTCAGCTTGGTTGGCAAATATTAAAATCACATATTTCAGGACAAGCAGTTTCCGTATCCACCCATTTAACCACCTCGAGGCTTTATGTTTTGTTTTTACTTCAGTCTTTTTTCCTCACCATCTTCCATTGTGGTTATTAGTTTTGCCTTAGCAAAATACAAGCTTGGATCAATAGATTTTCCACCTCTTAAAATAATGCAAGCTTTAGTTTTGACATTCTTAAGTTATTTTGGACATGTATTATACTATGAAATTCTGGAAGCAGTCCCTTTACCCTTGGGTACTTTAACCTTGGATAGGGGTGTGACTGCCTGCATAATACCTACCCCATACCCTGCTCCGGCGGGATTGGGTAATGTTGCTGTTGTACTATACTATGAAATGATGTTTGTTTTCTGGATTGTTCAGTGTTCACTAGACTAATTGTTTTATTACCGTTGTAACTTTAAATAAATTAATTATTTGGGTAATTTCGGCCAAAACATCTATAGCATGATGAATGTTGAATGATTTTATAACAGTTTTATAAAGAGTTGGATGGTCTTAATAAATAGTTTTTGGTAAGTTAAGTGATTTTATAAAAGATTTAAAAGGTGGATTGCTTTTAGTGAATGATTTTGTAGTAGTTGAATAGCAGTTATTTTCTTTTTTATGATCAGATTTTCCCCATACTATTTTACCTTTATTATACGTAGTAGATGAGTTACAATTTTTGTCCTATTAGCTTGGCACTTGTATTTTTTACTTTTTCTGAGTAATTATTCTATGTAGGTGCATAACGGGTGAGCCAGCAATTGAGGAATACTTCGAGTGGTACTTGGAGGCTGAGATGTATGGCAACAAGATTACCGAGACACTCGTGCAGGGTCAAGTTTCTCAGTCTTTTCTTCAGCCAGGAAGGATGGTGGTTGTTAAATCTCAATCTGTGAGTTCTTCTCACTTCATGTTTGTTATAATCTCTCAATCTTTTTCTCCCTAGGCATAATTATAGGGTCAATTTGGGCTACATTTTAGTGAATCATGCCTAACTGGTAAAACTATAACTTTAGGTAAAATGAAACATGTAGGTAACGCGTTTGGTTTGGATGGGTTGACCCGCAAACGATTTGTCATTTCTTTCAGATTTATAACTAATATATATTTACTAACCAAAGGCTTGTAGCCTTGCAGAATCCGTGAGATGCTCCCCAATCAAATGGTTGCGGGTTCAAGTCACGTCAAATAATTGTGAATATATATTTACTAAGAAAACTTTATCATTATTATTATTATAATAATCTTTATATTTGCAAAATAATTAATTAAAGAGGTAACTTCTAAGCATTTAAATACACTTCGGGTCTCTTTCAACCCATTCAACTTTGACCCGTTCCATTTTTAACCAAGTATAGAAGCTTATCCATTTGACCCTTTAGAGGTCAAATCTAACTTGAATAAACCCATTTCTAGGTAAATCTATTAAAAATGCCACCTTCAAAGAAGCAAATACACATGCTTAAAATCGTTATTTTTGCAATAAATTTTGTTCTCATATCTAGTATGTTACATGTTTATAGAATCTTCTTAAAAAATGGACAAATTTGAAGTTAGTGAATCAGCCGATCACAGTTTGGCTTGTACCCATTTCCACTCGTCAGCCAATCCACTCGTAATATGTTTATTGCTAATTAAATTGACAATCTTTTTGCTTACAGATATTTATGTAATTGACAGGGCCAGGACCATTTACTTGGGGTTATATTAAAAGCACCTTCTTCCACTAATAAACAATACATTGTTATGGTGCTTACACCATCTTTGCCATTAACATTACAAAGTAGTGACGCTGCACAAGAGAAAACAAGTACTGGTCTGCAAATATTAAAGCCAAAATCAAAGCGTGGTATTGATGATGATTATTATTCTTCTGCTACTGCACGTAAGGGGTCAGGTGTCATCAAAATCAAACTGCCGCACCGCGGTAATGCTTCTGGTGCAAATTATGAGGTCAGAGAGATTGATA
Organism: Artemisia tridentata subsp. tridentata; assembly: GCA_021014915.2. Classification (NCBI taxonomy): domain Eukaryota; kingdom Viridiplantae; phylum Streptophyta; class Magnoliopsida; order Asterales; family Asteraceae; genus Artemisia; species Artemisia tridentata. Next base: position 292,134,941 of record CP139504.1, on the reverse strand, counting down.
CAAAAGAGTTTTTGTCTATATGCAATGTCAAGATCAAGGTTGATCAAGTTGGGCTTCTGGAAGATGATAGCAGTGCAGCTTATTCACAGACGGTACAAAATATCTTAGATAAGAAAGTTAATGGGAATAAGTACCCTCCAGCTCTTGATCCAGTCAAAGGTATAATTTCTCACATTTCCCTTTTCATGATGTTAGTGGTAGCAATTTCGAGCCATGTACTTATGGATGGGTCTATTGGGGTTTGTGTTAATCTATACAAGTGAAATATCTAAGCCTAAAAAATCTATTTGAAATGAAACTGGTGAAATGGGTAGGAAAGTCGGCCAACCCTTTAATCATATTTTATTCAGTAATTGAATTATTATTAGAATAATATAGTCCTTGACTCTTTGTAATAATTTCTCACTCACTATTTCTTTATAATAACAATATGAATAGAAAATGTGCATTTGGGTCAGCCTAACCTCACTCGACAAGCTACCTGCTTTTGCCACCTTGACATTTTATGCATGAAAAGATGTTTTTGATAAACATTCTGCCTTGTGATTCTTACGGCTTATGTTTCTTCATGCTACCTTGTCTTAGGTGTTTTCCAATCACTTCTATTTTCTTACTGTCTTGTAACTGGCATTGACATCAATGCCTGTCCATTGGTGTACTGTTATACTCCTGAGAGAGTTTTATCTTCTTATCCATGATTGCTGACTGAAATCGAGTGAATTTGGTCCATCTGTGATATGAGTTTCTTTTGAACAATCGAAACAAGCACACTCCCTATTGGCTGTTCTAAGATTTTTGATCAGGCTATAAGTACCATAACAATTTTTCTGTGGAATCCAAATTATTCTTTTGTTCTTTTATTTCTCCCACTGTTAAAACACATTCCATCTTGCCATGAGTTTAAGGGGGTGTTTCTTTTCCACTTAATGAGTGGGCCCAAACCCTTATTTCCTCTTACTAAGAAACACCCCCTAAGTTTTGATATCATACATGCAGTTTAAAGTGCTTAGGTGTTTCCTAACTGATAGTTGAGATGCATATATTTTCTAAAGTGACCTAAGTGTGGTTAAAAATTAATCAGATAAAAAAACAAAAGAAGTAGGATGCATCCAACAACACGAACCAATAGATTAAAGTGGAGATGTTTAAAGTGCTTAGGCGTTTATTGTGATTAGTCACTTCTTGGTTTGTGGCTTTATAAAATAATATCTCAGATTTGAAGCTGAAAGATATTGATGTAGTGGAAGCTTACTACAAATGGAACAATCTATTGCAAAAAATGTCACAAAGCAAGTGCCACAATTGTGTTAAGTTAGAGGAGCACATCAAAATCGCTAGAGATATAAAAAAGCATAAAGAGGAAGTTAATGACCTCAAATTCAAAATGTCAGATGAAGCTCTTCAACAGATGCCTGATTTTCAGGGTCGTGTATGTACAATATCGCTCTCTTCTATTTCTTTTTATGCATCATTTCATTTTGAACGTCTTTATGCATCAATTATATGTTCAGTGTCAGATGTATAAATATATATGTTGCATCTTGGGCAGATTGATGTGTTAAAGGAGATTGGGTGCATAGATAATGAACTTGTGGTTCAGATCAAAGGTCGTGTTGCTTGTGAGATGAATTCAGGAGAGGAACTGATATGCACTGAATGCTTATTTGAGAATCAGTTGGATGATTTGGAACCTGAAGAAGCTGTGGCATTGATGTCAGCTTTTGTTTTTCAGCAGAGGAATGCTTCTGAACCTTCTCTTACCCCGAGACTTTTGCAAGCCAAAGAAAGGTATCTCTTTTTCCCTCTCCCTGCACATTTATACAGGTGGGTTGGGAAGCGGTCCAAATGGGGGGAAGTTTTAAGATGTGTCAAATTGGTTATGATTGACCATTTGACCCGTCAACAATTTTGTGTCCATTTGTTTTTCATAAATTACTAAATGTAGTGTTTGAAGGTAGTCTGTTAGTAGTATGGGTTTATAAGATCTTAGGGTAACTTGTATTAGTTTTCTTAAATTTTGTATAAATTGAGGTGTTCTTGCAAGTAATAATTGAACAAGTGACACTCCTGGAAAATATTATTAGGATAGTGGTACTACTTTTTCTGGATAAAAATGATCTTCTGATGTTGCGAACGCCACCTGTAATTGTTAGGGGATTAGGATAAGCCCAAGCCCGGTTTGTGGGTTTAGGGTATTAGGGTTTCACTATTATAAATAGTGGATAATTAATAAAGATTAACCCACGAGGTTTCCATTATCTTACATGGTATCAGGCCTAATCGGTCCTCCCTCCAAACCCTAAACCTAAACGCTTCCGCCGCCTCCGGCCGCCGGCTACATGCCGGAGGATCGGAGGGCTCCCTTTATTTCTCTTTGTTTTTCTACAGCCGCAGACCACTCCACATCCAAATCCCTAACCCTTGCCTCCGCATCCAATCCAACCCATCTTCCACACACTTTCATTCTTCGACACCACCTAAACAGTTACAACCGTCGTTCATGCGCTAAACCCAAAATCACACCTTTTGACTGGCTCTCCTTATTTTGTGTTGGTGATTTGTGCTAAGGTCACAAATCCACACATCTTGTCACGTTGGTTGTTCGCGCAGGAACACCTTCTGGAGTTATGTTAGAAGATGATGGTGAGTAGAGTGATGTTAGAAGATGATGGTGAGTAACAGTAGCTGGTGGATCCGATCCTGACATGGTGATAGAAGGAAGGTTGTGTTTGAGATTCGGATTTAAAGCAAAAGGATAAAGGGACGTATTTTTATCTGTGAATCTTTAATAGAAGTGGATGGTTGTTTAATTTATCTTTTATTAGTGATAGGATACATGTGATGCTTGTTGATGAAAAAGCAACTAGTGGGGTTTGCTTTATTCTTTTTGCCGATTAAAAAAAAAAAAAAAAAAAAAAAAATCGTTGGATCTTTATGTTTTTGTGTAGGGAAAAACACGCCCCGTTTGTTCGGAAGGTTCTTTGGGGGTTGAAGTTTTAGAACCAACTTTCGTCAAGTTATAGTTATTTAATTGTTTGTTGATGTCGAATCTAGGGTTTCAATTCCCGAGACGACTTTTGTTGGTGTCGAATCTAGGGTATCAATTCCCGAGACGACTTTTGTTGGTGTCGAATCTAGGGTATCAATTCCCGAGACGACTGTTTGGGATACTTTGGTTTATCCGGTTTGTTTCGTTTTTGTGTCTGCTGCTGCTTGAAGATGTGCTTCCGCTTGTTGTCGAACGTCTTCTTCAACAATTATTTATTAGTTTTACTTTATTGTTTATTAGCTTTTACTCTCCAGTCCGAGCTTTCGCGATTTCGCCGCTCGGACTGCGGGGGAGTGTTAGGGGATTAGGATAAGCCCAAGCCCGGTTTGTGGGTTTAGGGTATTAGGGTTTCACTATTATAAATAGTGGATAATTAATAAAGATTAACCCACGAGGTTTCCATTATCTTACAGTAATCAGAATGTAACCTGTTTCCAAATAAGTTGAAACTGCAACTCTGAACACGTTTAAATTTCAAATGATCTAAGTTTATGATTTGTATTGCATTTTTTGGCTTTGGTTTTGACCATGTAGTTTATGCGATATATGTCTTATCAATTGAACTTTTGAATGCGAGGTAGGTTGTATGATACTGCTGTAAAACTTGGGGAGCTTCAAGCAGATTTCAAGATACAGATTGAGCCTCAGGAGTATGCTCGAGAGAATCTCAAGTTTGGACTTGTTGAGGTTGTTTATGAATGGGCAAAGGTTCTTTCTCGCTATCCCACTCTCTTGCACACACACACACGCACACACACACACACAAAGAAAAACCATGTATTCAGATGATAAATGTTTTTGGCATTATGCAGGGAACTCCGTTTGCAGATATATGTGACCTCACAGATATCCCTGAAGGCCTAATAGTAAGAACGATTGTACGGCTAGATGAAACATGCCGTGAGTTCAGAAATGCTGCAGCAATAATGGGTAACTCTGCCTTATACAAGAAAATGGAAGTTGCTTCAAATTTAATAAAACGGGATATCGTCTTTGCTGCTAGCTTGTACATTACTGGGTTGTAATAGCTAAAGGAATTCTGAGGAACAGTGTATGTTGTAAAATAATCCAAGGACCATTTTTTAATTCATTGTAGGTGTATCATTCACTAGTTTAGTAAATTTAACAATTATTAGGTTGAAAATAAGTGTCGACTGATGTGATTGATGAAGCCTAACTAGCAACGGGTTGATAAACTTCATCTCCATGTCGTTTCCGAAATTTGCTTGCTTCATAAGAAGTTTTCATGGCCCAATGACCTTTTATAACCGTTGACGTATTTTGGTCGATTCCAATAATCTGAATCGATGCAAAATTCAAAAGAGGTTGTTGACAATTTAAATGAAATTTAAAACGTAATCTCTTGGACTAGTTGATCAGAATTTGTTGTCTGGAGTTGCAATATAATGATAACGAATCTGTATATCTATAAATTTAAAACCATCGAACAAACATAACATAAAGGATACAAACGTAAAATACTCGTAATCCAATTGGACTATTTGTTTTTGAAAGTTTATTGTCTTTAGTTGTAATGTTTGATAGTAATAGAAAAAGAGCATAAGAGCTTTTGCGACAATTACAACTTTATCCCGCTAGGTTGTTCAAGATTAGTTTATTAAAGGGATAATGATTTTTAAATGTATCGAAGTTGTCACTTATTACTGAGTTGTGTATCATTTTTTTTCTTCCTAACAAAGGTATCAGACTTGCTAATCCCACCTATCTTAACACTTGACGAGGTTTTTGGTTAGAATAATTACATAAATCGTCCTTGTGGTTAGGCCCAAATTGCAAGTTTCGTCCTAACGACTGTTTAGCTAACGATTGTTTGCAACGTTAGTTCTTTATACTAACGGTCGTTTCTAATTAACTCAAAATTTTGTTTTCTTAAAAATAATTCTTTTCTACGCGGTTTTCTACGCGGTTTTATGCACGTTTTTATACACGTTTTTATACACGTTTTTACACACGTCTTTATACACGTTTTTATACACGGGTTTACACACGTTTTTATACACGCTTTTATATACGTTTTTATGCATGTATTTATACACGTTTTTACAAACGTTTTTATATATTTTTATGCATGTCTTTATACACGTTTTTATACGTGGTTTTACGGACGTTTTTATACACGTTTTTATATATGTTTTTATAAACGTTTTTATATACGTTTATATACACGTTTTTATACATGGTTTTTATACACATTTTTACACACGTTTTTATACACGTTTTTATACAAGTTTTTACATACGTTTTTATATACGTTTTTACACACGTTTTTATACGCGGTTTTACACACGTTTTTATACACGTTTTTTTATACGTTTTTATGCACGTTTTTATATACGTTTTTATAAAGACATCTATAAAAACGTGTATAAAGACATGTATAAAAACGTGTATAGAAACGTGTGTAAAATCGTGTATAAAAACGTGTGTAAAATCGCGCATAAAACCATGTATAAAAACGCTTTTATACACGTGTATAAAGAATGTATAAAAACGTATATAAAAACGTGTGTAAAACAACGTATAAAAACGTGCATAAAGACGTATATAAAAACGTATATAAGAACGTGTATAGGAACGTGTATAAAACTGTGTGTAAAACTGCGTATAAAATCATGTATAAAAACATGGTTAAAAACGTGTATAAAATGTGTCTAAAAACGTGTATAAAGACATGCATAAAAACATTAATAAAAATGTGTATAAAACCGCGTGTAAAAACGTGTATAAAGACATGCATAAAAACCTATATAAAAACGTGTAGAAGAACTTGTGTAAAACCGTGTATAAAACCGTGTATAAAAACGTGTGTAAAAACGTATATAAAAACGCGTAGAAAAGAATTAGTTTTAAGAAAACTAAATTTTGAGTTAATTAGAAACGGCCGTTAGTATAAAGAAACGTTGCAAATAATTGTTGGCTAAACAGTCGTTAGGACGAAACTTGCAATTTGGGCCTAACCACAAGGACGATTTATGTAATTAATTCTAACAAAAAACCTCGTCAAGTGTTAAGATAGGTGGGATTAGCAACTTCGATACATTTGTTAGGGAAAAAAAAGAATTATACATAACTCAGTAAAAAGTGCCAACTTCGATACATTTAAAAATCATTATCCCTTTATTAAAAATATTATCTTTTCTAGTTTCGTGTAATAATAAGTTTTCCTTTACACACAGAAATCTTCTTATATACTTCATCGCATTTTTGTATGTGTTTTTACACTAATATTCAACAACTATTTGGTATTGTCGTTCTCGGTTGCAGCTAACTTTTTGGTCAAATGAGACTAGAAGTACAAAAGCAATCAACAATCATGTAATGTTTGAAATATTTTAGTTTGAACCCCTAGACTTCTAGCTGGAGTTATAAGCTAGTAGCTAAAAACAATTTGAAAGACATCAAATGAAATATACACATAATTAAAGTCATCGGTACATGAATATAAAAGTTTTGAATACTACTTGATGCAAACAACATTGAAGTAACTACACCTACCTCCCAAAAGGGTCAAAGGGAGAACTTTACCTACTTAAATCCGTGTGGCGGTGCAAGAACTATACAACAAAGAGCGAAAAGAAAAATGAATGCCAAGCCACTTTTGCCATGCAAATCAATGAACCACTGATAATGAAGTTATGGTACATATACAAAACTATAGTATTAAAAAACACACAAGGTTGATATTTATTGTTGAATATCGATCTAAACATTATTTCAGTTTCGCTCATTAAAAATACATTTTTTTTTTTTTTTTTTTTTTTTTTTTAACAAATGAAAATGAGAATACCTAAAGGGCAACAAGTAAGGGCATACAATATGCATATATACGACGTTCACACAATGAAAATGCTTAAAGGATAAAACATTATCCTATTCTTAACAATAGTGAAATTTGTGCATTTTATTTTATTATTTATTTTTAAATATAAAGTTTAGACAAAATTACTTAACGTTGAATATAAAGCAACGGCTTATTTTCATAAGTTGTTTCTTGACAGTAAAGAGACATTTATACCACCAAAAAAGAAATTACTTACAAGAATCCAACATGAGGCCACCAAAGGAGAGGCCGTAACCAAGAAAACAAAAAAGAAGATAAAAGAGCAAAAAAAAAAAACACCTAAACAGCAAACAAAACTACCAAGCCCAAAACACTAAATCCAGGAGTTCCAGTTAGAACTTGACTTAGTAGATTTGTTGCAAATCCACAATAATGAGCAAGATTGAATAGAAGCAAACTAGTGAGCCCCTAATTCAGCCGCCTTGTCTACAACATTTGCATGCGACACCTTCTTCCTTCATCTCCATATTGCCAAAAAGCATGCAAGGATTTAATTTTTAGAACCTGAATTGGGATACTATTTCGCAAGGACCCTTCAATAATCGTCTTCATAGATAACTCACAATTATGCGGTTGAACTCCCCACCAACTAAAGCATTTTAGCCAAATTGGTTTAACCTTCACACAATGGATTAAAACATTCTCAGCAGTCTCAGGTTCATCACGACACAATGAACAAAGAATAAAAGAGACACGCACACCTTTGTTTTGGAGGTTTGGAAGAAACAAAAGTCTTCCTACATGAGTATTAACCTTTCTATAAGCTAGGACGTTTACTATTGTAAAAGCTATCATAACTTTTTCAGCCAAACACAAAAACCAAACGAATTACTCCTAGTTTATTTAATGATAAATCCAAGCTATTATTACTTTTAGAAAAACCAAACGATTTACTCCTAGTTTATTTAATGATAAATCCAAGGTAAACAAAAAAAACATAAGAAAAAAACCGAAACCGAACCGATTTAATGAAGAAAACCGTAAAATCAAAACCAAACGATTTGCAATTTTCAAAAACCTAAATTTTGGTTCCGGGTTTAATTTTAACAAAAACCGCCTTAAACCGCCCCATGCTCGCTTCCAAAAGAGACCTTGAGCTTGTCGATTTTTTTTTTTTTTTTTTTTTGTTTTTTATTTTAAATTATACACTTTTCTTTTCTTGGATGTTTAAAAATGGTTATTTGCTTCTCATTTCAACCAGTAAAAAGAAACTTTAATATGTAAAGATGATATTTGATTGGTTAAATAATGTTATGATTTCAATTTTAAAACGGAGGGAGTATCACACACACGTGCATGTAACTCGAAAAACATCCATGTCGTATCATTGGGAGTCTTTCCAACACAAATTCGTTTATGCATGTTTTTTCATGTCTAATATTGTTCTCTTTGTTTTCCTGTTTTAAACAAAATGGTAGTTTGCTTTTATGAGCATTCATTCATTTAGCATGTTTATCACTAAAAGTAAATAGAAGAAAAAAGTCACACTACATTGCAAAAGATCCGTATCATTTATGTCCATCTAGTTCGATAATCCTACCCCTATTTACAAAATATAAAGTGTACGCCAACAAAAGGTAAATAACAAGTTTCCTCAAGAAGACTAAAATCATTCACATTACACCAAAACTACACAATTTGTTGTTTTGGTCAGATATTTAAGTGATGGTAAACTTAGAAGCCGTGGTCAAAAAGTGCGAGTAGGTGTATCGTTAGCGTAAACAGCGTAGACTTATGTGTGAATCGTGATCTCATCTTGTGTTGTCTCGGTCAGTGAATCCGAAACCAAAAGAGTTTAAGGTAGATACAAGTGCTTAATGCATTTTGTTTCACGCGTTTTCAGAAATTTTAAATTAAATTAAGTTGATTAGTATAGGGCGATCGAGTTGGCAAAAGTACATGTCTATTTTATGAGATTAACCTGTTTGGATCGATCATTCAAAATACTTTCACTTGTGACCAACGAACACCTAAATGTATCATATTAGCATCGTGTTTTCTAAGAGCCTTGCTTACTTACCACCGACTTTGTTGGTACGGGTTTGTGTCTTTGTAGTTCAGTTTGTTGGCACTCTTTCAACTAACAAAAAACAAAATAACGATGGTTATCTTTCATGGACCATGCACATATGAATGCCTATTTTCCCTCTTGATCCCGACACTTATGATCTGCCTGAAATGCTTTTTGCCTTGATTTTCAGGTATAGTTATTGTACATTTAATAAATCGTACAACTTTTTAAGAAAAATCTCTATTACAACTTGCATGACTTCAATACTGGATCTTGTAGTAATAAATCATGTGAACAATCTTCTTGAGTTGTTGCACTATTTAGGTAAGATATTTTAGTATATATCACATTCTTACTCTAACTATGAACTTAGCATAAGATATTCTAACCACAACGCCAGCATGGTCATGGTTTCGTTTTCCTGTATTTATTTATATAACTTGTAGCACAATTTATAGTTATTTACAATAAATTCAAAGCTCCACAAAAAGTTTCTTTTACTTGTCAACCACACTCGCATATGGTTGAGGTTGGCACAACATAAATTTATGCATGATCACCATTAATAAAAAAGGAACAAAAAACTTCATTTGGTGGCCATTTAAAGATTGCAGGTAACCTAAAGTTAGAGATAATTTGACTTAAATTTATGGCAGTAATTTGCAATTTCCCAACAGTTTCACACCTAACCAAATTAAATAGTTTCATTATACACTTCCCAAAAAAACAATGAAATCAACAATAATTACCAAATACCAATACCAATACATCAACTTTCAACTTTTTACATTTTACTACCTCCTCTTATTTTTACTGCCTAACAACAAGCAAAAGTAAAACAAGATCCTAAAAAAGAACCCCCAAGCCACAGTTACCCACAAGCAGGCCCATTTGCTTAGATCAGTTATTCCTTGCTGTTTCAATATGTCTGCACCGGTCGTCAAGCAAGTCGTGCTCGTGATGTTCACTCCTAAAGTTGTACTCATGCTTTGGAGAAGCTTTATTTTGACGGTGTTATCAATTGCGCCTAAAGGGCTATTGTCGAAGATTTGAGTCCCTCGAACAAAGCATTTGAGTGGGTCTTGAAATTCATTTTGTAGGACGCCTTCGTACGGGTACTTAACTAATGAGATGTAATGGAACCAAATCCAGTATGCAGGGATTCTATCACGGTTAATGAAGAATCCACTGAATAATAGGAAGTACGCAAGGATCGCGACTACAATAGTGTACCCGAGCATAACATGAGGGACAACACCCGATAAAAATGTGACAAATGAGCTTCCGGCCCAAAACGATGCCAAGATGATGAAATAGTAAAATAGGAAGCCCGAAAAACCACCATCTAGTCCCACGGCCCAAAATGTTATTGCGGCAAATGCAAATGATAGAAAAATAAGAGCCGGGATCGCGACAAGTGAGTGTGAGAGCACATAAGATGACCTTCTATACGTGTTGTACGCTGTTTCCCTCATGAAAATATAACGTTCTTGTAGGAAAACAGGTAACGCGTCAGCACAAGTATAGAAAGTTGTAGACATCGCGAATGCAAAGAATCCTATCCTTTCTTGAACTCCTTTCGGTGAATTATCCAAATTCCAAAACATGGTCGCGAGTATAAAACCCGTAACAACAACAGCACCCAACCGAATCCCAAACAGTTCAGGCATCCTACGCGAATTCATAATCGACCGTCTAGATAAAACCATCATTTCCATCCACATTGGATTAGCAAAAGTAGGTACCAACGAACTCGGATTTATATCATTAGTAGCCCCTGCACCCGAGACTAACTTCCCTCGCGAAATGCTAGCGCCTATTGCTTCTTTAAGAGATAAGCCGTGTGTCGGTGTTTCGTACCCGATACTATTTCGTGACGACCTCTTCAAATTTTGCCAAGACTTATTAAACTCAACTAAACTTTTAGTTCCTCCAGGTGAACCTTCTAGCTCGCGTATCAAATCTAGAGCGAACTCAGTCCGATTTTCCTTATCCGGGATCGGATGACCAAAATCAGAAAAGTACAAAGGAAGATTCGCGGGTGACCCACTGTAAACAGTTTGTCCACGAGACAAAAACAGCAACCGGTCCAGTAAACCGAGTATACGGTAACTCGGTTGGTGGACCGACATGATCACAATACTTCCGCTTTGCGCGATACGTTGTAAAACCTTTACAACCATATATGCGCTAGTGGAATCAAGCCCCGAAGTAGGCTCATCGAGTAGCAAAATAATGGGGTCGTGAATAATATCGATACCTATCGAGACACGCCTTCTTTCCCCACCCGAAACACCTCGATGTCCCTCATCGCCTATAACCGTCTTAGCCGCGTTCCTAAGGCCTAACTGATCAATCAAGGCTTGAACTCGCAACATTTTTTTCGACTTGGACAAAGTACGAGGTAAACGAAACTCAGCAGCAAACATAAGTGTTTCTTCGACAGTTAACATAGGAAATAAAAGATCATCTTGCATGACATAAGCTGAAATAACTTTTAATAACCTTGATTCGAGTTGTTCACCGTTTAACGTAATCATTCCTTTTAAACTTTTCTTATCGATTCGGTTCGCTAAAGCATCGATCAACGTCGATTTCCCCGAGCCACTCGCGCCAAGGACCGCGAGTATCTCCCCGTCCCTCGCTTGTCCCGAAATATCATTCAACAACACTTTTTGCCTAGAAAATAATCTCTCGCCACCTACGGCCTCAACGGAAGTCGCGGAAGCATTTTTCTTACCCCCGAACAAAGACATCTTGTTACTAACATTAACACCATATGTTAAGTTACTAAAAGACAAAACAAAAGGCAACGAGCGAGGCTCGTTGCTAGTTTCACTCATCTCCAGCACACGATGTGCTGGAGTAGTATTATCTTCTGATACATCTTTTCTAGTATCTCCCACGTATTTTAACAGCTCGCCTAGAGTTGGCGACGCTTGGGTCGTTGTCTCTCGGCGGCGGTAAAATGCGGAGCTATCAGAAGAATTATCCTCCATAATCTTGAACATAGGTGAAGTGCCAAGAATGAAGGAAAGAAGTTGGTTAGTTGTGAAGAAGGTGAGAAGTTATGGGAGGTGTGAGGAAGTTGAAAGAATGAGGTGAATATATTTATAGGTGTTGTGTCTTGTGTGTTACTCTTTTCGTCTCAAAAAATTATTGTCCATATTTTCCTTTTTAGGATGTCTCAAAATTATTGTCCACTTTCCTTATTAAGTAAAAACTAAAGAATTTAGTGGAGAAATATTCCATTTTAATGGTTGAAAATTAAAGTGCCACACTTTTATTAAACTTTGTGATTTTTCTCTCATGACAATAATTTTGAGACGGAGGGAGTATATAAGAATTTGTGTTCAGATTTCTTTCTTGTAGAAATGCATGGGGGATGACGAGTGAGACAACATTTTGGTGTTTCTCATTTTGTTAAATATGATTTTCATTTACCAACATACATTGTTGTACCATTCTTTTAGCCACGTTATCAGTAAGTATTTTCAATCATGGTTATAAGTAAATAAACACTTTTATGAATGCTGAAATAATGTGAACCTTAGTAATGAGTGTCGCTAATTAAATCGAGGATGTTCATATAGGTATGAATGATTAAAACACACAAATAATGTGATTGTAACGATGTCCTTTTTTGCGATGAATACGGATCATACCATATATTGAAAAAACATAAAAACAATGTGATTGTAAATTGTACTCTCGTAATAATTTTTTTTTGGCATATATGGGTCATATACTAATATGGTATATAATTGAAAAGGCATAAAAACAATAACGTGTCTATAAATTGTAATGATATACTTTGATAAACACGGATCACATGATAACCCTTGAAAAAAAAAACATAAAAACAATGTGATTGTAAATTGTAATGATGTATTTTGGCAGACGCCGATCTTATGAAATATAATCGAAAAGCCATGGAACAATGTGATTATAAGTTGTGATAATGTACTTCGATAAATAATAAAGATCACATGAAATACAATTGAAAACCATAGAACAATATGATTGTGATTTAAAAAAATGTATGTTGGTAAAAACTAATTATTGCATTTGATTATTTCATACTCATATCAACTTGCAAACTTAAATGAACCCAATAATGTCAGCTTGTTAACTTGACATATTAGAATACCTCCGCCGATCACACCACTCCAACTTTCACCTCAACGCTATTAGATGGATAAGTTAGTTGACCTAAGCTCGACTTGTTGGTTGCGTTCATTAAGATTTCTTTATGTTGTTTTGTACTCTATTTATAGTGATCAATAATAAAGTGTAACCTACGGGGTTCATAATGTCTAACATGATATCATGAGCAAGTATGATCTCACCAGTACATATATGGGATTTCGAACGGCCACACAGTAACATATTTATGTGACTAAATGTATCAGAATAAAATAAACAGCCACACTTGATCCGACTTGTGTGACCATTTCGGAATTTCATTGTAACACATTTGAATATTTTCGTGACTAGAGGTATCCGGTAAATTTTTTTTTTTGATTATTTAGTCACTTATAATTTGGGACGTGTGACAGATACAAATAAGTTTGAAACATTAATCACACTATATATATACATATGTGACAAATATATGTCACACAATTGAACAGTGTGACAAAAATCCATATATGGTCACATAAAGTAATTGTGTATGTGGCTAAATCATATACTCAAGTTTGTCACACATTATTTAAAAGTGACTGCTAGTTTTTTTTTTTGAAAATTTAGCCACATATGAATTTGAAATGTGTGACAACTGAAAAGTAAGTTTGAAGCATTAGTCACGATATGCATTTAAAAGTGACAAATATATGTCACACACTTGAACAGCGTGACCAAATGTCATATATGGTCACACTAAACCATAGGCATACATGATTAAGTGTAACCAAAATTCGATACATATGGTCACGTAAGTTAATATGTGTGTTTAAAGTTTAGTGTGTGTTTGCTTGCCAAATCCTAATGTGTATAGTCACATTTAATTGTAGCACGATCATGTGACTATAGGCTTTACAATAGTCACACCATATCACAAATGTGTATCTAAATTATGTTTATGGCCACATTATAAGGGTATTATATGTGAACAATACATTCAAAATAGTCACATTGTGAAATATTCATGTGACTATTATATATGCATGACTGCACATTGACTACTTTTTCAACCACTGTTTTTTTCAACAAATTGCCTGCAATTGAGAATCTTTCATAGGTAATACTGGTTTTTTCAAACAAATGCCTGCAATTGAGAATCTTTCATACCAAACACTATTTTTTTTCAACCAAATGGCTGCACTATATAAAGGCATAACCACATGCATGAAAACTGTATATACTAATAAACTGTAACAAAAAACATCAATTGAAATAATGAGGGCTAACAACAAACCAGGTATTCAACATTGTGTTTTTCAACTATACATGTTTATCTCATAAACATTACTAACTATACATTCTAGCAGTCTTAACTCTAACTCTAGCAGTATAAACTCTTCAGCAGTTGTAATATTGTAATGATCCAAAACAATTAATTCTATGACATATTCTTGGGTCCTAGATCCTTTTTCATCTTCTTGAGTAATTTATAAGCCATCTCATCATAAGTAAACTGAAGCTGGAGTCTTTTCTTCCCAAACAACATCTGATGTAGAGTGTATTTGAAAATTTTTAAAGGGTAATCCTTTTCTACAAGCATGTAGATCACCAACTCATTTACAGTTAAAGCATGTACTCCACATCCTTGAAAAAGTTTCCATTCTGTAACTGTGTTGTGCCTTAGCTTTCTCCAACATTCATCCTCATGACTTGGTTCAAACATTACCTTCAAGTAATTCCAGACGACTTTATCATAGATTTGTTCTGGTGTTTTATAACCAAATCTTTCTTTGAGTAACTTCCATAGAGCCAACATATCTTCTCTGTCAAAATTATGAACCATCTGATGAAAGCTTTCAAACCTTTGAGATGAACCATCATGCTTCTTAATATCATAATAAACCGTTTTCCCTTGAAATCCAGACTTGAAAGCAACAATACGTTGTTTAACATTTAAAGGTTCTGCATCCATAGCTTCTCCTTCAGGCTCTCCAACAGATACAACTGCAAGTTTAGTGTGAGCTTGCATTTGTTATACATCAGCATCAGCTTGCTCAGTTTGCTCTTGGTCTGTGCTCTGCTTTTTCTCTGCTTTGTGCTCACTCTTCTTCTTTTGACTGCTTTTTCTTTCTAATTGTTCACCTGCTCTTTTTGAACTTGTTTTCTCTTCTTTCTTTTCTTCACTGCCCTTCACCACCTCATCATTCAAGAAGCTTTCAGTGTTTCTCTTGGCAATTGCATATAATTCTTCAATTCTTTTATCATTCAACAATTTCAAATCCTTTAGTTTCCAATTGTCCATATTCTTCAAATACCTGCACATGAAAGCTCTTCTTTGTGCTGGAGTGGGTGGCTTGTTCTTCTTAGCTGCATAGAACTTCTTTCTTGCATTAATAAGTTATTTTAGCATCCTGGCTCTTTCATCTATTGAGTACTGATCTTGGTCTTCTTGATGTAGTTTCTTAGCAAGCTCACAATCAGCATCAACCTGAGCCCTTTCCTCATCCCATGCAGCCATTAACTCTGCATTTTTAGCATCTTTTTCTTCTTGTATTCTCTTTTGTTCCAAAATTCTCTGATTTTCTGCTTCATACTCTTGTGCTAATTTCTTAGCAACTTCAGCATCAAGTTGTAATTGCTCTTCTTTTGATAATGGTTTCTCCACAGGCTCTTCAATAAGAATCCCTTTACCTTTGCCTTGTACCTGTGGAGTTGATTGTTTAGCTTTTGGCTTTGATGATGGCTCTTGTATCACAACACCTTTGGTTACTGGTTTTGATGTCTTCAGCTCAACAAGTACTCTGGTGTAGCAGTAATAGCTTTTGTACTACCAGCTGTAACTGGCTCACTAGCAACAATAACTAGACCACTAGCAGCACTAATACCCTGATCAGTAGCACTATCAGCAGTTGTAACCTTGACCAAATAGCTATCAATCACCACTTGATTCCCTTGGTTATCAGCAACTACAAAATCCATTGGATCACTCTCTGCACCAATATTTTCACCCTCTTTAGCCTCCCCTAAAACTTTGCCTTCATTCCTCCCCCCCTTGTTTGGGAGCATCCTTAGAAGCTTCAGAAGATTTAACCTTGTGTTTGGGAATTCTTGATCCTTTGACTCCTTCTAAATACCTAACCCTTCTCTTCAAAGCCTTTATCTCCCCACCTTGAGCTTTGATGACTCCTTCTTGAGAAGCAGCTAGTATTTGTAGATCAACAATTTGTGTAGACAGCTTGGTACAGGTATCCTTCAATTCATTCAAAAGTTGCATACTATCCTCACCACTTCGGCTTGTGTTACCTAGCCCGAGAGGTGGATCATTGGAAAAGTTAAGTTCAGTCTTACCCCTAGGATGAACATCTGAACCCCCCATTGTTTCCATGTGACTGAGTCCTTCACCTGAATCAGTTCCATGTGGACCGGACTCATTAGAAGTTGTCTTGGTTCGGGTCTTAATGATGTTACCATTGTCCTGTGCTGCTGCTAAGCTAGACACAGTAGTGGCAGCCCTTGCCAACATGTCACTCTTCCCACCAATGACAGCCTCATCTGCAACAGTTGGTATAGAACCACTAGCCAGAGGTAGCTCAGTGTTCTTGGTGTGAGTCCTACGTTTATAGGTCTTTTGTTGTTGTTGAGATGATGTACCCAAAAGTGTGGGTGTGTGATGGGTACTAGCTGGGATTGCTGAACCTTCACCCATTTGGGTTTGGGGTAGTGCCACCATTGTTGGAAACAAAGGTGTCACTGTCCCTGAAAAATCTTTTCCATCCCTCCTCATATTAGCAAAAACCTTTTTAGTAAGGCAGGGAGTGGAATAAACTCTTTTGTGACTTTTCTTATATTCAAATTGGTTGTCCAAAAAGAGTTGCAAAAACCTTGGATAAAGAAAATATTTACCCGAAGAACTATCCAAGTTCTTAACCATACTATCAAAAATTAATTTTGAAAAATTAAATCTTTGAGTATTTTCAGCCAAACAAATTATAGCAGAAGCTAAATTACTGCTAAATTCATTCCACACAGTGGTCTTTGGACTTAGACACACTAAGACAGTATGGATTAAGAATTTTCACTGATGAGAAAAATTACCTTTATAAAACTTTAAAGCATTTGATTTTCTCTCACAGCCCATCAGTGAAAGTTTTTCAAAGATTGTAGTATTTGGAAGATTCTCAACTCCGTTAGCATCATCTAGGAGAAGATCTCTTCGAATAGACGCCTCTGTAATGAGAATCCTCTGCCCATCTACAAGGGCATGGATTTGTACTTCCCCATTAATAGTTTTGACCTTAGCAGACGACCAAAACTGGATAATGTTAGAAGTATATATAGTAGGTTTTACTGTTAATGCAAACTTAATATAGCTTGCATTAAGGAAATCAATGATCTCAGTAAAATCTACAGACTCATTGGATTTTTCTAAAAAGGCAACATTATTATGAGGTTCGGTAAAAGTTAGGTTCGACATTATGATTTGATTTGATTTGGAAGAGAGAGAGTAATGTGTGCGTGAATATGATTGTGTGCCGCAATTGGGGATTTATACCCTTTAAGTAAAAAGTGACACAAACGTACCCTGCACTCCCAAACAGTACTAACGGATACCCAGCAGTACAAAGTTTTACGCTAGCAGTACAATTTTTTGCCTAGCAGTACAAACTTTGTGCAAAAACTTTTTCTCAGCAGTATGAACTCAATTTTCTTTTAAAACCATACTGCACTCATACATTTGGAAGGGATTAAGTGTAAAGGAAGACACTTAATCAGTTTTGGTGATATTGTTGTTCTTGCATTACAACACAGTTTACTGTTTCAGTGTTAATAGTCTTCTAAGTATTAAAGAGTAGATTTTTAAAAAAGACTGCTATTATCCAAGAAACCAAACACCCCTTTAACATTAGGGGAAACACAGATATCGTAAACTAATAATAATAACTGCATTCAAATATCATAAACTTGTATGAATATACATTAACATAGTCAAAATAAGATAATGATACAAAAGATACATTAAGAAATATATAAACTATCTTGAATACTTTTGTAAACACCAACTATTTTCTCTCTTGTATCTTTTATTTCTTTGTTCCGATCATCTACTTTCTTATGATGATCCAATATGATCTTTAAATCTTCCTTGTTCTGTTCTTCCAGCCTCTTTATACGCTTGTTGTAAAGATCTACCAATGTTTTTTCAGTTCCATATTTGCCAGAATGACATTTGTCCCAAATATCTTGGGATATGTCAAAATTTTTCTTTAACTTTTCAGGGATTAGAGGAGGAGAAGCATCCCTTGGGCGTTTGGTTTTCTTTGAAACAGGAGTTGAAGAGGATGAAGCCATTGAAATTTGAAATATAATATCTAATGAAAAAATCAAAGGAGTTGTTTCTTATTCATAAGTCTAAATGTTTTCCAATCGATAGGTATAAATAGGCTGGAGAGGTAGATGAACGGTTCCCAATACTTTAGGCGGGAAAAGGCACCATGAAAAGACACCAAAAAGTAAATTGTGAATAATATTGGTCCGATTTGGTTTGTGTTTGGTGTTGGATTGATTAGCGTAGTTGATTTGGAATTGTGTTTGGTGTTGTGTTAGGAATATAAATATTCATATGAAGGTTCGGTCACCCCGAGTATCTAATTAGCATTTATATAGCTCGTAGGCTTATTTATATAAGCTTAGTATTATTAGTATTATTAGTTTTATTAGATTAGTCGTATCTATATTTGTGGAGTGGGTCGGGGCTTTCCCCACTGTCAGCTCACTCCACAGCCCACTAGGGGCACAAATATTAGGAAGTATATATACCCCTTCCCACACTTGGGAAGGGTTGGAACTCTTCATTCACTTAATCTAACATTATCAGATTTTCTCTCAACAAGAGTCTCCCTCTCTCTCTCTAACTTCTCTCTAAAACTTCACCATGGATCTAATCTTCCATGAACCAAGACCACCCGAATCAACCACACAATCAAAATGGTTATTTCCTACAAATGGTATCAAGAGCCATGGTTTCATCTTGGTCAGATCTGTGGTCAAAGGCTGTATATTCGGTTGGTTTCATTTAACTCAGATCTGTGGTCAAAGTAGTTATATTCGGTTGGTTTCATATGTGGTCATTCGGTCAAAGTTATTATATTAACTCTCTGTGGTCTAAGTAGTTATATTCGGTTGGTTTCTATGTGGTCATTCGGTCAAAGTTATTATAATAACTCAGATCTGTGTTCAAATTGGTTGTGTGTGATGGGATTTAAGGTCTCAATTTTTTTTGTTGTTCGAACCATTATATCCTACAACTGTTTTACCCATTTGTTTGCTAGAATATCATTTTTTTATATTCATGGTTTCTTGTACGTTTGTTTTGCTTGGGCCCAAATGGAGTTATTACTCTCAACCAACAATTGTTTGTAACTCATTTCTAAATGACTTGTGGTATCCATTTGTGCTAAACCATGGTTTTTACGAGTGACTTATGTTGATTGATAAATGGTTGTCGTGACTGCCTTGGTCAATTTGTTTGTGTTGATTAACGAGTGTCAAAGCATGAACTCGTTTTGGATATTTGTGGTCTATAGAAGATCTGGGTTTAAAAGTTGGGTTAATGTGGTCAAGAATGACAGAATTTTTGGGCGGAACACTTGGTCGGAATCTCGTCGTGTTCTTGGCAGCTGCTGGTGTATAAAGATGATGTTTTCTTGGATGCGGTTTGTGTCAAAAGTGGTGTTCTTTAACTCGGTTTGTGTCTTCTTGGGAGTAATGTTTGGACTGTTACCAAAAATGGATAATGAGGACAAAAAGTACGAAAGTGACAGGTTTGACTGGTCAAAGACGCGGTTTGCCTATTGGCTTACAGACTCGGTTTGTCTGTTTAACCCTGGACTCGGTTTGTCCATTTCACCACGAACTCGGTTTGTGTACGTAAAGTATACTCGGTTTGTCCACTCAAACACGAACTCGGTTTGTCTATTTTTCACGGACTCGGTTTGTCTGTTTAACAATGGACTCGGTTTGTGTATATAAGACGACGCGGTTTGTTTGTGTGTTTGTCTACTTTGTCATAAACTCGGTTTGTCTCAATATTCACAACAAATATTACTCAGTCAACCACTGATGTCACAGTCAACAACAAGTAGTTCAACCCAAAACATAATCTACTTCGAACCAGAACCAACAAATCCACTTGAAATGCTCAACAACAAATTTCATTCTATCCTAATCACTCGAAACATACATCTCAACAGAACTCACTCAAAGCAAATAAACATAATCAACGAAACTCATTCAAAGTAAATTACATCTACATAATCGTACCATTTTCAGAAAAAGAAAATTTCACAACACCAACCTCATAAAGGGATGACTAATTACAAGACCTCAGTTTCTTTTCCTCTTTCGTAGGATTCAAGATACATCGCGACTCTCTAAGGTCTAACCCACGAAAGTATGAGAAACCATCATTGATCATATTGAAGCTTCGCTTCATTTAATATACGACACAAACAAGATAAAAGAATATAACAATAATGTTATTTCTTTTTTTTTTTCTTTCGGTCGATCAAGATAAATGAATATACAACCCTTTGAGATCAAGTTGAGGTCCAAGCCTCATGATTAATATCCGAACATTAAAAGAAAAATCAAAACAATCAAATGCTTTAATCTTCTTTTTGATTCGGTTATTAAAATAAAAAGTACATCATAACACTTACCCTTGAAGAAGTGTATCTTGATCCGGTTTGAGCATCATAAGGAAATATGAGGTGTCGTGTATATTTGAAGATGATGAGAGGTTAAGGGTTGTGTTGTAGGCGCCTTACTGATCGATTATTCTTTGGATGAGGAGAGAGGCGGATTAGTTGGTAATGAAGATGGAGATTAGGGTTTGGGTGAGAGGATGTTGAGTGTGATGAGAGGGGCGAATTATTAGTGGATTAGGGTTTGAGTTATGTTAAATGTGGGGGTTAAATACCGGATTAGTAGGGTTAAGAGTGTAATGGATTGGGTCTCATGATTGGTTAAGTGGGCTGGACTATTTGAGTGATTTGGACTGGACTCACATAAGAATTAGTTAGCCGAAACTTGCTTCTATATGGCTGTGTGAAATTAAAGTTTGGATTTGGATCCTTTGTGTTGGGCTGTGGTAACTTATCATCGGATTGTTATGGTACTTATGATATTATGGACTGAAGTACATGATGCGTGGATTGGGGAGTTGTGTTTATTCAAATCAATTTAACAGTTGTGGCTGAAACTTAATTAACAAATGTACTCTTCATACATTGTGTTAATTTATTCCTGTTACAATTGATTGTTAAAAGGAGTGGCATTTCGGTTATTATTGTCACATGGACTCACACGTCACGGCTAGTATTTGGGTTCATGAATATCAATGTGATTACAGAATAGTGGATTTGGCTGCTCGGTCCTATTAGTGCCCACAATTTGAGTGATCCTGCAAGTTGATCTTTGCTATTTGAGCTATAGTTGACAAATTGCGATTTGGTTAATTGCGAGTTGTGCGATTTGATCAAGTTGTGATTTGACTTCTGTGACTTGAATTTCGAAGATTGGTATTGCACCTCACTCTTGGGTATTCAGGTTGATTTCACGGTTTCTCTTGTAGATTTTAGAAAATCCCGCGAAAGATTCGATTTCTCGGTTTAAATCTCAAGAGCTGTAAAATCCCTTGAAATTAATATTGGACAAGTAGGCTAGACTTGAATGTAGACATTATGAAACTTACGGGGTTTGACTGCTTTTTCGGGATAAGTTTGTGCTTCAAGATCAGCAGGAATTGGGAAATTATGGTAACTTGGTTGGTTTGTTAATTCACGGGTTGGTGTACTTAGTGTCACAAACATCTCGGGGTGGATGGATGCATGATGTTTGTTGACCCTTGCTCAAGCGTATTTCAGGTGATTAGACCTGGATGTTCAAGAAGTGGATATATACAATAAAGGATGGAAGGTTGGGTATATATCACTACCTATATTTAAAGGAGTTACGTTGTTGTGCTCAATATAGGTTCTAAATCACAATTTGCAATTTAAGGTGATTAGACTTGGATGTTCACGAAGTGAATGTATACAATTAAGGATGGAAGGTTGGGTATATATCACTACCTATATCTAAAGGAGTTACGTTGTTGTGCTCAATATAGGTTCTAAATCATAATTTAGCGCAAGTTTAAGTCGCGGACTTGTTCTTTATCAAGCTTCATCAAGTGATCGTTGTTTCTCTAGTTTCTGATGGGATTGTTGTTCAAGATCTTCTCAAGAGGTAGTCAGGCATAAAGACAAGAGGTGAGTTGTTTGGAGACATGTTTTAACCTTTTACTCACTTTTAAAGTCATATGCATTTCATCAAGTGGTTTTGGCACATTACGAGCTTCAATGAATTGTAAATCTACTAAACCATTGATGATGAGGAAAGCAAGGGGTTACTACAAGAGAGTCTGAATCACCTTCTTCGTTGCAGTTGCTTCGTCTGTCTCTTTCCATGTTGTGTGCCTGTCAAATTCACATACATCACGGACACTCAGCTTTGGCAAAAAGGTCATTTCATGTCCTTTTTGAGGGGGAGAATTATCGCAAGTTTCCTAGAAGTTCCGTCCCCAGCGATGTGAATTTTAGCGGTTCCGGTTACAGCGGGTCAGATCGTATCGGTTCAGTCTCCAGCGGTTTGAATCTTAGCAGTGTCGGTTACAGCGGGTCAGATCGTAGCGATTCAGGATTCAGTGGTTCAGTCTACAGCAGTTTGATACTTACTGTTGTGCAGTTAGTTCTTGAATTTATTTCTCAGATAAATCTCAAGAACTGTAAAATCCTGTACACAGTACGACAACTATTCTGGATCAGACAGCTTTGTTTGATAGGACTGACTATGAGTCATGGGCTCTTCTAAGAATTTGCGCATGTTTCTTTTACTTTCTGGCTAGTCAACAGCACAAGATGACCACGAAGTTAATCTGGTATTCTTTATTTGTGATTGAAGTTGTAGTTCTCGAAGGCGTCTACTTATTTTATCTTGAAGTCGGGGTTGGTTGGATGCATGACTTTCAATGATAACTTGCTCGTGCGAAAAATTTAAGTTGAAGACTTGGGTTATCTAGTTACCAGCAGTCGGGGTAACTATCACTTAAGAGTTACTGAAGTACTCAGTGTCACACGTCATTGACGTTGTCGATAATCGCAAGAGGTGTTAATGTTTCATACTTTGGTTGGGTATTGAGCACTTAGAGATCTGCTTGGAGCATTAATTCTATACACCGTTCTTCCAACATTAGTGCAAGCTTAAGTAACAAATTTGGGGTCTCCTACTTCAGTTTTCAGTATTGGTATATCGGATTCTTTTCATCGAGTGGTCTCTAATCTATGTTCAAGGTTGGTTAGTTGGCCAAAAGTTTTTAAAAGGTTGTGATGTGATCTGTAATTCTCACAAAATATTCTTAACCCAAACTGATGATCACCAAAACCAATTCAGTCACGCCACATTCAATCGGTTACTGTCTCACGGTTTCTTCTTGATTTTGTAAAATCCCGCGAAAGAACTTATTTCTCGGTTTAAATCATAGATTTGTAAAATTCCGTGATGATGGACTATGCGCTCTTTACCATGATCGGGTTAAAACCATTATCAAAGTTCAGTTAAAGCATCATGAAGGGCTAGATTTGGGCATTAACCACAAGATGTGACTACGGCGTTAGTTCAGTATTATTTATTTGAGGCTGAAGTGAAATTTCATGGGTGCGTGTACTTAGCATCTGAAGATATCGGGGAGGTTGGATGAAGATACTTCGAGATCCTTGTTCGAGCTTTCAATACAATGACAAGGACTTGGATATCTAGTTATTTTTTCTTTCTCCCTATTACAAAATAACTATCACTTTAAGGAGTCACGTTGTAGTGCTCAGTGTCACACGAAGTTGTGGATATCCAAGAGGTGATGTACGTCTTATACTTGATGGTTGGTTGGTTGAAGAGTATAGAGTACTTAGGGATTCGATGTTGCACGAAGTCTCTACACCGCTCTTTGTCACGCATTAGTACAAGTTTAAGTCACAAGTTCGGGTTATATTACTTCAGTTTCAAGTTCATCATATTGGGTTTCTCCATCAGTGGTCACGATTTCAAGCCGACAAAATGATAATGGGGTTGGTAACAAGTTAGATGAGAGAAGTTATAAAGAGAGAGATAATGACGTCTGTACACTTCAGTACAGGCCTCGTTCTTCATCAGATGACGTCTGTACAAGTCAGTGCAGGCCTCGCTCTTAATCATCATGACGTCTGCATACTTCAGTGCAGGCCTCGTTCTTCATCAAATGACGTCTGAACACATCAGTTCAGGCCTCGTTCTTTAAAGAAAAGAAAAGTGTACGCTTGAGTGCACTTTATCTTCAAAAGAAGAGGAATCTTCTTATTTATGGCCATTCTCATCAACAAGTTTTACGCTCTTTCCGTGCTTATTCAGTCTTCAAGTGGATCGGCGCACATTGGAGTATATTCTTATTCACTTGTTCAACCAAAAGTTGCAGTTGACAGGCATATGCAATTTTTGAGGGGGGGAAAGAGTGAATAAACAACGTGTTAGTCTTCAAGAACCGTCAAGCGGAGTTACTTATCGTTGATGGTATTCATATTCACTGGTTCAATCATAAAAAATTGCAGTTGGCAGGCATATGCAATTTTTGAGGGGGGGAAAGGGTGAATATTAGTCTACATGTTGGTTGATGATTGAGAAATGGTCATACGACTCCTGAATACGTCAGTTCAGGAGTCGTGCAAACCATGGTTCTCCAACACATCTTCTTCCTCTATCAAGGTGTTGAAGAACATGGTCATGGAATGCTAATCTACATATTCTCACGGGCTGGTTCAATCAGCAACAAAGGGTTTCTAGTCAATGCTTCATGCATACGTCATCAGGCTACATGTACACATCATGATGATGATTCCGATTAATCGTAACCATCATGGGGGAGAGAAATGTGTACACCAAGGACGCACAACAGGTTCACGTGATCAGGGCTTAATATCCAGGATGGATAAATACTGTAGATGATCAGTGGTTCAACTTGTTACCTTGGTATTATCGTTTCACTGCTACGTTATGTGCTGATTAATCGTAACCATCAGGGGAGAGAGAATGTGTACATCAAGGACGCACAACAGGTTCACGTGATCAGGGCTTAATATCCAAGGATGGATACATACTATAGATGATCAGTGGTTCAACTTGTTACTTTGGTGCTATACTAAAGACTGAAGAAGGTCGAGTCGTCAGTCTACTCTACATTCTCTGTTGGGAGTTATCTTCTCATGTGTATGCTGCGGGCTGATGGGTTAGATGTAAGGTTACTGGAAGGCATTTGGTGAGATGAAGATGATTGGTATTCTATCCCTCCACATTGGGCAATCTTGAAGAAGGTCGAGTCTTCAGTCTTCTCTACATTCAAGAATGTTGAGCTCTTTTCTTACAACTTGATATTTAACTTAATCCCATGACAGTTCTTGTTTGATGAGTTGTGGAGTTAAGTTAGGTTCAAGTTGTTCCGTAGTTTAAGGTTTGGTTCAACTTGATTTTAACCTAATCTCATGACAGTTCTTGTTTGATGAGTTGTGAGGTTAAGCTGAAATCAAGTTGTTTCTGGGCTTAAATTTGTGGTTTAACTTAACCTCATGACAGTTCTTGTTTGATGAGTTGTGAGGTTAAGCTAGATTTCAGTTGAGGCTCAACTTAAACTACCGAAAAGATGCCTAAGGTTTTTGACGGCGTCACTCTAGGACGGGAGTGTTAGAAGATTAAAGACGGCATGCATTTGGTTATCAAAAGTCTTCTTCATATTTCGGGCGTTCATCCAAAGTCTTCTTCCTATTATGGGTGATCGTCAGAGGTTGTCAGATTGGGGGAGAGCACTAATTAGGGGAGAGTGAAAAGCCAGAATCATTCCCTGATTAAATGTGCTCACGTTACTCTTCAGCAAGTTAAATGATGGAAGCGGAAAAGATTCAGAATGCTGAGGAGTAATGGTTTCTGGTTCGTATCCTTGTATATATTTTGCTTCTTTCATTATTTTTTTATATCTTATACCACTTTTGTAAATAGATACATAGAAAATCTTGCTAATTGTATATAGAGAAACTTAAAATCAGAAAAACCCATTAAAAAAAAAAAAAAAAAAAAAAAAAAAAAAAAAAATAGTTTCACCTAGGCATGTCTTCTGTTTATCGATAACATTTACGGACTTAGAAATGTCATTCAATAATGGCACGGGTCTTTAAATGAAGCTCGAGCAGAAGTTAAAATGGATTGTTAAAACATGTCTAAATGGCTTGCTATTACTTTAGATAGCAACCCGCGCTTCAAACTGGGGAAAGCACGTCGCCAAAAAGACGGCTGTTCCTCCAACTGGGTGATGTTCACCTGGGCATGGATTACTTTATATCCATGTTTCTTCGATCTGATGTACGTTTCAGTGCATCATTTCTTGAAAAAGAAGAGAAGTCTTCTTTGCATACAAATAGTTTTCATTCTATGATTCTTCTGAAAATTATTTGTGAGACACTTGGTGAATATGTGTTGTATGAAATTTGGTTATACTTGGATTATGCATAAAATTTGTCACTCAATCAACGACTACAAAACCTCACGACAGTTCTTGTTTGATGAGTTGTGGGGTTAAGCGTGATTTTAGTTGAGGTTCAACTAGAATACGGGTCATTGATTGAGGGGGAGAGTGAATTCAAATTTTATATCATCAAACGGATTTATTGGTTGAAACATACTTGTTAGAAAAGGTTTTGTAGTAAATGGGGAATTAGTTGAAGAGGATCTTGCTTAAATATATCAAATGACCAAGTGTGTTAGTTGCTAGAAAGTTTAGGACATTATGTGCAATTTGCTTATAGTTTCCTAGCTTTATGTATCTAGAAGGTTCATTTGTGTTACTTTGGAATCCTCGTATAATCCCCAAAATGCTTTAAGACTCAAAACCTAAAAGAAGTTAGAAAACCAGTTGTGTTTGATGTTCTTGAATACTCCTATGACATTTGTATGAACTAAGTGAATGAGTTTCAAATGTTGTTTGTCTCTGCTACTTAAGTGTTGTTGATATTGTGCATATGTTCTCAGGATTCGCTTAGATAGATTGCTATTATGTTAGAATCATGTTCCTAAGATCCTGAATTAAATATTGAAATTCGTGTGAATTGCCATGTTCATGATTGCTATTTGTTATTCATGATAGATAGTGGTTTGACGTAGTTCCTGATTGGGGTTTGATTATAAGATGAACTTGGTATTATAATGTGGCAAGCTGCTGAAGGGTAGCTATTAAGGAATAGGGTATCTGCATGCATATATATCTGTGTTGATATTCTTATGCAGATTCCATAGCCAAAATGAATGTGCCAGTTCCCATTCTAACCATTTAATCAGACGTTCAAATTCTATTGGTTGGCTCGAAATTCACCACGACAACAACATCGGCAGCAACAACAACAACAACAACACCTTCACCGCCACCACCATTCATCTATTTTGGTCTCGCCAAGTGGGGATCAATGACAATTGTGAAAGATTTGTTGGTGGATGGATAGTTGATGTTGACTACTAACTCAGAAAAGCGGGTGATTACATCATCTGCGCAAAAAGGTCAATATCATTTGTGTCATAATAATCAATTGTGCAAAATGAGCAGTGAATCTCCCTCTTAGATTAAGGGGGAGCAAAGTATGTTTCATCATCAGAACATGTTAAAACTGACCACATTTTCTCCCATGTTTTTCTAAAGTATTTAAATCAATTGGGATCACAAATCTCAAAAGGTTTGAAATTTTTGATCGGGGGAGAGAATGTGATTTAAATATGAAACCTGATGAAAATGTGATGTTTTGGAAAGTATAATGTACGCTCTCCCATATGTGCTAAACCATTTTATATATCAATGCACATATTGAGGGGGAGCAAAATGTTTTGGATGTGAATGTAAGCTCTCCAGTAAGTGCTAAACTCTTTTGTATACCAATGCACTTATTGAGGGGGAGCAAAGGATTTGGCATGCATCTTATGTGAGCACGGCTCAGAATTCACAAAAGAATTGACGAAACAAAACTGTCATCTATCGAAAGGGCATATCCTGGCCGGGTAATAATTTCAAACTGGTCTAACCAGTGTTGTAAGCGTGTCTCGAAAAGGATGTGTCTGAGTAGAGTGTACCGTTTCGAGAAACTTTCTGTGGACTTGACCAGGCCGGGTAATAATTTCAAGCTAGTCTAACTAGTGATGTAAGCGTGTCTCGAATCGGTCATGTTCACTGAAAGTTGATCAATTCAAAAAGTGCGAGCTCTACCTAACATGTGCAAATTTATAAAACAATCAACCGAGCACATGTTGAGGGGGAGCATTTGAAAAATATAAAACTCTCAAGTGTTTGCAAAAATGTGTTTCAGAATCATGAACACTTTGAGAGATTTTTCAAAGATTTGGTTTATGGCAATCGTGGAAGTATACCAAAGACCGACCATTTTAATTAATGCATGGAGTTATAAGGATGGTTAGGTTAGGCTCAAGTTCCCACGATCCCGCCAGAGCCGGAGGGATCTACCCAGGGACAATCCACTAGATAGTGTAGAAGTCCTTAGGTATGATTAAAAAAGGAGAAATGTGAATTAGGGAAGAGTGCCGACTGAGATGGAGCTAACACTGGAACAAACCCAACAAGGTGTTAGTTATGAAGTCTCGGTAAGCACTGAAGGGGTTGAAGAATGAAAAAGAATTGTAAAGAGAAAGGGTGAAAAGAAATAGCCCTCCTTACAACTTAGGCAGAAACCGGGTCAATACATATGCTGTCAAAATCACATAGTTGATTGCTGGCATTGAAGACAAAGTATCATGGACCCAGTGATACGCTGCACAACCCTCCCTAGCCACTCAAGGTCCCTCAAAGGATTCTTGTTTCAATTGTCACGGAGTTCAATACATTCCTATCGTCTCTCTCACTCCGAGTTAGATGATATTGAATAGGTGGCAGTCCTCTCCAGCCTCCGCTCACCAAATCAAAACGCACAATTGAGTCTAGAGCCACGAGATGCATAACAAGATCTCATAGGGACACGAATTATTTCTACACTGGGTGTTCAACAATAAGGACACCAGTTGTAAACTTATGAGTCCTACGCAGATCTTAGCAATCTGCCAGAACATTCATGAGGGAATTTACAAATGTAATTCTCAATGATTGAATGGAAATTCCTGCCAGGGTCAACGTCAAGCAGCCCTGAAAGCAGGTCACTTCGGTAATTCTTTATGGATTACGCTTAGTGGTCGCGGCGGTTTCAAACGGTCTACAGTCGTGGAGTGATCTCCAGCGACTCACCTAATCGTTGATGTGCTACGGTTCGATCTTAAAAAGCCCTCTGTGGGTTTTCGATTAGGAACGGTCTTGGTAAGGATTAGAGAGAGTTTTCACACTATGCTGTTAACAATCTCGAAGTCCGAACTTGTAAGTACCGGACGTTTTATTGCTAACTGTCGTATGTAGGAACTTCTGGCGATTGTAGCGGATTGCTGTTGCAGCTTCTGGCGATTGTAGCTGTGGAATGCTGTAGCTGGTTGCTGTTGTAGCTGGTTGCAGAAAAGATGCCAATCCTATACCACATGCTTACACTACAATTGTAACTCAACAAAGTCATGATCAACCTAAAAGACCTTTAACACGGCTTCTGCAAACTCTGATGCTAAAGATCATGACACCAAATAGTGTGAGCATGTCGGCTCAAAGAATAACACATCACATGGAAACATACTGCTGAAAGATGACTTGGAAACAAATGTTGGATGATAAAGTCGAAGAATACTCAAAGATCATCCAAGACAAGGAAAGGTCATCACAAGATCACTGCTGAATGCATGATGTTTCAAGACAAATGAAGAATCAAAGACTACGAGCTATGAAGACATCTTCAGAAGACAAAATGCTAGAATTCAAGTTATTATTTCCGGGGTGACCTCCCTTAGGGGGAGATTGTTAGGAATATAAATATTCATATGAAGGTTCGGTCACCCCGAGTATCTAATTAGCATTTATATAGCTCGTAGGCTTATTTATATAAGCTTAGTATTATTAGTATTATTAGTTTTATTAGATTAGTCGTATCTATATTTGTGGAGTGGGTCGGGGCTTTCCCCACTGTCAGCTCACTCCACAGCCCACTAGGGGCACAAATATTAGGAAGTATAAATACCCCTTCCCACACTTGGGAAGGGTTGGAACTCTTCATTCACTTAATCTAACATTATCAGATTTTCTCTCAACAAGAGTCTCCCTCTCTCTCTCTAACTTCTCTCTAAAACTTCACCATGGATCTAATCTTCCATGAACCAAGACCACCCGAATCAACCACACAATCAAAATGGTTATTTCCTACATGTTGGATTGACTAATTGACTTGTTGATTATGGTTTGACTTGACAGAATGAAACCGAGGGAATGTTTGGAATGATTTGGGATCGGGTTCATTATTATTGACCCGAGGGAATAAATGTTTGACCGTGACTCGAAAGGAAATAGTAACTCATTTGTTGCGACTTGATATTGACTCGACTTGGACAAAATAAAAGATAGAAATAAAAACAATTGTTAAATTAAAAGCTGTAAAGATATTTGTTATTAAATTTGGTTAATAACGAAGTAAGGAAATTAGAAGTGTACGTGAGACCATGGTTGTCAGGATCCCGATCCTGATCTTAGGATCTTACGATTTTACGATACTGCAAAGCAAAAACGATCCGGATCTTACAAAGGATCTTTAAAAGCTTAAGATCTTATAGGATCCCGATCTTTACCATAGGATCTTAAGATCTAATACGATCCGATCTTACTTTTCTCGAACCACAAACTAAAAAAACTAAAAAATTATGGAATGTATTTTGTAGAATTTAAAAAAACAACAACATGTTAATATTCTTAAAAATTTCATAATCATAACTTAAGACAACATTTCTATGAAAAATTTACATAATTTGTGTTTATGATATATATTAATTTATAGATTTGTATAATATTACAAAAACTATTAACAAAATGATCTCTATCTTGCAAAGACGAAATCGATCCTAAGTAGGATCCCAATTTTGAAAACCTTTTGAGACATTTGGGATAAAAACGGAACACGCGAGGGCTATTGGACTATTCGAGACATGCTACCCGTAGACTAACATATTTGGATTTATTGGACTATTTGTATGGTTATTGTTTTAGTTACGGATTGGTTTAGCGTTTAGGGTTTAGGGTTTAGGGTTTAGGGTTTAGGGTTTATATAAATACTTGTTATATTATAAATTACTCGGGAAATTGATTTTCAATAAAGTCTTTTGACTTGAAAACGTTCGATAAATGAAAGAGTCATGGCGAAATTTTATTATTTCCAAAGATTAATTTTGTCGTAAGTCCAAACTTGTTTTAAATCATAAAACAAGTATACCTTGTACTAATAAATGGTATTATGAGAAAATACCAACGATTACCAATCGAGTCATCTTATTTGATATGTTTGTTGTTAGTTATCTCTTTGACTTCTTTTCGTTATCTCGTCTCGACTCGAGTTATCATCAATACTCTTCTCGACTATTCGGTTATTCGTTTTTTTGGAGTGAGTACTCGTGAGTCCGTGTTCTCTACCGTTACACGAATGATGATACCAAACCCTTTTAAAAGGCTAAAACGAGATTATTTTTGGAAATGAGAATGATTAACTTTTGAAAACTCTTGCGCATTTGATTTTTTTGGTGAATATCATGCCGAGTACGTTGCGTTAAATCGTTTGATACGATATTCATTTTCTTTAACTTTTAAAATTTTTGAATATATTAGAGTATTTTCTTTTGTTTTGTCGGTGGATTTTAGTGTGACTTAATCTTAATACCGCCAATTTTGTCCATATAATATTCAATTACGAATAACCGATACCCGCGGGGAAACCCAAAAAACCGATGGATAATATTAATCGGGTATCCGGTGGGATATGGGGCGGGTACGGGTATATTATAAACGGGTTCGGGTACGGGTACACTATAACCCGCCCCGAACCCGAACCGTTTCCATCCCTAGTTACCGGCTATATTCGGTTTTCACCGCCACGTCAGCACCATTAGCTTTTTTTTTTACAACTCTTGCCACGTCAGTTATAGTTAAACCAAACCACAACTTCAATAGTCAACCGGCAATTAATCCCTGATGAACTCAAATAAGTACATTTTATTACTATCATTTATCCTATTAATTTGACTTGTTTTACTATATTATGTATGAGGATTGATACTTAATCGTTTACTTTTGTAATTCTCAGGTAAAAACAAGCATTTGGTGAAACTTGGCAATTTTGGACTAATAATGGAGCAAAACGTACATAAAGTGGAAGTCTACTGACATGGACAAGATCAAGTCAATTCTGCTCCAGATGCGCCGCATCTCACTATCAACATGCGCCGCATCTCTATCAAGATATCACCAGATACGATCCAAGATACAAGAGGACATGCGCCGCATCTAATAAAGAGTTACGCCGCATCTTCTGGCGGTGTACGAATATTCCTGAATATTATAATCTTGGACCCCACGCGAAGTTAAGTACATGCGCCGCATCTACTTAAGTAGATGCGCCGCATCTTCCCTCAGACACAAACTATAAA
The DNA here is from genome assembly GCA_021014915.2 of Artemisia tridentata subsp. tridentata. Classification (NCBI taxonomy): domain Eukaryota; kingdom Viridiplantae; phylum Streptophyta; class Magnoliopsida; order Asterales; family Asteraceae; genus Artemisia; species Artemisia tridentata. Next base: position 292,102,193 of record CP139504.1, on the reverse strand, counting down.
TACCCCGTAGACCAGACGCATTAAAAAGATTCGGAAGTTCGAAAACCTAAAGACCGAACAGGAGAGAAGGACGAATTCAGTCAAGAAGGCAGCACAAGACACACCCAAATCGAAGATACAAGAGCTGTAAGAAGGTGCTGCATGTATTTAATTCATTAAGTAGTTTTGTTTTATTGTTTTAGCAAACTTTAATTCATCAGGATTGGTGGCTTGTGTAATGTGACAACGGAAAGATTGCACTCCCTTTAATACTTGCTTTCCCATCAATTAAAGTTTATATGTTGATGTCTTTGGTTACTACTTATTAGTGCATTGACCACCTCTGTGTTTATTAGTGGCTTGCGGGCACCCGACTGCGGGACAAGGTGTGGCTCCCACGGTTGTTTCTAAATTGATCACTTAGGAATAACTTTTAGACATAAGTCGTCATTAAGGGTTTACTCGCCGATGAGAATAGGACCAACGAGAAAGGGTTAATTACATACACTTCATATAAAGCTATCAATAAAACAAGTGACAATCTACTTAATCATAAGGACAGCCCTCTTATTGTCTCAAGTATCTATCTGTGTACGTGTGTGCTACTTGCTGATTCGTGCCTATTTGTTTATTTTATTATTTAATTGCAAACAAAACTGTGCCAGTCTCTCAGGCTGAAACCCCCTTGCGTTAGGATATTAAAATACTGATTAGATTAACGAGATTATACGTTCCACTCTTAGTGATCGACACTCTACTTACCATTATCTTCATACTGACCGGGTACACTGCTCGTTAAGTGTGTGTGTTATTGATAAGTCGGCTAAATATAAATTTAAAACTTGAGTAGGCATTAAAACTGCTAAACCGCAACGACACATCACGCGCATCAAGTTTTTTGGCGCCGCTGCCGGGGAGTGAATTGTTATTTTCTGTTAATTTGATTAGTATTTTAATTAGGTTTTTCTTTTTATTAGATTAAATTGCATCATTGTACTATTTTGCATATTTGTTGTATTGTGTGTTATTTGTTTGCTTTTGTTTTTATTTTTGTGTGTTTTATTTTTGTTTTGTGTGTTTAATTTTTATTTTTTATTTTTCGTATTTTTCTGTTCTGCTATCGTTGTACTGTGCTAAATCAAACGATACGGCGCATCTGATCTCTCAGATACGGCGTATTGCGTTTAAATTTTTTAATACAACGCGTTTAATTAATTCGATACGACGCATCTTTTCCCCAAGATACGGCGTATCTGTTTTTAACAAGAAAATTTTTCTAAGCGATAAAGTAATACGACGCATCTGCTTTTGCAGATACGGCGTATCTGTTTTTGATAAAAACTTTTTTCTAAACGTTAACGCCATACGACGCATCTTCTTTTGAAGATACGGCGTATCTATTATTTTAATTAAAAACAGTTTGCGAATTATTAAACAAATACGGCGTATCGATTTCCGTCGATACGGCGCATCTTACTGAATCAAAAATCTTTTATTTTTAAACGTAACGAAAATACGGCGCATTAACTTTCGTTAATACGACGCATTTAATTTTAATTAGATAAATTGATTTTTTGATCAATTCGATACGGCGCATTCATAAATTCTAAGCGGCGTATCTATTTTCTAAAGTCTGATTTAATTTTAACGATTATAAGATACGGCGTATCCAACTTTTTGGATACGGCGCATCGTCTGCAGACATCAGTAACTTTAAATTTTTCGTATTCCGTTTTCGTTATTAATTATCTGATATACTACTTTCTCGAGCATACCCTACTGATATTTTTTGTGTTGATTTCAGGAAGTGCATGACCAGGAGTTCTACGAAGAACTTGATTCAACCTTTCGAAGATCCTGAACGAGCCCTACATTCGCTTAAAAGGCTTTTCAACACAAGAAGCTTTGATCTTTCAAGTTCACTCGAGCTTGATTATTTTTCTGAGGAGAAAGAGGAAGTTGAAACTGAAACAATGGGCGAAAACACTACTATGGAGGAATACATGAACAATACCCGTGCTGATTACACTTCAGGAGTTGCTAGACCTAAGTTTGATGACAAGTCAAAATTTGAGTTGAAAGGTCAGTTTCTCAAAGAGCTCAGAGAGAATGCTTTCAGTGGGACGGAACAAGAGGATGCTAATGAGCATGTTGAAAAAGTCCTGGAGATTGCAGATTTGTTTACTACAGAAAGTGTCAATACCGATCAACTCATGCTAAGAATCTTCCCAATCTCACTAAAAGGAGCTGCTAACAAGTGGCTAAGGAATGAACCTGCTAGTTCAATCACTACGTGGGAAGGTTTGAAAAGCAAATTCCTGAAGAGATATTGTCCACCTGCTAAGACTGCTAAGAAGATGGAGGCTATCAATAGTTTCAAGCAAGAGCCTGATGAAACCCTTTATCAAGCTTGGGAACGATTTAAAGATTTATTGATAAAATGTCCTCAACACTATCTAACCCCTATGCAGGAAATAATATTGTTTTATCAGGGATTGGACGTGCCTACAAGACAGATTTTGGATGCTAAGGGAGCTGTACCTCAGATGAGTGCAACTAATGCTAGGAAAGCGATCCAAGATGCTGCTGATCATTCTCAGAAATGGCACGATGGGACCTCTACTAGATCTAAGAGCAGCACTAATTTTGACGGGATTGCTGCTATTCAAGCTCAATTGGATAAAATCAGTAGAGAAATGAAGAAGCGCGATGAAAGAGCATATGCAGCCCAAGTTGGATGTGAAAAGTGTGAAGGACCTCACTACACTAAGGATTGCCCGAGCAAGAATGAAAGTGAGACGTTTGAAGAAGCTTATTACACCCAATTTGGACAACCATTCCGACCTTCAGCAAGATTTAGGGAAGCTAGTCCGGGATTCTATCAAAAGAACAACTTCAATCCCGCTTATCAAGAGAGGAGGCAGACTTTAGATGATACTTTAAAGCAAATTATGGCCGATGCTGCTAAAAGACATGAAGAGAATACTGCTATGATCAAGGAAATTCGAGCTTCAACGGACACTACTACAAGAAATCAAGGAGCTTCGATCAAAGCATTAGAACAACAAATTGGTCAAATGAGCAAAGTTCTTCAAGAAAGGGGATATGGAAGCTTACCGAGCTCGACTGAAACAAATCCAAGAGATCATGTCAAGGCCATAAGCACCACTGAAGAAGTCACTCCTAATATACCTAGAAGATCGATGAATGGTGATGATGGTGCAAGACCCATATTTTTCTTTAATTCTTCGATCAGCTTAAGGAGACTACTAAAAGAAAAGACAAAGATTGAAGAGGAAATCAAGGCAACAATGAAAGAAGAGAGCCCTGCAACCGATTCAAATGCCTTGCCTCATAAAGAAAGAGACCCAGGAAGTTTTACTCTACCTTGTTCTATTAATAATATATCTTTCAATAATGTGTTGGCTGACTTAGGAGCTAGTGTTAGTGTTATGCCTCTTAAGACATTCGCTACCCTAGGACTAGGAAAATTAGCACCAACTAAATTACTTATTGAACTGGCTGATAAAACAGTAAAACGACCTGAGGGGATTGCTAATAATGTGCTGGTTAAAATTGAGCAGTTTATTTTTCCCGTAGACTTTATTATACTAGACATGCCCGAGGATGTTAAGATTCCTTTAATCCTCGGAAGACCTTTCTTGTCTACTGCCCATGCTAAGATTGATGTGTTTAAGAGAAAAATTTCATTAAGGGTAGGGAATAATAAACTAGTCTATAAGTGCCAAGATCCAGCTAAAAGCATTATTAGAGGTATTTATGTGCTAGGATTAAGAGAGCGTATGGACCTCGATCTTGAAGCTAGACTTATGGGAGAAACATTGATTCAAAACAACTCAACTAATCCTAATCATGAAGACTTTGAGGAATTCATTGACCTTAATGTACCTACCGAACTTAGACGCGATGTTGTTAGTGATTCTGATGATGAGTGGTATGATTGTGTAGTAATTAATAAACGTAGGAGAATAGTTGAGAAAACGAATTTGAATCATGATGTGTTTATTGAACTACCACCCCACCTTGCTTATTTGTGCCTACATAATTATAAGAATTTCCCGTCTATCATTTTGTCATCTCTGCCCGAAAGGGACAGGACTTTATTTTTACAGATATTAAAGAGGAACGGCGTGGAAATTAAGGACGAGCAAGGAGTGTTCAATATTACTGAATTGGCGATGAAGGAGCGTGATGTTTCCGACTCCTTCAATGATCGATACTAAGGAGCTGAACGTGAGTCTAACTTGAAGACTCTGGAATAAAGACAAGTGCTGACCGGGAGACAACCCGGATTTATCTTTTATTATTCTGTTTTCTGTGTCGAGTCAGTCCAGGCCGCACGAAGATACGGCGCATCTCAGTCCTGAGATGCGACGCATCCTCTGCAATGGTCATATCTTATTTTATTTTTCTGCATTTTTATTTTCGACTTTAAAACTTTTTATCAGTTATTTTAATGCGGCGCATCCCTGGTTAAGGATGCGGCGCATCTTTATTCTGATCCGTATTTATTCCAGGCTCGATACGGCGTATCTTCTTCAATAGGATACGGCGCATCGACTGACCTGATGATTTTCAGTTTTAATTTTTAAGTTTTATTTTTACCTAACTACTAATGTATTATGCAAGTTGAACCTTTCTTATCTTAGGTGTGTTTTAAAGTGTTGGTGGTATTATAGTTTCCTGAATTTCCCGTGGATACATCAAGTATGAAGCTTTAACGTTCTAATCCACAAGAAAGATGATTTTTGCTCATATACAAATGGAGGATCATACCGAGCAAATCTCAGGGGAGTTTTTCTGTTCTAATTCTTTTTATTTTCCAGTTTTTAACCTTTTATACAAACAACGAGGACGTTGTTTAACTTAAGTGGGGGGATAGGAGAATTAGAACACTTAACACTTACTTGTCCTAAACTTTTTCAAAAATTATGCTTAAAATGTGCTTAATATATCAAACTTAAAAATTTTTAGCATGTTTTTGTTTAAGATCTAAGTTGCATAACTGCACACATGACATTATTTTCAAAAATTGTGATTTTCCAAAATTCACAAATCTATGAGTGTGCCGGTGACTTGTAAACTTTAGAACTTGGCTTGTATACTATTCGAGACCACCATAATGAGTATTATTTATTTAATTGGAATGACTTGTCTAACTTGGTAAAATTCTAGGATTACACCCAAAAAGCCTTTATATGTTATGTGTTATTAGCTAACTACACTGGTTAGTTAACCCCCGTATAAAACCTTTTGTTACTCTCACTTTTAGAGTAAGATACCCCTAGAAAAACACTCAGAGCCATTCCTTTCGTTTCTTACACCTATGTTTAAAATGTTTCGTTACACCTTAAACCTTAGCCTACCCTGTAGATTAGAATCCGTGGTTGGTTAATTGCTATAGGCAGAGTGTGTTTCCTTACATTACCTGTGTTCGCGTGCGTAATTCATTATATATGGTTAGGTCGGGAAATTGCACAATGCAATTGGAGTGAAAGTAAATATTGTATATTTTGGAGTTTATTTTTCGTGTGTTTACTACTTTCACTATTTACCATTATTTCTGAAGTTATGAAAAGTATGGAAAAATTATCCGGAAAGAAAGTTATAGTGATGTGGTGAAATTTTACACATCTATGTTTATGTTTCAAGTTAAAAAAAAAAAAAAAAAAAAAAAAAAAAAAAAAAAAAAAAAAAAAATCGAAAAAAAATGAGAAAAGAAAAAGAAAGAAAAAAGAGTTGGATGTTTATTTTAAGCCAACGATGTAGAGTTATGTAAGTGGTTCATATGGCCACTATTTGTTGTATTATATCTATGGATTGAATGGGAATTGGCAGTTATGGGAATGCCAATTAAGGATTATTCTTTGATTAAGATTTTGTTGAGTATAATTCGTGTCTACCTAAAGCGTGTGTTTCAAGTGTTAAAGCGTGAGTTATTCAATGATATGAGTCTTATTCATGGGATGGTTGGGATAGTGATTAACCACACTTAGGATTTTAATTTATTTTGTTTGTTTATTTTTATTTTTACACCAATTTATATCCTAAATGTTATCCATACCCTGTATTGTTCTTTATCCAACCAAACCTTTGATTTATTGAGATTAGGGATTTGAGCAATCTTAAGTATCGTAGTCGTGGATTCGGCTATGTATTTATGATTTTGTCGCCCTTTTTGATATATTATTATTGGTGAAGTTTGGACCTATCTTTAGCCTATTCGAGTTAAGGATTTGAGCAATTGCAAGTATCGTGTTCGTGGATTCGATCATGTATTTGTGATTTTGTCGCCTTTTCTGGAATTTGAGATCGATAGTGTAAATAAGAATAATTAACCCTTAAGCCTAAAAACCCTTTTTACCGCTTTAGACTTGTTATTCCTTAGCTTTAGTGGTGGAGATGTGTATACTTGCCAAGCCTATGATAGAATATTCGTCGCGACTGGACAGTTAAACGATTAGGTTTGCTTTTATCGACTTATTTTATTTTACTTCTAATTCGTTAAGTGTTTAGTTGTGTGATTACGAAATAAACGAATACATGCTTAAATATAAAAATAAATCCTAACTTCTTTTAGGATACATTTTCATGAGATTTAATCTAAGGTTTACTTGGGGACAAGTAAAGTTCAAGTGGGGGGATATTTGATGAACTCAAATAAGTACATTTTATTACTATCATTTATCCTATTAATTTGACTTGTTTTACTATATTATGTATGAGGATTGATACTTAATCGTTTACTTTTGTAATTCTCAGGTAAAAACAAGCATTTGGTGAAACTTGGCAATTTTGGACTAATAATGGAGCAAAACGTACATAAAGTGGAAGTCTACTGACATGGACAAGATCAAGTCAATTCTGCTCCAGATGCGCCGCATCTCACTATCAACATGCGCCGCATCTCTATCAAGATATCACCAGATACGATCCAAGATACAAGAGGACATGCGCCGCATCTAATAAAGAGTTACGCCGCATCTTCTGGCGGTGTACGAATATTCCTGAATATTATAATCTTGGACCCCACGCGAAGTTAAGTACATGCGCCGCATCTACTTAAGTAGATGCGCCGCATCTTCCCTCAGACACAAACTATAAATACCCCGTAGACCAGACGCATTAAAAAGATTCGGAAGTTCGAAAACCTAAAGACCGAACAGGAGAGAAGGACGAATTCAGTCAAGAAGGCAGCACAAGACACACCCAAATCGAAGATACAAGAGCTGTAAGAAGGTGCTGCATGTATTTAATTCATTAAGTAGTTTTGTTTTATTGTTTTAGCAAACTTTAATTCATCAGGATTGGTGGCTTGTGTAATGTGACAACGGAAAGATTGCACTCCCTTTAATACTTGCTTTCCCATCAATTAAAGTTTATATGTTGATGTCTTTGGTTACTACTTATTAGTGCATTGACCACCTCTGTGTTTATTAGTGGCTTGCGGGCACCCGACTGCGGGACAAGGTGTGGCTCCCACGGTTGTTTCTAAATTGATCACTTAGGAATAACTTTTAGACATAAGTCGTCATTAAGGGTTTACTCGCCGATGAGAATAGGACCAACGAGAAAGGGTTAATTACATACACTTCATATAAAGCTATCAATAAAACAAGTGACAATCTACTTAATCATAAGGACAGCCCTCTTATTGTCTCAAGTATCTATCTGTGTACGTGTGTGCTACTTGCTGATTCGTGCCTATTTGTTTATTTTATTATTTAATTGCAAACAAAACTGTGCCAGTCTCTCAGGCTGAAACCCCCTTGCGTTAGGATATTAAAATACTGATTAGATTAACGAGATTATACGTTCCACTCTTAGTGATCGACACTCTACTTACCATTATCTTCATACTGACCGGGTACACTGCTCGTTAAGTGTGTGTGTTATTGATAAGTCGGCTAAATATAAATTTAAAACTTGAGTAGGCATTAAAACTGCTAAACCGCAACGACACATCAATAGTCAACGCGCATCAATCCCTTTACCCGATCATTTGTAAACACACACAATAATCAATAAACCCTAATAAAAACACACATTCTTCTGGCAAACACAAACACGCAAACAATGAATCCAAATAACAACAAAGGTATGTTTTTTAATTTTTTCACATATCAGTTGATGATTCACTGTACAATAATTAATACGAGGCTTTTGATCTACAAATGGTGATGTTTGTGGTTGTTACCGATTCTAATGTAAAATGTGGTTGTTTTGTATTTTATAATGGTTGTTATGCTATATCTAATGTTTAGCAGCCTATAAAATTCCCCAGTGATTTGTAAATGCTAATCAAGTATTAATTACCATTACTGTTCAGTTAACCATTTTTACGAGCAAAATTTGAAAATTTTGTTTATTACATTACATTAATTCAAACACGTTGATACGTGATTCACAAACACATTGGAACGAGCTCACACACGGACCACGATGAATCCAACACACTAATAATAAACCAAACGGATCCTTATACTATTCCTGGCCTAATTTTTGAGCCTGGTACTATTCAAGCCCAACCCAACTTATATAAATTCTTATATTTCACTCGGTTCAACTCACATTCACTTGACCCCATTTATTCGAGAATTCGACACACAAACCATGCAACTTTTTACACGGATCGAATCTCCATACACCAAATAATCAGTATGACAACTCCCACTTTCTCATTCGAACATTTGATCATTGAACGAGACTCAAAGTGAACCTCACTCGACACATGTACAAGTTCACACAATTATTATCCAATTCGACTAAACTAATTTTCACCTATGTCTTTTAATTTTCTCTAGTCGATTATGAGTTCATAAGACTATTCCTCATCATTTCCAACATTTGGTCACGCTAAAAATGTTGTTGGACCCTTTTGTATATGTCGAACATATACATATATACATGCAACTCGACACATTAACAAAGCTACACATAAACTCCTCCCTAATAGCTATATACTCGAGTATTATTCCCTTTATCTCTGCAACTCATTTAATCAACTCCAACTTGATGTATATTATACAATATATTCGACTAATACATGCATACATACACACGATACACATACATTCACTCCCATTCACACTTAAACACTTATCACATATTTCTCTAGTTCCTTTACCCCCTATTTCGAGCCTCAAGAAGCAGGAGCCTTTTTCTCTAGCATTTCGAATCATTTTTCCAAGTATTCAAATCGAAGTCGACACCTTTGTGATAGTTCTAGCGTGATACGTGAATTCCATTCGTGTTCTAGTTCATTTTAACGAGATTTCACACCACCTTTTGGTGTTGTAAGTCCATTTGAACTCATTTCCTACTCTTATACATGTTTTCAATATATCATGCATAGTTACGTATTTCATTCGATCATATTTTAATTTCTTTGCGTTTTTACGATTTCTAGTATTTATTTTACGTTATACTTTTGACCTCCTATTCTTGGATGGCTAGAAAATATCGAGTTATACATTCATTCGACAGTTATATTTCCATTTAATCACTTAACGAAACGTGTTTTGATCATATGTTGCATCGTACACTTATATATGTCATTTTATCATTTGGAACTACTCATTTTTGTCGATAAGAATTGACCTCATAAAATCCAATTCATACATACAACATATCTATTTTATTGCTCGACTTGATTCTTTACAACCCCACCTAATAAGCTGTTGAAATAAGATCTCATTATAAGCTCTACAAAGTCCTTTTTAAACCTACAAGCTATCGCTATTCGGACAGACTTAAAAACTCACATTTTATACGTGTGGGCTTTTTAGCCCATTAAGCAGTTATTAAGCACTCTCGATAAGCAGCGGTTATAAGCTGTTTTAATATGTTTTTAAGTCCATTAAATAAGCCCCATGACAAGCCCAATACCCCTTAAAACTCAACGGATCGTAAAATGTTATTGGGCCTTGGTTTATCTCGTTAAAGCCCAATAAGCAAAAAATAAGCACTTTTTGCAAATAAGCAGTTCCATAAGACTCAAATAAGCTTTTTGAAGATATTAAAACTTTTGGAAAACTTATCACATCATTTTTGTAATTTTTGGACTTAATTTGCAAATATTATTACAAATCGGGTTAAAATTGTCAACTTCACATAAATATGTTCCAAACTGTTAATTCAGTAACCTGAGGGTAGAAAATGATCATCTAGTAAACAGAAGGCTTAAAATGTAATATTTGACCCTTTTGGACTAAAAATGAAATTGATAACTAACCAAGGACTAACGGTGCAAAAGTTACTCCGTTAGGGTAGAAAGTGCAAATTCTGTATAAGTTCAGGGACTATACAGTAACATTGTTTTATATTCATTTCCATTTCATATTTTACACTTTTTCATTCAATCACGGGCATTTTTACCATTTGTTCAACATATTTAAATACATTACGTTTATATATTTATATAACGAATTTCTAACGAATAATTTAACGTATCGTTCAACCACTTTCGAGGAAACGATATTTATGGATCCAAATAACATAAAAACAAGATAATATTATATATAATATTATTTTTGAACTTTAAGCATTTTAAGCATATCATTCACTCACACCACAAACCAAATCGTTACCCGTTACTTATTTTCACACTCATTGTTCGTATTAAGTCAAAACTGTCAAAATCTCAGACTTCACTATTATTCAGGTCGTGTGTTGGAGCTGTTCCCATAATTCACTTGATTTCACATTTCACCTTTGCCAGTTACACTCAAGGTGAGTCATAGCCCCACTTTTACTCGTTTAACAACTTTATACTCCTTGGGGGAGATACATGCTACAAAATAGAACACAAGTATTTTCTGTATGCGATACCTGATTGATATTGCCTAAGTTACTCTATTGCCAAAAGCCCCTCACATCATGAACCATTAATCACTTGCGAGTGAACGCGAATATAGTGAATAGATCTATTGGAGGCTGACTGCCTATTCCACTAATGCCAGATGGATAGCCTTAGTTGCTAGCCGGATTAGTCGCAATGCACTATATTTGAAGGAAATAGGAAGATGGCAATCTCCTACACGAGGGCCATATTTTTTCACCGGTTACAATACACTGTTAACGTTTGTGAGAGGATTTGGGATACACTCTGAGGATGTTAGTCCTTTATAACGTGTATATGTGATACTTTGACTGGATATGATAACTATGCGGAATCTACTTAATCACACTTAGAAGGATATTGGTTATGGAAATGGAACTGTGATGCTTGTTATTTGAATGATGAACACATAAAGTATAACACCAAACGATTCAATATTATTGAGAATAATACGAGTGATCTTCACTATAACTAGGGTTACAAAACCTTGAATCTCTATGTTTCTATGACTTTACTTGTTTGACTAGATTGTTAATTTTAAGCACATAAGCAAGCACAAAATAATCAGCACACTTATCTCTAAGCTAAGATCTCCCTTTTATAGTCCAAAGGAGATCTTTACAATATTGTCAAGTCTTGTCTACTACTTGCTTGTTGAGTGTGTCAGTAACTAAGATACAACATGTTCTGTGTATTACAACTTGTTGACTGAACACTTATCTAAGATATTATGTACCGTATATACTTGACTTTTATACACAAAATATATTTTTATACTTATCCATCCAGCAGTAGTATACGCGACACTTATCCTTTCAGCAGTAGTATGAGTCACTCCAACAGCAGTATTCAACCAGCAGTACCTTTGCTTGTACTAGCAGTACTAACTTATCAGTTAGTACTGTTAGTTATAACTTGAGTAGTCTTCAGATATACACTAGCAGTTAGTACTGTTAGTGTATTCTTCTCAGCAGTACAAACCTTGTGAACATATAATTCCAAACACTAATCTTCAGAACATTTAATTCCCAACAATCCTCCCCTAAACTTGTGATTTATCCCAAATCAACAAGTTTCTTCAGAATTAAATGAGGATTGTGAAGATCTTCCAAACATTACATAGTCAGACTCTTGATCTGAGCTTTCCTTTGTTCTATAAAATTAAATACCTTTCTGTCTAACTCATCTGCCATCTGTGAATCATTTTTAGCAATAACATCATCTTCTTTGTCTTCAACACTAGTAGCAGTACCTTGCTTCTGCTCCAAATATTTCCTAAAAGATGGTGCAATTTCCTTGGATGGAGGAATTATAAGAGGCAATGGTGCTGTGTATCTTGGATGTTTGAAGCCTGATATTATATTCCCTGTAATTGCTCCAAGAAGACAAGTCCTCTCACAGTAAGCCATGTAAGTGATGAACAAACGTAGTGAACTGAAATTGAAACTGAAAGAACTTTCTTCATTTGAACTTTCTCCATTTGTATTGCTTCATCCCTACTGAATATATATAATACTCCAGAATCTTGTCCAAATTTCCAACATGATCTCAAGAAAGAGCTTTATCATTTTAAGTCAAAGATGTCCGAACATGAAGAAGAGAGATGAAAGAGCTTATTCCCAGCATCCATCATCATCTTGTATACTCTTATCTTTTCTTGAACTTGATCAATTTTCCTCCCCTGATTCTGAGCATACAAACCACAATCTTTTATCATCCCTTGATTGGTTAATCTTCCCCCCCTTAATCCATGCCATGTACCACAATATTTCCTCCCCTGTTTGGAAGATCTCTCACCATCATCTGAACTTTTTCTTTGAAAATTTCTTGAGTTCATCTTCCATTTAGAACAGCTTATCAGACAATGTTGTACATGTAGCCATCAATTCCTTAAATTTCAATTCTGCCCTCATCACTTCCAGGTGTGTAACCTCCTGTGAGAGGTGAATCATGGGGCAATAACTCATAATCCATCTGTGATGGGTTTTTGAGCCATTATGAATCCAAAAGATTTTAAGAAACTTTTGACTTAGCAGTATGAACTTGATTTTATTATTGAAAAATCATACTGCTTACAACCATTTTGAAGGGATTAAGTGTGTAACAGACACTTAATCAAGATTTCGGTTTAAATTAACCTCTGGTTGTGTGAGAACCAATGTTTTCAGTTATAAATAACTGCCTGTGTACAGATAAACCCATTCAAAGGGCTTTCTTGACAGGTTTTCCAGCTCGTGGCAATTGTTGCTTCTAACACAAGTGTTAGATTCACTTTTGCTCGCTGTTCTTTCTATCAGATGTCCTTAGACTTGCTCATTATACTTAAAAAGTATAAAATGATAGAAAGTGAGTTGAGTCAGTTACTATTTGACCAACTGAGCCATTAATTCAAAATGAAATATCATAATTAGGTTTCAAGAAAGAAGCTTTAAAGAATCAATTAACTTAGGTGTAAACCTTTGTTCATGAATTCCCAAACTCTGTCCATCATGAACTTATTATGTTTGCAACTTGTATGATCATTCTGCTGCTCACACATTTCACTTGAAACTTCCTTTGTGCTCAAATGTTCATACCTAAAATTGTTAGTCCAAAACCAAGAAAACAAAATGCAAAGCATTTTTCTTATAGCAGTAGAATTATATGACTAACAGTATGAACAAAACAATCCAAATTTGTACTAGCAGTACAAACTTTTCAATAACAGTACCAATTTACAAAGCTAGCAGTACAAACTTAATTTATATACAAAAACACATCAGTTTTAAATCATTGAGGATTAAGCATCCCTATACTTGCTACCAAGTATTGAAACCTTCCAACATCAAAAGCTTTTGTGAGAAGATCTGTAAAGTTTTGATCAGAATCAATTTTAATTACTTGAATCAACTTTTTCTCATTGCAGTCTCTAATAAAATGATGTCTAATTTCAATGTGTTTTGTTTTAGAGTGTTGCACTGGATTTTTAATTATGCAAATTGTACTACTATTATCAATATATATGACAGTGTTCATGAAATTGTACCCATAGTCAAGAAGTTGATTTTGAAGCCAAAGTACTTGACCATAGCAACTTGCAGTAGCTACATATTCAGCTTCAGTTGTTGAAGTAGCCACAATTGTTTACTTTTTACACTGCCATGAAATAAGTCTACATCCAAGGAATTGACATCCTCCAGTTGTTGACTTTCTGTCCAAGCTTGCACCTGCATAATCACTATCTGAATATGCTACCAAGTCAAAAGATGATTCCCTAGAATACCATAGACCCAACCTAGGTTGACCCTTGAGATATCTAAAGATCCTCTTGATAGCTGTTAAGTGAGAAACCTTAGGAGTTACTTGAAATCTTTGCACAAGCACAAACAGAGAACATGATATCAGGTCTTGATGATGTGAGATACATCAAAGAACCTATCATAGATCTGTATGTGTGTACATCCACATTGTCTCCATCTACATCTTTAAGAAGTGGCTTCTCAGAGTTCATTGGTGTGCTTGCCACTTTTGAATCAGCAAATTGAAATTTTCTTAGAATCTCTACAACATATTTATCTTGGCTGATAAAAATGCCTTCACTTGATTGCTTAACTTGCAGACCCAAAAAGAATGTAAGTTCCCGCATGAAACTTATCTGAAACTTATCATGCATAAGCTTCGCAAACTCTAAACACATCTCCTTCCTTGTAGATCCAAAGATGATATCATCCATATACACCTGAACTTGCAAAAGATCCTTCTTGTGCTTCTTGATGAATAATGTCTGATCAATCTTGCCCCTTTGGAATTCATTTTTTGTCAAATAGGAAGCCAGTGTTTCATACCATGCACTTAGAGCCTGATGAAGGCCATAAAGAGCTTTGACAACCTTGTACACATTGTCTGGATGGTCTGGATCAGTAAAACCTGGAGGTTGTGAGACATAAACCTCCTCTTCAATAGTACCATATAAGAAAGCACTCTTGACATCCATTTGATAAACCGTGAAGCCCATAAATGAAGCATAAGCTAAAAATAATCTAATGGCTTCAATTCTTGCTACTGGAGCAAAAACTTCTTCATAGTCTATACCCTCCTCTTGTGTGTACCCTTGGGCTACAAGTCTAGCGTTATTTCTTATTACTATGCCCCTTTCATCCCTTTTTTTCCTGAAAACTCATTTAGTGCCATTTACCCTTACACCTTTGGGTAAATCAACTAGCACCCATACCTTCTGAATCTTGAATTGGAGAAGCTCTTCTTGCATAGCTTCTACCCAGCTTGAATCATCTAAGGCTTTAAGAACATTTTTGGGTTCTGCTTGTGAGAGGAAACATACAAATAAGCAAGAGTGTGCATCTTCATGCTGTTTTGATGCATAAAGAGCATCAAGTAACCCTTGTTGGTCTGAAGACATAAGTTGATTCCTTGTCTTCACTCCTGATTGTATATCACCAATCACATTGTCCAGGGAGTGGACTTTGTGAATCCTTGTGTGTGGTGTAGAAGGAACATGATAGTCAGGTGGGAGATTGTTGAAATCCACCTCATCTTCTGAGAATTCTGCTTCATTTGGTTCTGATGGGCCAGCAGTAGAAACATTTGGCCTAGCAGTAGAAAAATTTGGCCTAGCAGTATCTTGTTCTGTCTCAGCAGTAGAAACATCATTTGTACTGCTAACTTGATTTTCTTGTTCCTCAGTTCCATCTTCCTTGTTTTCACCTTCAATCCCTTCTTTAGCTTTATCAGAAGAAGGTTCATTATTCATTGAAGTTGAAGCCACACTTTTCCATATTGGCATCATCACATAATCTTGATCCGTCTCTTTTCCTAACCCTGCCTCATTTGTTGTACTATCAGCTTCTGAACCTGAAAAATCATTAGTTTCTGCAACAACAGGCACATAATTCATTGATTGGGTTAGTGACTCAAGATCAAATAGCCATTTGGGACCTTCACCTGCTACACTGGATTTGTTTTCTAGAAATTCCACATGTAGGTTTTCCTCAACTCTCCTTGTTCTTGAGTTGTATACTCTAAATGCTTTGCTATTGAGAGAATATCCAACTAAGAATCCTTCATCTGCTTTACCATCAAACTTTTCTAGATGGTCTAAGGTATTCAGAATTGTAACATGACATCCAAAAGGTCTAAGAAATCCTATTGTAGAAGTTCTACCTCTAAAAAGCTCATATGATGTCTTATTGTGAGACTTAACTACTAAAACTCTGTTCTGGACATAGCAAGCAGTATTAACTGCTTCAGCCCAAAAAGTGATAGGCAACTTAGAGTCAACTAACATGGTTCTAGCAGCTTCTATGAGTGTCCTATTTCTCCTCTCAGCAACTCCATTCTGCTGAGGAGTTCTAGCAACACTAAATTCTCTTCTAATACATTTTTCTTTGCAGAAATCATCCATAACTCTATTCTTAAACTCTGTCCCATTATCACATCTAATGACTTTTACTTTCTTGTCTACTAGGTTTTTTTTATCTGTGTAATGAATGTTTTAAGAATGCTAGAAGTCTCATCCTTAGAACTTAAAAAGAAAACCCATGTAAATCTGCTATAGTCATCTGTAACAACTAGACAAAATCTTTTATGCTTAATACTACTCACATTTGTAGGTCCAAATAAGTCCATATGAAGCATAAACAATGATTGATCAATAGAGTTAAAAATCTTGGGCTTACAAGTGGCTTTATGTTGTTTGCCTTTGAGACAAGCAATGCATGTTTGGTCATTTTCAAATCTTTTCTGAGGCAAGCCTCTTACCAAGCCATCTTTGACAATTTTATTAATGGTTTTGAAATTAATGTGACCAAGCCTCCTATGCCATTTCATAGATTCATCCAATGTGGCCTTTGCAACAAGAAAAGTAAGTGCCTCTTTAGGAACAATCTTCTTCATATCAACACTGTACATGTTGCCGTTTCTTGGAATTTTAAGAAGTACTTGACTTTCATCAGGCATCTTAAAATCAGAAGAAAGCACAATACATTCAGTGTCAGTAAAAAGAACTTTGTTCTTTTTGTCACACATTTGTGAGACACTAAACAAGTTATACTTAAGCTCTTGCACTTAGTACACATCTTCAAAATCTAATTTACCGGTTTTAAGTGTACCTTTACTAGTAATTCTTCCTTCTATTCCCCCTCCAAAGGTAACATATCCTTCATCCAATGATTAAAAGTCTGAAAGATAAGACATGTTGCCTGTCATGTGCCTTGAACACCCACTATCTGAATATCCTTGATCTTCATCATCTGCTTGTGAATGTCCCTGCACATAAATAAGGAAATTAGTTTCCTTGGGGAACCCAAGCCATTACTGACATGGATTTGCCTCGTGCATCAATGTAGTTAAATCTTTTGAGAACAGTTGATACACCATTAGATTTAAGAGGTCTCCAAATCCAATATGCTGAGGCCTTAAAAGCATTAGCCCTCATTTCCCTAGCAGCAGTATGAACTGTTTGCCTAGCAGTAGAAACTGCTGGCTTTGCAGTTGTACCCTTTAGTTTTCAAATTTGTTTTTGAACCACTGCTTTTGATTGAAAAGGCTTTTAAGCAGTTTTAGATGCATATTTATAAGTTGTTTTTGCATTTTGAACTGCGGGTTTTGGGTAAACATACTTAAATGGTCTAGCAGTACTAACTGCTTGTCTAGCAGTAGGAACTTGTTTTGGGCCAGAATTTTTTGAAACTGCTCTGGGTGTGGTTCTAGTAAAATTAGAGTGACTTTTAGTTGTATACCTTTTGAAATTCACCCTATGGTTTGAATACCCAGATACCCTTTGGTTGCAGAAGGCTGCAAGATGGTCAAAATCTCCACAAACAAAACAAGCTTTGTTATAGAAGTCAAAGTCATTACCTAGTTGGTGAGACTTGAGGTCATTCCAATTCCTTTGGTTGCCTCTGGGCTTGTTTGTGGTTCTATATTGCTCACAATATCTCACTGGTTGCCTAACATGTTTAACATTTGTTTTAGGCCTAACAGTATCATTTTTGACTACCTTAGGAACACTTGTTTCTGCTTTCTTAACAACATCAGGTTTAGACATAACCTGTTCTTCTTCATCATCATCAGATGTCCAGTCTTCAATGATTGGACCACTTGATTTCCTAGCAGAGGACACCTTGCCCTCAGGAAGTGAAGTATTACTTATACTCTCACTTACTTTTATAGGTTTGTCAACAACTATATCTTCTTTTAGCTTAACACCATATTCTAATGTAGGTTGTTGAAGGTCAGACAAGCCTATGTGCTCTAGGTC
This sequence comes from Artemisia tridentata subsp. tridentata, assembly GCA_021014915.2. NCBI lineage: Eukaryota > Viridiplantae > Streptophyta > Magnoliopsida > Asterales > Asteraceae > Artemisia > Artemisia tridentata. Next base: position 292,084,098 of record CP139504.1, on the reverse strand, counting down.
TATCCCTGGGAGTGCAGGGATTCCTCTGTAAGGAGGTGGGACATTCTTATATCTTAACCCAGACTTGGCTTTGTTGATCACTTGACATTCAATTATTTTGCTCACACCTTTAGAGGCATGTTCTAATGTTTCTACACTTAATTGAATGTTTTCTTTTTCTTCTTTAAGTCTAGCATACTCAGTTCTTAAAAAACTAATTTCAGCATCTCTAAAAAATATGTCTTGTATAAGAAGAGCTTTGTCACACCCCCAAATTTCGTGACTTGCAGCGGAATAAGTCATTCAGGGGCACGACTGGTCATAGGACCAAAGTTGCAGTTATATTGAAAGACCTAAAGTGTCGTTTAGAAAATACATCGTTTGATTATTTAAAAACATTCAGAGTTATAAAGCTAGGTCCCAAAAGGTGAAACAAGTTTTCAGAAAACAAGTTCATACAATTCAAACGATGGATAAGTGCATAAAATATAAAGTGAGACGCGTCGACTCCGCGACTCCATGATGTCCATATGCAAGCCAACATGCAATACCTTAATTACCTGAAAATACATTGCTAAAAATGGTCAACAAAAATGTTGGTGAGATCATAGGTTTATGTAAATGAAATATTGTACGGAAACCACAAGTATAAAGTGTATGACAAAACCATGCCAAATAAAAATGATACATTAGCTCTAAGCTCATGACCCCGAAGCTAGGCTGAATGAAATGCCCCAACCGAGTGTTTGCCAATCACTCAAATATGACAGAAATGAAATGCGTTCGTTTGACCAGTTGGTGATACCAACCCGAACGGATGAGTCACCCTCAGTAGATCTATCCACTCACTCTCGCTTACTAACAATTAACGGTTCATGATAATATAAGGGGACTTTAATCTGGGCAATGATGTAACTTAAGCAATGTAATGAGTTTGTATACTTTGGTCCGCATATGAAAATGGTGCAATGTATTCTCCCCCGAGAGTTTAGAAATCAATAAACAATTTAAAACGGGGCTTTGAAAACTCACCTGATATGATAAAGCAACAATGATCACAATGGATATGATGAAACAAGGCTCGGTCTCTAACCAAGACCTATTATGAATGATGTGATCCAATGTAAGCAATGATACAATGCAACACATGCAAATACGTATGTTAACGATACCACTTGTTAGTTTTGAAAATAACTTTTATCGACGAAAAATACACTTTTGACGTCTCGTTAATTTACAAACTACTTTTCGCATAAACACGTTGAAACGGTACTCCACGATCCTTGTTTGGTGTTCTATTAGCAAATATAATGTTTTCGTCGCAATTTAATATTTTCCTTAACTTGTGAAAATATGGCCAAATTGACTTCGTGAAACTAGTCGTGAAATATTGCACGTTACGTGTTAGTTGATCAAACTCGACGTTTTAGAAAACCTTGTAACCATGTATAAATGTCGTTTCCTTTAACTTCCGGTTGTACACGCCGCGATCAATTAGAAAATCGGCTAACAATGTTATGTTTCGCAAAAACACTAGTTTTAATATTTAAAACACTTTCTAATAGTGGCTGTCAAAATAAATTAGAGTTCGTCGGCTTTTAACGTGAATAACTCGGCCGTTACATGCTCGTTTTCTATGTTCTCTACATTCACGGCTTCATATAAACATGAACTAACATAATCTCAATGGATCGGGTTGTCTAGATCACATCTAACTCCTCGTTTTGTCCTTTGAATCTCGGCGATCAGCAACTACTTTTTCAGAAAATTAGTTTTCGTCGTCTAACTTCGAACGATCATATCTCCTTCGTTATAAGTCGGTTTTTAGTGATTCTTGCGGCCACGGTTTCGTTTTTGAAAGAAATTTCTGAATATGAAGGCCAAAATATGCCAAAAATTACTGAGTTTTCCAGTTTACACGATTTTGGACAGTAGCTATTTTTGATTGTTAAAAACTCACTTCCTTGGTTCTAAACTTGATCATACAACCTCAAATCAACTCCACAAGTTCGCAAATCCTACCATACACCTTCTTAGGGTGTCATGGAGTCCTAAACATCACCAACCTTGGTGGATTTCATGAGATCATTAGTGAAACTTATAGATCTAGTGATTTAAAGAGTTTATGTTCAAATGTGGTATGTAAAACATAAGTATCTTGCATGGATGACTAATAAAACTTGAAAATACATGAATATATACATCAAATGATAGAATAAAAATGATCAAAACATGTTCTTGAAACTTACTTGATGATTGGATGAGTTTTTATAAAATATGAGTAGTAAACTTGAGGTTTGATCACAAATCCATAACTAGGAATGTAAATGGAGTATGTTTATGACTTGTTCTTGAAAAATCTATGGATTTTGGGTGTGGTTCTTGGTTTGGCCGAACATGGAGATGAAGATGGAGAGAGTTTTGATCTTTCTTGTTAGCTAAATATTATGGTGTATGTGTTTGTGTTAGTGGGTTATGAAATTAAATCCAAGTAATTCATTAATTGCATTTGGAAGCATTAGCCTAATTAGGGGGTTAGGGGGGGGGGGGGGCGGCACAAATGGGCTAAAGGGGAAGGATATGATGTAATCTTGCCAAGTGTCCCATTAGTGTAAGTATTTAGTTGATTTGTGTATACATTGAGTGTTATCGGGTACCGAGTTAACTAGAAATAACTCGTGACGAGGTGAAATGAGATACGACGAAGTTGTAAAAATTGTAAAATCATGTTCCTTGCAAGAATCGGGTGTTAGAATGATAATCGGATTGAAATTTCGTAAATCGACGGAGTTATAAGCGTCAAATGAAAAATGTAACGATTGGTTTAAAAACACCGGGTAAAGTAATAATATAATCTCTATATTACTATAATTAGCTTGAAAATGTATTAGGATCATTGTCGGGAGTATTGGGTTTACTGTTAGTAGAAATGACTGAGTGGTAACATTAATTAAACAATTAAGCATACGTTAATGAAAATCACACAAACACATGCATGAACTGATATGGAAATGATGTTACTGATGATATGCAGACTACTCTAGTCCGTATGATGTGTCTTTACTGATGATGCATGAATACGCAACTAAACCTAACTGGTTACGCGCATTTGAATACTCGTAAACCTAGTTTACGACACGATGAATGATGCCCATGAATAGTGGTTTCCTTCCGGGAGTAAATAGTGTCATGTGAATAGTAAAATTTTTGACGACTTTTCAAAGTCTCAAACTGGCTTCAAAAACGATGAATAGTGAAATGATGAATATTGATCGGTGAATAGTGTTTGATGAATAGTAACTCATGAATAGTAAATTGTCGAGGTTTGGAAAATGACCTGAAATTACGAGTTGTGACAGTCGACCACCCTAAAAGGAATTCAGTCCCTGAATTCAGCTGATGTTGTTCTCTGGAGTGGTCTTGGTGAAAAGATGTGGGTATTTGAGTCGCATCTGGTCTTCCCATTCCCAAGTAAACTCAGGACCTCTGTGAGAATTCCAGCGAACTTAGACGATCGAAATTCGGCTTTGCTTCAACTGTTTGACCTCCCGGTCCATTATTTCTGCTGGTTCTTCCACAAAGTTAAGCTTATCATCGATCTGAATTTCTTCCAATGGAATTACGAGCGTTTCGTCTGAAAGACATTTCTTGAGGTTTGAGACATGAAACGTGCTATGTACATTGCTGAGCTCTGACGGAAGCTCCAGCCTGTATGCTACCGGACCAACCTTTTCCAGAATCTCGAATGGTCCTATGTATCTCGGGTTCAACTTACCGCGTTTCCCGAATCGTATCACGCCCTTCCAAGGCGAGACCTTCAACATGACTTTGTCTTTAACTTGAAATTCTAATGGTTTGCGTCGAACATCGGCGTAACTTTTCTGTCGACTTCTAGCTGTTTGGAGTCTTTCTCGAATCTGGATTATCTTTTCTGTTGTCTCTCTGACCAACTCTGGACCTGTTAGCTGTACATCACCAACTTCGGCCCAACAAACTGGGGACCTGCACTTACGACCATAGAGTGCCTCGAATGGTGCAGCTTTTATGCTCGTATGATAACTGTTATTGTAAGAGAACTCGATCAATGGCAAATGGTTAGCCCAACCATTTCCAAAATCAATAACACATGCCCTAAGCATGTCTTCCAATGTCTGAATCGTTCTCTCGCTCTGACCATCGGTCTCAGGATGATAGGCGGTACTCATGTCTAACTTAGATCCAAATGAGTCTTGCAATGATTCCCAAAAATTTGAAGTAAAGCGACTATCTCTGTCGGAAATGATGGAAATTGGTGCACCGTGCCTTGAGACAATTTCCTTGACGTAAAGTCTAGCGAGCTGATCCATAGTGTAAGTCTCTTTGATTGGAATGAAATGAGCTGACTTGGTGAGACGATCAACTATTACCCAAATAGCATCGAAACCTCCTGATGTTTTGGGAAGTTTAGTGACAAAGTCCATTGTAATGCGTTCCCACTTCCACTGGGGAATCTTTGGTTGCTGAAGCAATCCTGATGGCTTCTGGTACTTGGCTTTCACTTTAGCACAAGTAAGGCATTTACTGACATACGTAGCTATCTCTGCTTTCATATTCGGCCACCAATAAAGCTTCTTGAGATCCTGATACATCTTATCAGAACCTGGATGAATAGAGTACTTCGACTTATGTGATTCGTGCATGATCAACTCTCGTATTCCACCATAGAGAGGTATCCAGCTTCTATCCTTGAAGCATAATGTTCCATCTGATCTCCTTACTAAACCGTTTGCATTATCTTGCATTCCTTTGAGTGTTTCACTTGGTAGGTTTTCTTCCTTGAGTGCTTCTACCTGAGCCTCTAGGATTTTTGATGGTAGTGGTGAAATAATCGACATTCCCAATGATCTGACTCTCAAAGGCTTGAGTCTCTCTTTTCGACTGAGTGCATCTGCCACAACATTGGCTTTTCCTGGGTAATATCTGATTTCACAGTCGTAATCACTAAGTAGTTCCAACCAACGACGTTGCCTCATGTTAAGTTCCTTCTGATCAAGAATGTACTGTAAGCTTTTGTGGTCTGTAAATACTACACACTTTGTTCCATAAAGATAATGCCTCCAAATCTTGAGTGCGAAAACCACGACACCCAACTCTAAGTCGTGAGTAGTGTAGTTCTTCTCATGCTTCTTAAGCTGACGAGATGCATAAGCTATCATCTTCTCGTTTTGCATTAACACTGCCCCAAGTCCTTTGTGTGAAGCATCGCAATATACTACGAAGTTTTCAATCCTTTCTGGCAATGACAAAATTGGCGTGCTGCAAAGTTTCTGTTTCAATAACTGAAAAGCGGTATCTTGCTTTTCTCCCCAATCGTACTTCTGGTTCTTTTGTGTCAACTTGGTCAGTGGCTTAGCTATTTTGGAAAACCTTTCAATGAACCTTCTGTAATATCCGGCAAGTCCTAAGAATTGACGAATTTCTGTGGGAGTTTTTGGCGTTGCCCAATCTTTAACTGCCTCAATCTTTGCTGGATCAACTTGTAGTCCTTGACTATCAATGACGTGACCAAGAAATTGTACTCTTCTGATCCAAAAATCACACTTTGAAAATTTGGCATACAGTTTCTCTTTCTTGAGCAGTTCTAAGATTGTTCTGAGGTTTTCTCGGTGCTCTTCTTCACTCCTTGAGTAGATCAAGATATCGTCAATGAATACGATCACAAACTTGTCTAGATATGGCTTGCACACCCTGTTCATGAGATCCATGAACACAGCTGGTGCGTTGGTTAATCCGAACGACATTACCTGAAATTCATAATGACCATAGCGTGTTCTGAATGCTGTCTTCGGGATATCCTCCTCCCGAACCTTAAGCTGATGGTAACCCGATCTCAAATCGATCTTGGAGTAATAACTGGAACCTTGCAACTGATCGAATAAATCGTCGATCCTGGGAAGTGGATAACGATTCTTCACCGTTAATTTGTTTAGTTCCCGATAATCAATGCACATTCTGAAAGATCCATCTTTCTTCTTTACAAACAAAACTGGTGCTCCCCAAGGCGATGAACTTGGCCTAATGAATCCTTTATCCAAGAGCTCTTACAATTGGTTCGACAACTCTTGCATTTCTGAAGGTGCAAGTCGATAAGGTGCTCGCGCAATCGGTGCGGCTCCCGGTACTAATTCAATCTAAAATTCGACTTGGCGAGTAGGTGGCAGTCCTGGTAAGTCTTCTGGAAAGACTTCTGGAAAATCTTTAACTGTTGGCACATCCTCAAGTCACTTCTCTTCCGACTTCTTTTATGTGATATGAGCCAAGAATGCATAACAACCCTTCTTTATGTATTTCTCTGTTTTAATGCACGAGATGATGCTGAGTCTAGTCCCACTGTGTTCTCCGCGAACGACCAATGTTTCGCCATCATAGGGAAGATGAACAACTTTTTCATCACAGATGATTCTGGCATGATGTTGAGATAACCAATCCATACCGATGACAATGTCGAAACTTCCAAGTTCTACTGGCATGAGGTCTATATTGAATGGGTGATTGAGAAAATTAAGAGTGCAACCACGAATGATCGTGTCGGTGCCAACTAAACTACCGTTAGCTAGTTCAATGTGATAGCGAGTATCTAATGCGGTTGGTTCAATGTTGAGTAATGGTGGAAATGCAGTAGAAACAAAACTTCTATCGGCTCCTGAATCAAATAGTATGGATGCATAACGATTATTAATGAGGAACGTACCCGTAACGACACTCGGTTCCTCCCTGACATCTTCACCTCCAAGGACATAAGCTCTTCCCCTAGCTGTTCCACCTTGATTATTGTTTCCCTGATTCTTTCCTTTCGGACATTCCTTCTTGAAGTGTCCAACTTCTCTACATCCAAAGCATGTTACTGGGGGCTTCTGATTATCAATCACAATCGGAGCTTTGCAATCCCTGGTTGAATGACCAACTTTCTTACAGTTTCCACACGGATTCGGACAATTTCCAGGATTATGATGGGTTTGGCATTTGTTGCATTTGGGTAAAGTACCACTGTAACCTCTTTTCTCAGTTTGACCTGCAACATAATCCTTTGCAGTTTCCTATCTCTTGGGTGGTGGTTGAGTAACATTGTTGCTCTGGTTGTTGTCCCGATTTCTCTTGTTGTTGTTGTTATTGGAATTGTTTCGGTTGCTGTTATAGTTGTTGTTTCGGTAGTTGTTGTTGGAGTTACGGTTGTTGTAGTTACGGTTACTATTGGTGTTGTTGTTGTCTGAAGCAGTTCCTTTCTTCACTATCTGAGCCATGAGTTTCTGAGACATTCTGATTGCCTCGTCCAATGTTTGTGGGTCAAAAGAAATCACATCACCACGGATGTTGTGAGGTAATCCTCCAATAAAATTCTCCAATAGCTTCTCAGTATCCGGAACCATTGTCGGACATAATGCTGCCAATTCCTGAAATCTCCTGATATATGCCTCAATATCATTACCAGCTGTCACTAGTTCATAAAACTCTGTTTCCATCTTTTTCACTTCTGTTCGTGGGCAAAACTTCTTTGTCAGCAACTTCTTGAATTCGTCCCATGTAAGCTTGTGAGCATTCTCCATTCCCATGGGCTTTGCATACGAATTCCACCATGACATAGCTTCCCCAACGAGTGTACTAGTAGCAAACTTAACCTTGCTGTCTTCCGGACAGTTGCATAGAAGGAATACTGATTCCGTCTTTTCAAACCATCGGATCATGGCAGTGGCTCCTTCAGTGCCTTTGAATTTTTCTGGATCACCACTCTTGAAATCTTTGTACGTACATTTACGGCCATTTGTTCCATTAGTATCTGTTCCTGCGGCTTTCGCGGTTTCTGCCCGCGAAGCGGCTTCAGCAGCAGCTGCAGCTACGGCAGCTCTTTCAGTTACCAATGCTGCCTCAATACTGTCGGCAACAAGTCTCTTAATCTGGGCGGGTGTCATAGCAGGAGTAGCTCTTTTGGGTGGCATAATTCTTCACAATCACAAAAGAATACAACAATGAGAACTCACAATGGAAACGATCATCATACATAATATACACAACCACAACATGTATATACATCCACAATACGTATAAATACAACCACAGCATGTATAAATACAATGAAACCACAATGAAACATCATAGGTATAATCACAGAACACATGAATATAATACATGAAAATTTCGGTTACGCAGACCGATATCATAAAATAGCCAACGAAAATCCTGCATAGTAGAGTCACACTTGATATATTTGTTTGTACTACAAGCAAAAGACAAAAAGTACTAACTACGTCCCACACCCCGGGACTAGGATAATAATGTACAAGCTATATGATAACAGTCTAACACTAGGCACCTCCTCCGGGTGCTCCATCTAACCTGCGGAAAATCCTCTGAAGATCCCTAGACATCGCAACAACAATCTCCTCTAGGTGCTGAACTCGAAGCTGAAGATTAGTCTCCCTAGTCTCTGATGCAGACAACCTAGTCTGAACTGAAGATAACTCACCGACCAGGCCGTGATGCTCATCCTGGAACCTCTGTGCTCTGTCAACTAACCCCGACACCTCCTGCCTGAGCTGTGTGATGTGCTCTGAACTCTCCAGCTGACGAGCCTCTAAACCCTGGTGTGACACATCAATGGCAACCCTGCCCTGGATCAATCCCTTGACCTCCTCCTCAATAGCCTCAATACGGCTCACTGGAGTCTCGTCTAGATGAGATAATTCCCTCTTAATCTCTGCCTGAAGCTGATCTAGTCGTGAGTCAAATGTAGCAGCAGTAGTCAATCTGTCAGCAGCAGCCCTCGAACTCTCACCAACCTCGAATCTGCTGGGTGGTGCTGTCTCTGTGGCATCTGAAGTATCTGGAGATGAGATATCAAGACGAGCCCGCTTCTTGAACGGTAGGTCTGACATAGGGGTAGGATCTCTACATCCACACCAGAGATGAACTGGTGCTGATAGGGATGGCAATGGTGGAGACAATGATGATAAGGATGGTAAGGGTGATAATGGTGGTGTACTGAATGTCACACTCCTCCTCGCTGTCAAGCGGCGACGGAGTGGATGAGATAAAGTAAGTGATGATGGTGGTGGTAGGGATACAAATGCAGCTGGTGACCTGACAGTGAGACGATGAACCCGCTTAGCAACAGTGCGCTTCATACGCGGCCCATCTGGATATGTACGGTAAACTCGACCATAGGGTATCTGCTGCCCCGGCTGAATGACCGGAACAACTCTGGGACCACGACGGATCACAGGTGAAACTGGTGGTGTAGGCATGACTTCCCCCTCCTCAAAGGGTTCTGTCTCGGCCTCTGACATAACTGGTGAAGATTATGGAGTAGGCTCCACTGATGATAAAATGATAGTGGGTATCGGAGATGATGTAACAGACTCTAATATGATAGAGGGTAGTGAGGAAGTATCGTCCGCTGACTCAGAGTCAGACGAGATAACAATAGGGTGTGAATTCGAAGACATCACTGAAACAACATATGTGAAATAAAAGTAAATAATCATCTACACAATGTGGGTTATGATGAAATGATATATGTATGAAATCGCAATCACTACATGTGATATAATGAATATGCACTTATGCTACAATGATGAGATGCTATGATGGTGCAGCTATAGTCTAGGATATAATGAATAACCTAGTTCGCTATAACCTTTGCTCTGGTACCAATCTGTCACACCCCCAAATTTCGTGACTTGCAACGGAATAAGTCATTCAGGGGCACGACTGGTCATAGCACCAAAGTTGCAGTTATATTGAACGACCTAAAGTGTCGTTTAGAAAATACATCGTTTGATTATTTAAAAACATTCAGAGTTATAAAGCTAGGTCCCAAAAGGTGAAACAAGTTTTCAGAAAACAAGTTCATACAATTCAAACGATGGATAAGTGCATAAAATATAAAGTGAGACGCGTCGACTCCGCGACTCCATGATGTCCATATGCAAGCCAACATGCGATACCTTAATTACCTGAAAATACATTGCTAAAAATGGTCAACAAAAATATTGGTGAGATCATAGGTTTATGTAAATGAAATATTGTACGGAAACCACAAGTATAAAGTGTATGACAAAACCATGCCAAATAAAAATAATACATTAGCTCTAAGCTCATGACCCCGAAGCTAGGCTGAATGAAATGCCCCAACCGAGTGTTTGCCAATCACTCAAATATGACAAAAATGAAATGCGTTCGTTTGACCAGTTGGTGCTACCAACCCGAACGGAGGAGTCACCCTCAATAGATCTATCCACTCACTCTCGCTTACTAACAATTAACGGTTCATGATAATATAAGGGGACTTTAATCTGGGCAATGATGTAACTTAAGCAATGTAATGAGTTTGTATACTTTGGTCCGCATATGAAAATGGTGCAATGTATTCTCCCCCGAGAATTTAGAAATCAATAAACAATTTAAAACGGGGCTATGAAAACTCACCTGATATGATAAAGCAACAATGATCACAATGGATATGATGAAACAAGGCTCGGTCTCTAACCACGACCTATTATGAATGATGTGATCCAATGTAAGCAATGATACAATGCAACACATGCAAATACGTATGTTAACGATACCACTTGTTAGTTTTGAAAATAACTTTTATCGACGAAAAATACACTTTTGACGTCTCGTTAATTTACAAACTACTTTTCGCGTAAACACGTTGAAACGGTACTCCACGATCCTTGTTTGGTGTTCTATTAGCAAATATAATGTTTTCGTCGCAATTTAATATTTTCCTTAACTTGTGAAAATATGGCCAAATTGACTTCGTGAAACTAGTCGTGAAATATTGCACGTTACATGTTAGTTGATCAAACTCGACGTTTTAGAAAACCTTGTAACCATGTATAAATGTCGTTTCCTTTAACTTTCGGTTGTACACGCCGCGATCAATTAGAAAATCGGCTAACAACGTTATGTTTCGCAAAAACACTAGTTTTAATATTTAAAACACTTTCTAATAGTGGCTGTCAAAATAAATTAGAGTTCGTCGGCTTTTAACGTGAATAACTCGGCCGTTACATGCTCGTTTTCTATGTTCTCTACATCCACGGCTTCGTATAAACATGAACTAACATAATCTCAATGGGTCGGGTCGTCTAGATCACATCCAACGCCTCGTTTTGTCCTTTGAATCTCGGCGATCAGCAACTACTTTTTCAGAAAATTAGTTTTCGTCGTCTAACTTCGAACGATCATATCTCCTTCGTTATAAGTCAGTTTTTAGTGATTCTTGCGGCCACGGTTTCGTTTTTGAAAGAAATTTCTGAATATGAAGGCCAAAGTATGCCAAAAATTACTGAGTTTTCCAGTTTACACGATTTTGGACAGTAGCTATTTTTGATTGTTAAAAACTCACTTCCTTGGTTCTAAACTTGATCATACAACCTCAAATCAACTCCACAAGCTCGAAAATCCTACCATACACCTTCTTAGGGTGTCATGGAGTCCTAAACATCACCAACCTTGGTGGATTTCATGAGATCATTAGTGAAACTTATAGATCTAGTGATTTAAAGAGTTTATGTTCAAATGTGGTATGTAAAACATAAGTATCTTGCATGGATGACTAATAAAACTTGAAAATACATGAATATATACATCAAATGAAAGAATAAAAATGATCAAAACATGTTATTGAAACTTACTTGATGATTGGATGAGTTTTGATAAGAAATGAGTAGTAAACTTGAGGTTTGATCACAAATCCATAACTAGGAATGTAAATGGAGTATGTTTATGACTTGTTCTTGAAAAATCTATGGATTTTGGGTGTGGTTCTTGGTTTGGCCGAACATGGAGATGAAGATGGAGAGAGTTTTGATATTTCTTGTTAGCTAAATATTATGGTGTATGTGTTTGTGTTAGTGGGTTATGAAATTAAATCCAAGTAATTCATTAATTGTATTTGAAAGCATTAGCCTAATTGAGGGGTTAGGGGGGGGGGGGCGGCACACATGGGCTAAATGGGAAGGATATGATGTAATCTTGCCAAGTGTCCCATTAGTGTAAGTATTTAGTTGATTTGTGTATACATTGAGTGTTATCGGGTACTGAGTTAACTAGAAATAACTCGTGACGAGGTGAAATGAGATACGACAAAGTTGTAAAAATTGTAAAATCATGTTCCTTGCAAGAATCGGGTGTTAGAATGATAATCGGATTGAAATTTCGTAAATCGACGGAGTTATAAGCGTCAAATGAAAAATGTAACGATTGGTTTAAAAACACCGGGTAAAGTAATAATATAATCTCTATATTACTATAATTAGCTTGAAAATGTATTAGGATCATTGTAGGGAGTATTGGGTTTACTGTTAGTAGAAATGACTGAGTGGTAACGTTAATTAAACAATTAAGCATACGTTAATGAAAATCACACAAACACATGCATGAACTGATATAGAAATGATGTTACTGATGATATACAGACTACTCTAGTCCGTATGATGTGTCTTTACTGATGATGCATGAATACGCAGCTAAACCTAACTGGTTACGCGCATTTGAATACTCGTAAACCTAGTTTACGACATGATGAATGATGCCCATGAATAGTGGTTTCCTTCCGGGAATGAATAGTGTCATGTGAATAGTAAAATTTTTGACGACTTCTCAAAGTCTCAAACTGGCTTCAAAAACGATGAATAGTGAAATGATGAATAGTGATCGGTAAATAGTGTTTGATGAATAGTAACTCATGAATAGTAAATTGTCGAGGTTTGGAAAATGACCTGAAATTACGAGTTGTGACAAGCTTTGTCATCAGAAAAAGCAAATTCATTATCTTTATAGTGAATGATCTCCTTCTCTAGGATAGCTAAACCTACCTTATAATCTATTAAGTTTTGATGAGTTTTGTTTAGTTCTAACCTTTGATCATTATAATGTTTTCTTAAAGTTTCTAGTTCTTTTAGAGCAGTGCAAGTATTAGAACAAACTTTATCATTTTGTACCTCAGTAGCAGAGAAGGCCATGAGTGCCATCTGAGTAGAAGGTTCTTCTTCATCTGCCATGAAACTCCAATCAAAACCTAAGCCATCAATAGCTACCATAGCTTTTGAATTTGGCTTAGTAACCTCCCCTGTTTTGGACTTGCTTCCAAAACTTTTGCTTTTGCCATCTTGATGCCTTGGTCTTCTACATTCCCTTGAGAAGTGCCCCATCATGTGGCAGTTGTAGCATTCTATCTTTGACTTGTCAAAACCAGTAGTATCATTGCTGCTGATAGTGATCATCTTCCCTGTCCTTTGATAGAATTTCTTAGCCCTCATGCTAAGAAGAGAAATTTTCCATTTTTGGTCCATCTCCTCCAAATCATCATCATTGATTTCCTGGAGGTCTTCATGAGTAAGCATAGACCCATCATTCTGGCTTGTGAGAAAAGCACAACATGTTTTCTCATCCATAATACCAATAGTACTGCTTGATGAACTAGCAGTACCAACTCCCATATCAACCTTCACATCTTCAACTGGATTTGAGGTACTAGGAGATGACATAAATGCCATGTTCCCAGTTCTTGAACTAGCACTTCCAGCTTTCTTCACATCTTGTTCAACAATTTTGAAGTTGTTGTACAGGTCATTCAGACTCATTGAATCAATATTTGGCTTGTTTTTCCAGACAACCACATGTCTAGCCCACTCTTCTGGTAGACTTCTTAAGAACTTGGAGTTTAAATCTTCTTGAGGTACCTCTACACTAAGAACAGCAAGTTGGCTCACAATCTTCTCAAGCCTGTTAAACATGTGATCCAATGATTCATTGGTTGTTGAAGAGAAGTTTTCAAAGTTCTGTTTGAGAAAAGACTTCTGGGTCTTCTTGGTGGCTTCATTTCCACCATACCTTGTAACAATGGCCTCAAATAATGACTTGGCATCTTTGAACTTGCTGAAGTTTAAAAGTTGATCATTTGGAATGGTCATCATCAGCATACTTCTGGCCTTGAGGTCATTCTTCTTTTTGACTTTCTCTTCTGTAGTTGTTGGGTTGGTATTCACAGTTGTCACTACCTTATCTTCAACTGTTGATATAGTGGTTGTCGACTTGAAAGAGTTTCCTTCTTCAATAATTTCCCAAAGTGTATAGTCTTGCACTTGGAAATATTGCTCTATCCTTAGCCTCCACATATCAAACTCATTTTGCTTGAGCATTGGCAATTTAGCAGCAATATTCGTTTGAATAGACTCCATATCCATTTCTTCTTCTTCTAAATCAAAGATATCAGCCTGGCTCTGATACCAATTGAGAGGATTTGGGATACACTCTGAGGATGTTAGTCCTTTATAACATGTGTATGTGATACTTTGAGTGAATATGATTAAGTATGCGGAATCTACTTAATCACACTTAGAAGGATATTAGTTATGGAAATGGAACTGTGATGCTTGTTAATTGAATGATGAACACAGAAAGTATAACACCAAACGATTCAATATTATTGAGAATAATACGAGTGATCTTCACTATCACTAGGGTTACAAAACCTTGAATCTCTATGTTTCTATGACTTTACTTGTTTGACTAGATTGTTAATTTTAAGCACATAAGCAAGCACAAAATAATCAGCACACTTATCTCTAAGCTAAGATCTCCCTTTTATAGTCCAAAGGAGATCTTTACAATATTGTCAAGTCTTGTCTACTACTTGCTTGTTGAGTGTGTCAGTAACTAAGATACAACATGTTCTGTGTATTACAACTTGTTGACTGAGCACTTATCTAAGATATTATCTACCGTATATACTTGAATTTTATACACAAAATATATTTTTATACTTATCCATCCAGCAGTAGTATACGCGACACTTATCATTTCAGCAGTAGTATGAGTCACTCCAACAGTAGTATTCAACCAGCAGTACCTTTGCTTGTACTAGCAGCAGTAACTTATCAGTTAGTACTGTTAGTTATAACTTGAGTAGTCTTCAGATATACACTAGCAGTTAGTACTGTTAGTGTATTCTTCTCAGCAGTACAAACCTTGTGAACATATAATTCCAAACACTAATCTTCAGAACATTTAATTCCCAACAGTTTGCGTGTCATGAGACTTAGGGCAATATATCCAACTGCAATATCACCATTTCAAATATGATTGTAATTCACAGGCAATCACAAACTTGTGTTTCAAACTGATTACTATTACAAACTCTATGATTTCACTCAACAATTTTGTTGACTTTTAGCATGTTTATCTCAGGTAATTAACAGAGCAGTCAAGGCACGGAGTGGGCATTAAACTGATGGTTTTGTGGTGTAAAATAAATTACGTCATTCATTTCAAACTACTACACCTTTTTGTGGAATATTACAACACTGAAATTTCACTTTTGTATCTCAATTATTATTTGAATGACAATAACTTTCAAAATGCCTCTTTTGAGCCGTTTTCTATGATTATGACAATGATCCTCCCCGTAATACCCCGATTACTCTTCCGCTGTTAACTTATAATTTAGGGGGTGTTACAGATTGGCATCAGAGACATAGTTATAAAGAACCAAATGTTTTTAAACATTAGACTATAACTACACTTTCAAAATGAATCACTTTACAGCATACCACTTTACGCCCTCCGTGCCTGCATAACACCGTGTTCAGTATATTGCCTAACAAGATTATTTCACATTGATCTTCACACACTTGATTATTTCACATTGATTTTCACATACATGATGTTATTGATTACCTACATTTACCACTTTCGGGTTATTACAGTACCATGTCTACAGTATCACACCTTAGCACCTCATAATCAGACATGGAGTCCAAGGACACTTTATCATCTATCAACTCACCCATAGTTCCCAGCACTTCGACTGCTACAGTGTCGAACACTGCTTCAGACGAAACAGAGCCCTTTGAGGAGGGTGAAGTCGTCGCTACACCACCCATGACACCTGTTGCACCAGGTAACCCAGATTCACCCATATCAGAAGACCCGTATATACTAGCTAGACGGGCATACCTCTTACCACCACACCCGGAGAACCGTCCAGTTTCTCCTACTTACACCTCACTTACCGATGACCAGTACATGTAGACACAGCAATGGCTGCCTGCAGAAGATTCAGAGACACCACTACCTACACCACCACCCCCACCTGCACCGGTAGTCCGGCGCAGACGAGTCAGGATCTTAGAAACCTATGAGCCCGAACCATTTATGACACCATTTCGGAGCCACCCCAACGGTCCTATCAGGATGCATACGCCTCGCAAGAGGGTAGGACTACCTATAGTGCCGATTAGGGGTGTCATTCGGGCCGACCCGACCCGAACCCGACCCGAACCCGAGCCGACCCGAGTCAATTCGGGTCAACCCGAATTGACCCGAATTTATATTCGGGTCAATCGGGTTGACCCGAATTGACCCGAGTTCTAAACAAGGTCGGGTTCGGGTATGTTTTTAGGAGCCTTGACCCGACCCGAACCCGACCCGAACCCGATTGACCCGAGAAAACTAACAAATTATAAGGCAAAAACTCGGTTGACCCAAACCCGAGTTGACCCGACCCGAATTGACCCGACCCGAGTTGACCCGAGACCCGAATTGACCCGACCCGAGTTGACCCGAGTTCAAACAGGGTCGGGTTCGGGTAATTTTTTAGGGGTGTTGACCCGAGTTGACCCGACCCGAGTTGACCCGAACCCGACCGGGTCAACCCGAATCACACCCCTAGTGCCGATTATACCACCATCACCACCCCTATCCCCTACTTCATCCCTAGACATGATCAGGATGACACCCCCATTATCACCTAAGTATCAGTATGCATTGCTACCACTACTATCATCACCCCCTCCTTCGTCGGTTAGACCCGACCACTTATTCAACCTACTCACCCAATCTTAACCGTTTGCACCCCACCAACGGGAGCCGACTCTAGAGGAGGATCTACCCTCTCAGAGTCGGGCCCGTATAGCAGGTCCCAGTCATTTATCCTCATCATCTTTACTATTCCCACCTAGTTTCACTCCTCCAGCCCGAGTCTTCAAGACTGGAGAGAGCTCCAGGGCAGCAGTAGCCCGCACACCTACCCCATCCACCATTATGACGCGTCTGGAGCGTCATGAGGAGCAGATCGATACCTTCCTGAGCATAGTTGATAGAACACCGCTTGACCACCCTGGGACGGTCAACGGCACCCTACACGACCTCGTATCCGATAGGATGGATCTTCAGGATGGTCTGACTAGGATACAGTCAGAAATGTTCGAGGTACACTCCCACATGACAGTTTTACAATGGGAGGGACAGAGACAGATTGAGGAAGCTTTACAAGCGTGCCGCAGCGCCGATACATTAGAGAACCTCGTGGAGGACATGCAGGTCCAGCATCAGATCGACATGCAGAGACTTCTGGATCAGATTTCAGAGCTCACAGGGCCCATGGATGAGACTTCCAGTAGCTAGGCATAGTATACATCTGTATAGTTTTGAGACATCTTAGCCTGCCGCATGTGGCATTAATAAAGGACCTTGTAATCATTCTGTTTTGTAACACAATTGATTCAAGTTATTAATATATGTTGTTGGTTATCATTTACTATATATTAATGTTGATTTATGCTACTGTAGTTGTTCATGTGTATTGTGATTGTATTCAGACATTTCGTGATGTTACTTGTGATTGTTATGGTTGTTTGAATGTTACAAATGGGATGCAATTACAAACACTTAATAAAGAAAATTTCAAAAGAAACTTGATGAATGAAGAGAAAGTTGCTGAACTTCAGCTTTTGTAGATGATGAATCACTTTGTTCCTCCGCAACCGTATACCAAGAGTGGATCATTTACCTACGGTAGTACCCAAACATGTCGTGATTTTATGATTCTCAGTTGGTTGTAATTTCACATTGTGACCATATTGTTAGGATTTGTATACAATTACCCTATTACTCAATTTATTCTAACATGGTCATTATGTGGATTCTAAATCTATATTTTCTTGTGGTATTAATAAAACAATGCCTCAAACAGGAAAGGAAACTGCCACCCCCACAATAGCAATGACTCCTGCAGCTATCCAGAAACTGGTAGCCGATAGTGTTGCTGCAGCTCTTGAGACTCAAGCGGCTACCATAGCCCGCTCGAGTAACAACAACCGATCAACAACTGAAAGCGAGGCATCTGCGTCTCGCAAATGCACCTATAAAGATTTCATGAGTTGCCAGCCAACTTATTTCAAAGGTTCAGAAGGAGTCACCGAACTAGCTCAGTGGTTTGAGCGTACCGAAATGGTATTCATGAGATGCAACTGTCCAGATAACAACAAGGTCACCTTTGCTACGAGGACTCTTTAGGAAGATGCAGCATCATGGTGGAACGCTACCGCCCAGACCATGGGTATGGAGGAAGCGTATCGGATTTCCTGGGTCGAACTGAAAATAAAAATACTAAAGAAATACTGCCCTCGTACAGAAATTAGGAAACTGGAGGAAGAATTCCACCAGTTGATTGTAAGGGGAAACGATATAAGAACGTACAACAGAAGGTTCCAAGAACTGTCGGTACTGTGTCCAACTATGGTGCCAGATCTTGAAAGAACACAGGAGAAGTACGTCGAGGGACTGCCTCGAAGCATCGAGGGAAATGTCACCTCATCAAAACCGACAACTCTGGAGGAAGCTATCACAATAGCTCAACGATTATTGGAACGGGAAATCAAACGGAGTTCTAACTCCGAAAACAATGATCACAAGCGAAGTCTAGATAATCGTGGAACCACTCACTACAACAATAACAGGAACCACAACAACCACAACAACAACAACAACAACAACAACAACAACAACAACAACAAAAACAAAAACAAAAACAAAAACAACAACAACAACAACAACAACAACAACAACAACAACAACAACAACAACAACAACAACAACAACAACAGGAACCCCCACAACAACAACAACAACAACAACAACATCCGTAACCATAACTACTAACAGAATCGCAACAACCACCACCACCAACAGAATCACAGACAGGAAGCTGCTAGAGCTTATGTTGCTGCAACCACAGGAGAAAAAGTTTATACCAGAACACAACCCCAGTGCAACCAATGTAAACTACATCACACTGGGCTTTGTCGTGCAATTTGCGGAAATTGCCAGAAAGTGGGCCATAAAACTACTGACTGCAGAGCCACGGGTGCAAATTTACAGCCTGTAGCAATAGTGTGCCACGGGTGTGGCGAGAAAGGGCACTATAAGAGCCAATGCCCAAAACAAAATGCAAATCAGAATAACGTTGCTCGTGGGTGAGCATATATGCTCGGTGACGGGAATGCACCACAGGACCCCAACGTCGTCATGGTTACATTCTTACTAAACCAACAAAGTGCTAAAATATTATTTGATTCCGGAGCTGATAAGAGCTTTGTGTCTACTTCATTTACTTCACTGCTTAATATTTCCCCAGTAGAACTAGACACTACATACGAAATCAAAATAGCTAACGAAAACCTCATAGGCACCAACACAATGATCCAAAGTTGCACCCTAACACTTCTAAACAAAACTTTTCCCATTAATCTCATGCCTATTCAACTCGGTAGCTTTGACGTCGTTATTGGCATGGATTGGTTATCCAAGCACCATGCCAGAATCATCTGTGACGAGAAGGCCGTCCAAATTCCACTTAATGGTGAAACTCTTATCGTTCGTGGCGATCACAGTAAAACCCGACTCAACATCATCTCGTATATCAAAACGATGAATTACATGAACAAAGGATGTCACGTGTTTTTGATTCAGGTGATGGAGAATGAATCAAAAGAGAAACAACTTGAAGAAGTGCCAGTTGTCAAGGACTTTTGGGAAGTATTTTCGGAAGATTTTTCGAGTATTCCACCAGTTCGGCAAGTAGAATTTCAAATTGATTTAGTGCCTAGAGCAGCACCAGCTGCAAAAGCACCTTATCGCTTGGCACCTTCCGAAATGAAAGAATTGTCTGAGCAATTGGAAGAGCTGTCAGATAAAGGATTTATCCGACCAAGTTTATCACCTTGGGGAGCTCCGGTCTTATTTGTTAAAAAGAAAGACGGAATGTTCCGAATGTGTATTGATTATAGGGAGTTGAACAAACTCACAGTGAAGAATCGATATCCATTACCCAGGATTGATGATTTATTTGACCAGTTGCAAGGATCGAGTGTCTACTCGAAAATTGATCTGAGATCGGGATATCATCAGCTAAGAGTCAGGGAAGAAGACATTCCCAAAACAGCCTTCAGAACGCGGTACAGGCATTATTAGTTTCAAGTAATGCCATTTGGTCTCACCAATGCACCCGCAGTGTTCTTGGACTTGATGAACCGAGTATGCAAACCATACTTGGACAAATTCGTGATCATGTTCATCGATGACATCCTAATCTACTCACGCAGCAAGGAAGAACATGCTGAACACTTGATAACCATTTTAGAGTTGCTCAAAGAGGAAAAGTTGTACGCTAAATTCTCCAAATGTGATTTTTGGATTCCAACAGTACAAATTCTTGGACATATTATCAACAGTCAAGGTATCCACGTAGACCCTGCCAAGATTGAGGCGGTTAAAGGTTGGGCATCTCCTAAAACCCCAACAGAGATTCATCAATTTTTAGGTCTCGCTGGTTACTACAGAAGGTTCATAGAAGATTTTTCAAAAATTGCAAAGCCTTTGACAGAATTAACCTAGAAAAACAAGAAGTATATCTGGGAAGAAAAACAAGAGTCAGCTTTCCAACTCTTGAAATGAAAACTCTGTGAAGCACCCATCTTAGCACTACCCGAAGGAAGTGAAGACTTCGTAGTGTATTGTGATGCATCACATCACGGTTTAGGTGCAGTACTGATGCAAAGAAGCAAAGTTATAGCCTATGCTTCTCGACAGTTCAAGAAGAATGAAGAAAACTACACCACTCATGATCTAGAATTAGGAGCAGTGGTCTTTGCTCTTAAGATATGGAGACATTACTTATACGGTACCAAGTGCACGGTTTTCACTGATTACAAGAGTCTTCAACACATCCTGGATCAAAAGGAGCTGAACATGAGACAGCGCCGATGGTTAGAATTGCTCAACGACTACGATTGTGAAATTCGCTATCACCCCGGGAAAGCGAATGTTGTGGCTGATGCCTTGAGCAGAAAAGAACAGATCAAACCTCTCAGAGTCTGATCTATGGTAATGACCATTTGTTCACCACTGCCATCACAAATCCTCATAGCCCAATCAGAAGCTCTCAAAGAAGAAAACAGACCCCATGAGAAAATTTACGGCATGCCAGAAAATGAAAATGGTTTCGTGAAAAGATCTGACGGAATGCTTTGTTTCAAAGAAAGAAGTTGGGTTCCTCTCTACGAAGGTATACATGATCTCATCATGCATGAATCCCATAAATCCAAGAACTCCATTCACTCGGGTTCTGACAAGTTGTATCAGGATCTCAAAAAGATTTATTGGTGGCCAAAC
Source organism: Artemisia tridentata subsp. tridentata (assembly GCA_021014915.2). NCBI lineage: Eukaryota > Viridiplantae > Streptophyta > Magnoliopsida > Asterales > Asteraceae > Artemisia > Artemisia tridentata. Next base: position 292,062,621 of record CP139504.1, on the reverse strand, counting down.
ATGAAAGCCGACATCGCCGAGTATGTTGGGAAATGTTTGACTTGTTCAAGAGTCAAGGCGGAAAGTCAAAAGCCGTCGGGATTGCTTGTACAACCTGAACTACCAATATGGAAATGGGAAAGAATTACTATAGATTTCATCACTAAATTACCAAAGACGTCAACTGGATTGGACACCATCTGGGTCATCATTGATCGTCTCACCAAGTCCGCGCATTTCCTACCAATCAAGGAAACTGACGAGATGAGCACTCTCGTACAGTTGTATCTGAAGGAAATAGTGACTTGACATAGAGTTCCAATCTCCATTATCTCAGATAGAGATAGCCGATTTACTTATAGATTTTGGCAAACCCTACAAAAAGCTCTCGGTACACGTTTAGATATGAGCACTGCTTATCACCCTCAGACTGATGGGCAGAGTGAAAGAACGATCCAAACCTTAGAAGACATGCTCCGGGCATGTGTGATAGACTTCGGAAAGGGTTGGGATAAACACTTGCCGTTGGCTGAATTTTCTTACAACAACAGTTACAATGCCAGCATCAAGGCGGCACCATTTGAAGCACTTTATGGTCGAAAGTGCAGATCACCTGTTTGTTAGGCAGAAGTGGGTGACATACAAGTCACAGGAACAGAACTAATACACGAAACAACGGAAAAGATTTTTAAGATCAGACAACGACTATAAGCCGCTCGTGACAGACAAAAGAGTTACGCTGATGTAAGGCGAAAACCCATGGAATTTCAAGTTGGAGACAAGGTTATGTTAAAAGTTTCCCCATGGAAGGGAATGGTACGCTTTGAAAAGCGTAGAAAGTTGAATCTAAGGTACATTGGACCATTCAAAATCCTTGAGAGGATTAGTCCAGTTGCTTACAAACTCGAGCTCCTAGAAGAACTCAGTAGAGTACACAACACATTTCACATTTTAAACATGAAGAAATGTTTGTCAGATGCAACTTTTGTCATCCCAATGAAAGAAATCCGACTTAATGACAAACTCGTATTCACAGAAGAACTAGTGGAAATAATGGACAGAGAGGTAAAACAGGTAAAGCAAAACCGTATTCCCATCGTCAAAGTTCGATGGAACTCTAAACGAGAACCGGAGTATACATGGGAACGTGTGGACCAAATTCGCGACAAATACCCACATTTATTTCCATAAACAACCCTAACAACTATCTTAGACTTAAATTCCGGGACAAAATTCTGTTTGACGGGTAGGTACTGTAACAACCTGTAAAATTCCCCAGTAATTTGTAAATGCTAATCAAGTATTAATTACCATTACTGTTCAGTTAACCATTTTTACGAGCAAAATTTGAAAATTTTGTTTATTACATTACATTAATTCAAACACGTTGATACGTGATTCACGAACACATTGGAACGAGCTCACACACGGACCACGACGAATCCAACACACTAATAATAAACCAAACGGATCCTTATACTATTCCTGGCCCAAATTTTGAGCCTGGTACTATTCAAGCCCAAACCAACTTATATAAATACTTATATTTCACTCGGTTCAACTCACATTCACTTGACCCCATTTATTCAAAAATTTGACACACAAACCATGCAACTTTTTACATGGATCGAATCTTCATACACCAAATAATCAGTATGACAACTCCCACTTTCTCATTCGAACATTTGATCATTGAACGAGACTCAAAGTGAACCTCACTCGACACATGTACAAGTTCACACAATTATTATCTAATTTGACTAAACTAATTTTCACCTATGTCTTTTAATTTTCTCTAGTCGATTATGAGTTCGTAAGACTATTCCTCATCATTTCCTACATTTGGTCACGCTAAAAATGTTGTTGGACCCTTTTGTATATGTCGAACATATACATATATACATGCAACTCGACACTTTAACAAAGCTACACATAAACTCCTCCTTAATAGCTATATACTAGAGTATTATTCCCCTTATCTCTGCAAACCATCTAATCAACTCCAACTTGATGTATATTATACAATATATTCGACTAGTACATGCATACATATACACGATACACATACATTCACTCCCATTCACACTTAAACACTTATCACATATTTCTCTAGTTCCTTTACCCCCTATTTCGAGCCTCAAGAAGCAGGAGCCTTTTTCTCTAGCATTTCGAATCATTTTTCCAAGTATTCAAATCGAAGTCGACACCTTTGTGATAGTTCTAGCGTGATACGTGAATTCCATTCGTGTTCTAGTTCATTTTAACGAGATTTCACGCCACCTTTTGTTGTTGTAAGTCCCTTTGAACTCATTTCCTACTCTTATACATGTTTTCAATATATCATGCATAGTTATGTATTTCATTCGATCATATTTTACTTTCTTTGCGTTTTTACGATTTCTAGTATTTATTTTACGTTATACTTTTGACCTCCTATTCATGGATGGCTAGAAAATATCGAGTTATACATTCATCCAATAGTTATATTTCCATTTAATCACTTAACAAAACGTTTTTTGATCATATGTTGCATCGTACACTTATATATGTCATTTTATCATTTGGAACTACTCATTTTTGTCGATAAGAATTGACCTCATAAAATCCAATTCATACATACAACATATCTATTTTATTGCTCGACTTGATTCTTTACAACCCCACCTAATAAGCTGTTGAAATAAGCTCTTCAAAGTCCTTTTTAAACCTACAAGCTATCGCTATTCAGACAGACTTAAAAACTCACATTTTATACATGTGGGCTTTTCAGCCCATTAAGCAGTTATTAAGCACACTCGATAAGTAGTGGTTATAAGCTGTTTTAATATGTTTTTAAGTCCATTAAATAAGCCCCATGACAAGCCCAATACCCCTTAAAACTCAACGGATCGTAAAATATTATTGGGCCTTGGTTTATCTCGTTAAAGCCCAATAAGCAGAAAATAAGCACTTTTTGCAAATAAGCAGTTCCATAAGACTCAAATAAGCTTTTTGAAGATATTACAACTTTCGGAAAACTTATCACATCATTTTTGTAATTTTTGGACTTAATTTGCATATATTATTACAAATCGGGTTAAAATTGTCAACTTCACATAAATATGTTCCAAACTGTTATTTCAGTAACCTGAGGCTAGAAAATGATCATACAATAAACAGAAGGATTAAAATGTAATATTTGACCCTTTTGGACTAAAAATGAAATTGATAACTAACCAAGGACTAACGGTGCAAAAGTTACTCCGTTAGGGTAGAAAGTGTAAATTCTGTATAAGTTTAGGGACTATACAGTAACATTGTTTCATATTCATTTCCATTTCATATTTTACACTTTTTCATTCAATCACGGGCATTTTTACCATTTGTTCAACATATTTAAATACGTTACGTTTATATATTTATATAACGAATTTCTACCGTATAATTTAACGTATCATTCAACCACTTTCGAGGAAACGATATTTATGGATCCAAATAACATAAAAACAAGATAATATTATTTTTGAACTTTAAGCATTTTAAGTATATCATTCACTCACATCACGAACCAAATCGTTATCTGTTACTCATTTTCACACTCATTGTTCGTATTAAGTCAAAACTGTCAAAATCTCAGACTTCACTATTATTCAGGTCGTGTGTTGGAGCCGTTCCCATAATTCACTTGATTTCACATTTCACCTTTGCCAGTTACACTCAAGGTGAGTCATAGCCCCACTTTTACTCGTTTAACAACTTTATACTCCTTGGGGGAGATACATGCTACAAAATAGAACACAAGTATTTTCTGTATACTACACCTGATTGATATTGCCTAAGTTACTCTATTGCCAAAAGCCCCTCACATCATGAACCATTAATCACTTGCGAGTGAACGCGAATATAGTGAATAGATCTATTGGAGGCTGACTGCCTATTCCACTAATGCCGGATGGATAGCCTTAGTTGCTAGCCGGATTAGTCGCAATGCACTATATTTGAAGGAAATAGGAAGATGGCAATCTCCTACATGAGGGCCATATTTTTTCACTGGTTACAATACACTGTTAACGTTTGCGTGTCATGAGACTTAGGGCAATATATCCAACTGCAATATCACCATTTCAAATATGATTGTAATTCACAGGCAATCACAAACTTGTGTTTCAAACTGATTACTATTACAAACTCTATGATTTCACTCAAGAATTTTGTTGACTTTTAGCATGTTTATCTCAGGTAATTAACAGAGCAGTCAAGGCATGGAGTGGGCATTAAACTGATGGTTTTGTGGTGTAAAATAAATTATGTCATTCATTTCAAACTACTACACCTTTTTGTGGAATATTACAACATTGAAATTTCACTTTTGTATCTCAATTTTTATTTGAATGACAATAACTTTCAAAACGCCTCTTTTGAGCCGTTTTCTATGATTATGACAATGATCTTCCCCGTAATACTCCGATTAGTCTTCCGCTGTTAACTCATAATTTAGGGGGTCTTACATAATGTATGTTCTGTTTTTTTTGTTTTCCATACTCTGATTTTCGTATACATAATGGTTGTTATGCCATGTCTAATGTATGCTCTGTTTTTTTTTGTTTGTTTTCCATACTCTGATTTTCGTATACATAATGGTTGTTATGCTATGTCTAATTAAGTGTTTTGTGTTTCAGTATTTTTTGTTGCCTGTTCGTGAGTACACTGAGAGGTCTAAATCAATGAGAGCATTGGAATGTGCCTAGTTTGTGATTGGCCAGTAATGAGAATACCTAGCAGACTTGTTTGTGCTTGGCCACCAATGAGAGGTCAAAATGCAGCCTATTAGAGTACACTGAGATGTCCATTGAGACTACAAATACAGGCTTTTGAACTGTTTGTGAGTACCCTGAGAGGTCCAATCTTTATGAATACACTAAGAGGTCCAATTGAGACTTTAATTGCAGGCTAGTTGGCCACCAATGAGACTTGAAATGCAGCCTAGTTTGTGCAACATTGCTTCATTGTTTGGGATACCACAAAAGAGGACCAAATATGAGAACACAATGGATTCTTCTGCAATGGTAAACCATCAAAAGGTTTTTCTTTGATTGTGATATAGTTTAACATTTGAATCAATAAAACTGATCTAACAGTTGTTATTTGTAGATGTCATACAAATTTCTTCTGATTCAAGCAGTTCAGAATCAAATGATGGTGCTCTCAACATCCTTCCTGGCCTCCTTGCTTGGTATTATCCAAAGCAACATTCTGATGCAAGTACTGATGCTTGGGAAGTGGAACTCCTATCTCAAGCTCCTATCCTGGCTCTCCCTGTGCAAGTTCAAATACCAGTTGAAAAGGCACACAAAAAGAAATTTACTCAGGATATTGTCTTGGGAATGCCGTGTAAGAAGAATCCTATAGGTTTTGGAGCACCTTCTAGCAGCCATGGGAAAGGCAAGAGGAAGATGGTTTAGGGGTTTAGGATATCCATTAACAGCTTTTGTGTTTTGTAAATGGTATTTGGTACTTTAATATGGTAGTAGTAGTTCTGACATTTAATTTGGATAAATGTAATTATTAATGGTACAATAACTGGTAATTAGTAGTTTAACTGTATCTATTTTATAACTGTAATGATAGTATTTTGGTTTGTTAAATGGTAGCAATTTGTGTTCTTGATGTGATGGTTGCACAGTTAGATGGTACATTTGTGATTAAGATAATGATATATAACATTTGGAGCCAAAATTTTGATTTATTCAAGTTTATGCTTTAATTAACAGGTTCAAAGGCAAAAATTTTAAATAATTCAATTGTTAATTTCAAATTAGAACTTGGAGCTAAAATTTTGATCCAAAAATTTTAAATCACCTAATTACAAGCAGTTACCAAGAATAACGATTCATATTCTTCATATACCCTCTTTTCTCTCCTAAAAAAAAAGACTGCAAAGAAAACACAAAAATCAAATCTTCTATCACCATTACTCTCCAAGCCAGAATCATTTTCTTTTACCCATTGTTGCTCAAGAGTCATGGAAATTCAACCCATTGTTGATAATCATCTTTTGCTTCCTGCTGATAATGAACATGATGATAACAACTTAGAATATGAATCCGAAAAGTATTCTGATGATGAAGATCTAGATGCGCCTGGAACCAACCAATCAGATCGGATACTAGCTAAGAGAGGCTTAACCAGGCTATTTAAGTTTTGCATGCAATATGGCAACCCTGGTGGAATAAAGCTCAAGGTAACCTTCGATGCATTGAATAGGGTATCAGGGTTACACAGAGTACTGTCTTTGAGTTTTTTAGGATATCTGGTTCGTGAGCACATTGGTTTGAAGATACTTTCTTGGAAGAAGGTGAATAAAGAATCAAGAGATAAACTATGGGCTGAAATCACGGTACATTTATACTATTTTTTAACCCAGTACTACATAAGTTTATCTATGCAGTTACATTATGTGCAACTAATTAACAACGTTGTGTTAATCTTTGCAGCGATATTTTGATGTTGACGTGACATTCAGAAAATTGGTAATGACTCATCTTGGTCAACTGCTAAGGAATTTCAGAATGAAGCTCAGAGAAAAATACATTTTGCCCAACCTAAATACACCTTCGAAACTGAATGAAGTCCCGACCAAGTATAGTGCATTTGTGAAATCAGAAGACTGGGCCGAGTTTGTAAACTACACGACCACCGATGCATACAAGGTTTTAATTATTCATCTTTATTTAAGTCTATATGTCATTTTATAATTTTCAGTTAGCAGCATTACTGCATCTAAACGCTTTATGATTTTGTGTTTTTAGGAGAAATCTGATAAAGCTAAAATGGCGCGTTCCAAAAATATTTATCAGCATAAAATGGGATGAGGTGGATATGTTTATGTGAAAGAGAAAATGGTAAGATTACATAATGTTTTTTAGACAAATTGAGAGACGATCAGTTTGAGAAATGAATATGTTTACATTGCACAATTTGCACATTTGCATTTAATACCCTCATATTTTTGATTATCTTGGTTTAACTGTACATGTGTATGTATCCTCATATTTTCGTTTATCTTGGTTTAACTTTACATGTGTATGCATTTGATGTTTATTAGATCGAAAATAAAGAGATTGAAGCAGATGAAGAACCCCCGCGTGGTATAATGTGGTTGAAAGGAAGGGTAAACAAAGACGGTGAATATCCAGATGATGAGATTAGATCAGTGGGAGATAAACTTGTAAGTTTGACTGCAAATTCTATTATTATGCTTATATACCAGCAGCATTAACTGTGTACTAGCAGTAGTAACTTGTATACCAGCAGTATTAACTGCGTACTAACAGTAGTAACTGTGTACTAGCAGTAGTAAACACTTGGCATATTTTTCATTGAAGTTCATGAGCAGCACTAACTCCAGCTGAGTAGCATTGACACAAATATGAGCAGCAGTTACTCTAACAGTATCAAGAAGACTTTTAATCCCAACATTTTCTATATTTTTTGTGCAGAAAGAAGCTGATGACCAGATCAAGGAAGGAACCTTGAGTCTTGATAATGGCACTGATGCCATGACAGTTGTGTTTGGTAAGGAAAAGGGAGGTTATGCAAGAGGAGTGGGAAGTGGAGTTACATACAAGAGGTATTTTGGTCTTCCTCGAAGCAGACAAGAAAACGATCAAAGAATTGAGTTACTTCAAACTCAACTTGATAATGAGAGACGCGAGCGTCAACAAAAAGATTTATTGGTCAAGAAATTGTCCACCAAGATGACCGAAAAAGATGTACTGGTCAAGAAATTGTCCAATGAAATGAAAGAAACAAGGGGAATACTTACTCAACTGATGGCACTGTTGAGTCAACAAGGGGTGCAGTTAAATTTGTCATCTCAATTGCCAGTAGCCTCAGATGTAAGCCATTTTTTATGTTGTTAACAATTTCATTTTCTAATGCTAACACCACCGATGCTAATGATAGCAGGCATTGAACATAAACTGATGAGTCAATGTATTTCTTAATTTATATTGTAGGTGACTCCAATGGCCATTGACATTATAGATAGCAGCGCTAATGAGGTGGACAGAACTTAGCCAAGTGATGTTGTGCGTGCTAAAGATGCGAGAATTCAGGAGAAGTCTAATGGGCTTGTAACTTCAGAAAAGGTAATGGAAACAATGGTAAGTAATAAAACATCCCCATTTGATTTTTGAATTTTACATACATGACTAATGTACTCTGTTTTATATATACGTATAGGAACCTGCTAAAACTCTCAGACCTAAGAAAACGCATAAGTCACAACGAAACGGGTCTATAGATTCCCAATCGCAAGGAAATGTGCCTCCAACACAAGGAGTACCAACAGTATGTATGTCAACATGTTTCTTGTTATTCTTTTGTTTAAATAATGTAATGTGTTTTATATATACATATAGGAACCTGCTAAAACTATCGGACCTAAGAAAACGCCTAAGTCACGACAAAACGGGTCTCCAGATTCCCAATCGCAACAAAATGTGTCTCCAACACAAGCACTGCCAACAATATGTATTTCAACATGTTTCTTGTTATTCTTTTGTTTAATTAATTTCTGATATATACATGCAAAAATTCTTTTTTTTATACATTTAAGTGCAAACTGTGGCACTTAAAGAAATCAAATATCATTGCTTTGGGTACCGTATACAAGTCTCATGGAAAGCAAATGCTGCATAACAAACTACTCCCAAATGATTGCTAAAGAGTGTCAATTGATTCATCGTTAGTGGATGCAGCATGCATACCGGACGTAGGAAATAATGGGTTAAAAACAGTTAAGGAGGGCGTAGGTGGTTTCGTTGAATGGCCAAAGGATCAAGTTATTCTTGAAGAGGAGGTACATACATATGTTTTTTCAACCTACATATATATAATTCTTCATATTTAATTCAATGTTTGATACAAGCATCTTTTGTTTACTACATGTTACACCAACAAATACGATGCAAAAGATTAGTGACAACAATTGTGGACCAAAAGTACCTTCGAAGCGCAAAAATTATGTATCTATTAAAGACATAAAGCAATTGTAAGCTAGGCCGACGAAGAGTCAAAAGTCTTTAAATTATGGTACTTGAGAATTTGATTATGTACGACATTACAATTGTATATTTGGTTCAGTTATATACATTCGAGTTTTATTCAATTTGAAATTTCTTTTTGTTTTTAATTCTGTTATATATATATATATATATATATATTATATATATATATTATATATATATATATATATATATATATATATATATATATATATTTATATATACTCATTCCAGCAGCACTAGCTTAGTACTAGCAGTAGTAACTCTGCTTCAGCAGGACTAACTTAGTATTAACAGTAGCAACTCTGCTCCAATAGTACTAACTTAGTACTACCAGTAGTAACCCTGTGACTAAAAGATGCACTCACATAATATGGTCACGCTTATCAACATTATTAGTCACTCTTTGTTTAATTCGATGTGTGACTAAATATTACGAAAGGCCACACAAACATAAAATTCAAGTGGCCATTGGATGAACAATAGTCACACAAAATACACATTTCTTCACTTTAAACAGTATATGGTCACACTTATTAACACTTTTGGCCACTTTTTGCTTAATTGTTTGTGACTAAATACCCAAAACAAACATGCTTTGTGTGACTAAATATTACAAAAGGCCACACAAACATAAAATTCAAGTGGCCATTGGATGAACAATAGTCACACAAAATTCACATTTCTTCACTTTAAACAGCATATGGTCACAGTTATTAACACTTTTGGCCACTTTCTGCTTTTTTGTATGTGACTAAATACCCAAAACAAACATGCTTTGTGTGACTAAATATTACAAAAGGCCACAAAAACATAAAATTTAAGTGGACATTGGATGAACAATAGTCACACAAAATACACATTTCTTCACTTTCAACAGTATATGGTCACACTTATTAACACTTTTGGCCACTTTTTGCTTAATTGTATGTGACTAAATACCCAAAACAAACATGCTTTGTGTGACTAAATATTACAAAAGGCCACACAAAAATAAAATTCAAGTGGCCATTGGATGAACAATAGTCACACAAAATACACATTTCTTCACTTTAAACAGCATATGGTCACACTTATTAACACTTTTGGCCACTATTTTTTAAATTGTATGTGACTAACTCTAAAAAAACAACACACGTTGTGTGACTAAATCATCACAAACGTCACATTTATTATATATTCATGTGGCCACAAGACGGGAAATAGTCACACAAAATACACATTTACTTGAATAAATCATCTCAAATGTCACATATATTATATATTTATGTAGCCAAAGGATGAACAATAGTTACTCTCAAAAAACATTTGTGTGACTATAAAGTGTTTACGGTCACTGATACTAATTAATCCAACAAAACTTGTGCCTAATTTGTCACACATATTCGGGTTTTGGTCACTCTTTTCAATGTAAACGGCCACAAACTAAACAACGTCACCATATGCCACCTACGGTGGCGCGACCTTTGGTGACAAAAAAAAAAACGTGTGTGACTATATGCATATCGTCACACATTTTTTGTTGTGACGAAATCCCATATCTGTACCAGTGTCTTGAGACCTACTTGGTCATCAAGCTGCCACTTCTGTACCACCCCGTCGCACCTACATATCTCAAACCCTAGTTTGCCATTATTTATCATACATATATTTTTTTCTCTTCTGCTGTCTTTGATGGTAATCACGAATATACACTTTTCTTTTTTCTTCAACGCCTCATATCATATCAGTATATCACTACCCAATCAGGTTTCTTTACTTTCTTTACCATGTTAGACATTGTAAACCCCGTAGGTTATACTTTATTATTGATCACTATACGTACAGTACAAAGCAACATAGAGAAACCCTAATGGACCCAACCCACAAAGTCGGGCTTGGGCCAACTAACTCATCCATCTAATAAGTGCCACATCAGCTTTTTTTCTCCCTCACTCCCTCTCACTTTTACAAGGCCAAACAAGGACTTAATCAAAACCTAAAGAACACCACAACCTAAACCTAACTATACAATAGGCTAAAGAATACACACAAGACCATTATAACTAAACTTGATCCACATTTCAAATCTTGCAAGCTTGAGAGGGATTAGAGAACCATTCAAGCCATGACGATATCAGCCATTTTGTTCTATTAGATCCCCATAAATACGAAAAGGTTTAAAGCTCATCACATATGGTAGTTAAGTTTGAAACTATAGTAAAACCTCTATAAAATAATAATGTTGAGACCGAGATATTTTATTAATTTAGCGAGATATTAGTATATCGATAAACTAATAATTTATTAATTTAAAGAGGTTCTATGTATGACCTTTAAATTTCCAATTCCAATATACTATTTACAATGTATACTAGTCAGAGATATAAAATAAATTAGAAAAACAAGTTTCAATTAACATTTTATGAATTCACATTTACATATTAATTGAATTTTTCAAGTTTATTGGTTTTGAATAAGTAAAAAGTTAGTTTCGTTGGGACAAATTCCAATTATGTATGGCCTTAGCTAAATTAATTGAATTTATACAAGTTCTAATTACGTATGTCCTTTTTATATATATGGATTTTTTTTAATAATTATTAATTTATAGTTTCGTTGGGACCAATATACATACATTGTGTTTTCAAAAAAATATTATCTTATTATTTTATTTATAGGGGTCCAAATTTTTACTGGTCCCAAATTGGGACTCGACAAATTATTAATTTTATCGAGGTTATTAATTTATCGAGTATTAATTTATAGATGTTTTAGTGTTTGAAGGTGTTGGGCAAAGCTCGCCACACAAGATCAATCATCCCTGTGGAAAACTAGAAGGGGGGGGGGGTTGAATAGTCTTACCGGTTTTTCGTTAGTTATAAAAGTTTGTTTGTGAAAAACTTTGATTCAATTCTTTTGTGAAATGAATCAACACCAATATGAACACTAAGCTATACTATCTAACATAAACAATAAGTATAAAGAAATGAGATGGAAAGATCAAACCGAGACAACGAGATTTATAGTGGTTCGGTCATGAAGCTCTTCTTCGCCCTACTCCACTCCCCTAGTACCCAACTCGAGAGTTCTAAGCACTATGTCAACAAAGCTCCTTTCAGGCGGAAAAAACCATACAACGTCGTTTATCACAATTTTTGACACTAAACTAAATGTCGAGTACTAACCTTAGCTAGTACCAATCTACCACGATCCACATAATCCTTACTAAATCACACAATCAACACACTTCACACGATCTACCCAATCTACCCTTGATCCACTTGATCAACACACAAGCACACAAGCTACAAGAGATCTTCAAGATCTCAACAAGATCACAATGATCCACACTTACAAACTACACAAAAGAAAATCAACTTGGTGTATGCTAGGATACAACAAGTATGTAACAAATGTTACAAGTGCACTACACTATGACTACAACACCTTGTATCTTCTTGATACTTTGTGTTCTTCTCTTGCACTAGTAGAGGAATGAAGGTGATCACTTGGTTGGATGATAGGATCACTCTTTAAACAAAAGAAAACTAACTAAATGATCAAAGGAGAGTAAATATGAGAAGAGTTTTAAACTCAGAAAGTTGTGTGTGAAAAGGATGCCCAAAAACTGTGAATTGGACTGGTATTTATAGGCAGAAAAAATTTGCCTGTTATAGTGGAACGGTACCACTAAATACCACACGGTACCACTAAATTTAGTGGTACCGTGCCAGACAAAGACGCTTAATTTTTTGTTTTTAGTGGTGAAGATTTATTTGGGGAAGTTTGGAGCTGATTTTTTTGGGGGGGGGGGGAATAGCTGTTATAAATTTTAAACTTATTTTTCCCATTAAAACATTTCTTTATAATTCAAAAATAATTTGTAAAGTATATTTTTGAAAAAAATATTTTGTCACATTAAAAATGTGAAGTTTGAAACACAAATTCACTTCTTTGATCATTTGTCAAGTTGTAAATTTGTTTGTTCTTACCTAGAGTGATTTACGTAGAAACGGGATATTTCGACTAAAAGCTTGTTTACGTTAATTTTGACGTAAAATGTTTACACATTTTGTTATCATCAAAACGTGGAGTTATCGAAAGATATAAATAACGTTTTTAGAACATTATTTGCATCAACAATCTCCCCCTTTTTGATGATGACAAAATATAAACTCATTTTAAGTGAAAGATTAATTTTAACAAGTTTTTAGCATGAGTTTATATCCCATTTCTCCCCCCTTTTTGTCGAAGCAAAAAGATCGTAAAGGCTTACCTTTGATGAATACTCCCCCTCATTTGGAGGACACCAAGGAATCGAGCAAAGGTACTTGCTACAAAACAAAGTTAGATGACACATATACAATATCTAACATGTAGCAACCAAGACAAATATCCAACCATAAACTAGGAAAATGGCTAAGAAGCCAAAAACAATAAAGATAAAATAACCATACAATAAGCCTATGTATTCATAAAGAAAAATGTCATACATAAAGTATGACTACAACATAAACATAAAAATAAACTACAAGAAGCACACATAAATCTTTAGTGACTTAAGAGGCCCTAAGATTTGCTTCAATTCCAAAAAGGATCCTAGAAATTTATTTTTGGAAGCTAAACATGAAAATGTTTAGTTGTTTGGGCTATTGGTTGGTGGAGGAGGTGGTATGATGGGCCCTTGTGGTGGATTTAGGAGGTGTTCAAGGTAGGAGAACATGAAGTTCAATTCTTCCCTAAGGTTAAAGATGAGGTTTCAGTAGTAGTGACAACATGCACAACTTTGGCTATGCGGTTCAAATGGGTAGATAATGGGGTGACTGTAACACCCCCAAAATATCGCAGCGGAACGATAGTGTCAATGAGGTGCTACTTCTTAATATAAAGCACAATGTATAGAAAACGACCTCTAAATGAGACATTTTGAAATGTTACCATTCGAATTATTTAAATCAGAGTTATTACAAGAGGACCCAAAGTATATGATTACATAAAAGTTTTCAAGATGTATCGAATGGTAAAGGATAAAGGCATAAGTCTCCAAAGTATGCAAATGACTCTAAGATCCATGCATCCACTATCGTCTTACTAACCTGAGACAAACATGCTAAAAAATGTCAACCAAAAGTTGGTAAGTTCATAGAGTTTAGTTAAATTGTAAAGTCTTCAAATAATGTTCCCACATCAAAGGTGTTATAAATCCACTCAGTTCCAAATCCCGCCCATACAAAACTTGCAACCTGTGTGTTTACAACTCACTGCTAAAATATAGTATGAATAGGACATATGTGTATATGATATATATGAGTACTTAATGTAATGTATAACAACCAACTAAACCTCATGACAAGTTTACGTAAGTTTCACAAGAATACTGGATTATATTCACCCAAGGCTATGAATCGGGGACCAAGGGTGGGGGCGTCAGCCCGATAGTTACTATCAATACCTCTCCAACGGCTCCATCCAGGAGTTAAACAGTTGCTAAAGAATAATACATATAAGAATAAGTTTAACACATTAAGGCACATATCGTAATAAAACTACACATCATGTCCAAAAAGTATAAAAAGTGTAGCATAGCGTAAAAGTATAAATGTTTTGAGTACTTGTATCTGCATGTAAATGCAAAACATGTATTTTGATAGACGAGTAATGTATTTCTAAACATGTATCTCTCCCAAGTAGTTTAAAATGAGTATTAAAAGAGTAAGAGTGGGGCTATGACTTACCTCAGCTGTAGTAGTCAAAGTAATGTGATGTTAAATGTAATACGGGAACGGCTCCAACACACGACCTGAATAATAGGAAAGTCTGAGATTTCGATAGTTTAAGCTTGGCTTAACGTGAATAATGATTGTGGAAAAAGTATCGGATAACGAATTGGTTTGTGAATGAGAATAGATGATATGCTTAAAATGCTTAAAGTTCAAAAATAATATTATATATAATATTATCTTGTTTTTATGTTTATTGAATCCGTAAATATCGTTTCTTCGAAAGTTGGTGGATGATAAGTTATGTTATTCGTTAGAAATCCGTTATATATATATATATATATATATATATCGTAATATATATATATATATATATATATATATATATATATATATATATATATATATATATATATATATACACGTATCGTAAAATAAACCATACGAAATGTAAAAATGGCTTTTTATGATGAAAATGTATAAAACATTAGTGGAAATATATATAGAAATAAAGTTACGGACTGGTCCTCCAAGTTATATAAAATTTACACTTTTAACCCTAACGGTGAAACTTTTACTCCGTTAGTCCTTGGTTAGATTATATTTACATTTTTAGTCCAAAATATCCAATTATGACATTTTAACACTTCTGGTTACTGTATATTCACTTTCTACCCTCATGTTATCAAAATGCCAGTTTGATACTAATTTATGTGAAAGTTACAATTTTAACCCGAGTTGCATAATATTTTGCATTTTTAGTCCAAAAATCACAAGTATATGAGTTTAATATTTCCGAGAGTTTCGTAAGTCTCAAACAGCTTATTTAAGTTTATAAAACTGCTTATTTCATAAAAAGAGCTTATGTTTAGCTTATTGAGCCTTAAGAGTTTTAAAAGAGGCCCGTTAAGCTTTAACGATCCAATGGGTTTTAAATCGGTTTGGGCTTGATTTTGGGCTTATAATATAGTCTTATTAACTTATCCAAACGGCTTATTGAACTGCTTATCGTTAAGTGCTTAATAAGAGCTTAGTGGGCTTTAAGGCGCACTCGATAACATTTTGAGTTTTAAAACTGCTTCGAGGGTGTTTAAATTATAGGTTAGAAAAGGAATTATAAGTGCTTATTAAAGGAGCTTATTGGTACGGCTTATTAGTCTAGGTTATGGAGAAACAGGTTGAGTAGTTTATTCGATAGGTCACTCGATTAAAATGATTATATGGGTCGTGTTTCTAGTCGATAACATCACATGGTCCAAATGATTTATATGACTTATTTATCGTTCGATAAACAACATAGTTTAAAAATGGGTCTCGATAACTATTTATATGATGATATAAGTTACGAATGAGTATGGTTCTTCATTTCTAGCCATCCATAGAATTAGGAGGTCATATGTATGCACGGAATAAATAACGAAAGCTCAAAAATAATAATAGAAAGCTAGAAGTGATGTCGTATGAAATAATAACATGCATAAACAATTGAAAACCATAAGTATGTATTAAAAAGGGTTCGATGGATTTACTACACCAACAAGGGTGGTGAGAAAATGTCAAAATAGGAGTTAGATCGAAGGTTATGCACGTTACTTTCTAGAACCACCACAAAAGAATCGAGATCAAAGCTTGTATGTCGAATAGATGGAATGAATGCCTAGAAAATGGCTTTGGCTTCTTCGAATGACTCGATAGGGAGAAAAGACTTAGGAAAATATTGTGAGATATATGTTTTGAATGAATGAGTGTGTGTGAATATGTATACGAGTATGTATATGCGTGGACTAGTATATAATGTATTTGCACAAGTTGGTGATTGATGCCGAGGAGATGATATAAGGGGAATCAAAATAGCTAGGTACTCAAGTGGTTTAGATATTAAGAGGGGTATATGAGTGTGTGCTTCGGTTTATAGAAGGTAGGAAGATCAAGTGGCATGACTAATATATGTTTCGACATGCTTATAGGTCAATACGACTTATTTACGTGAGCAAAAGGTTTAGAGATGATTTGATAAGGTTTAAAGAAGTCGTTTAGGCCAGGAACAATGCAAATCACATAGGAAAAAGTAGGTTTTGGATGTGTTGTTTAACAATCGAATGAGTTTGTACACGAGTCGAATGGTGCTAGTTTTGAGGCTTGTTTTAATGGCAAACATTCGAACTAGATAATAAGGCTTGTAATTCCTGAATCCTTGAAGAGTGGGGAATCGAACCATGTAAAATGTGGTATAGCTTGTGTGTCGAATTATCAAGATATCGAGGTCAAGTAAATGCATGTTGGATCGATTAACAATAAAAGAAACATGAAGATTGGGCTTGAATAGTGTGGGCTTGAATAACTTGTTGGGCCGAGAAATGTATAACAAGGATCCGTTTGGTTTTTATTTGTATAATGGATTGTCGTGGTGCGTGTGTGATCTTGTTCCAAAGTATTGTGAATTACGTAACAACGTTTTTGATTCATGGTAATATCATAAACAAAATTTTTAAATTTTGCTCGTAAAAATGGTTAGATGAACTGTAATGATAGATTAATACTTGATTAACATTTACTAATTACTGGGGAATTTTACAGGTTGCTACAGTACCTACCCCTTAACTTGAATCTCATCCCGAGATTCAGTCTGTGTTAGATGTTGAAGCGATGATGACGAATAGTCGATGTGTATAGTTAAAGTAATTATGCCAAGGCTTGTATATCTAGGTTTCTTATCTAATGGAGGCATGAATCCTGTAGGGCAAGCTAAGTTTTACCGAAATTGAATAACATGGTAGAATACTAATTGTCTAGGGAAAACCTACCCATTATGCGTGAGTTGCATCCAAATGACCCAAATAGAATGCTCGACCATGTGGCGGACTGATATGGACTCCAGGGTTTGGGTTATTTCCTTCAATTGCTAAAGCTAGATTACCCTGTCTTTGTCTAGGTGCCCTATTCAACCTGGGACATGCATTCCGGAGGTGATCCGAGCTGTTACACTCGTAACATGTCTTTTGGTTATTCCTCATGTTGCCTGCATTCACTGGTGTTCTATACTGATTTGCAATATGACCCAACTGATTGCAATTTATACACATACGGCAGGGCACATACCCATGATGATGATAAGCACATTTAGCACACTTAGGATGTTGACCCACATATCCTCTCTGACCAAAACTAGTGGCCATAAAGGTCCTTGTCTTCTTTTTGTCAACCATGGTGTCCGTTTGCTTGTCCGACTCATTCACCCCCTTCCTTTTATCACCGTTCTTTAAAATTCCATTCCTAACCATCTCATTTGTTAGAGTCTCTGCTCTCAATATTGCACTCTGAATTTTAGAAGGCTCAGTTGCTTTCACCGTCCCACGAATCTCAGGGACAAGACCATAGATGTACCTCTCGATCCTCTTTGATTCGGGGGTAACCAGATGAGGAAATAGTTTGGCCAACTCATGAAATCGGTCTGTGTAGGCTGCATGACCAGCCCCTACCATAGTGTGATGCCAAAGCTCACCTTCCAACTTTTGCATTTCATTGTTCGGATAGTATTCCTCTTTTAGTAGTGCCTTAAAGTCGTCCCACGTCATACCTACTGCCGCTTCTCTACCCCTAGCTTGAATTTGCGTGTTCCACCATGTTAATGCCCTTCCTAACAGCGAGCATGCAACATACTTCACCTTCTGATGTATTGCACAGCTACTAATGTCGATCACTGACTCCAGCTTTTCAATCCATCAAGTATACTCCAATGCACCTCCCTACCATCAAACTCTATTGGCTTGCATGCCGTAAATTCCTTACACGTGCATCCAATTGTGTTGTTGTTATTACCATTCCCACCCACATCATTGGTGTCGTCATTTCTGCTTCCGTGGTTTCTTGAGTTATTGATATGATTTCCAACCTGAGTGATAATGGTAGGAAGCAAGTTTTGAAGCTGTTGAGAGATGATGGCGGCAAAATCAGGATTTTCACCATCGTTGTTATCATTTTCACTAATGCCGCGACCACCTCCTCTATCTCCACATTCACTAGTCCTTCCATCCCTTAGTGTCGCACCTCCTCGGCTAGTGTTGCGGGTTGTCCTCCTCGATGCCATTGCCTCTACATGGAAGGACATTTAGTGAACGTCAAAGATGAGGAAAAACTGTTGACTATCCAATCTATACTTAACGTTCTCATATAATACCACGCCACAAGTTGTTTCCTAAAGGGTGCCAATGCTGATCAACGTAAGCATGGTCACATATGTCTACGTGAGTCGTGATGCATTTATAATTATGTTGGCCACTATAATTATAATTGCTTCCTTTCGCACGTGTATATATCACCAAGCTCACATATCTCGACGATTGATGTTACTAAATATATAGACATTTCATCATCCGAACTTTAAATGGTGGAGGAGTAGTGTGGTTATCTGGGGAGTGTCTCACTTGGTACATGGGGATCCTTCCTAGGTGCTTAAGTCACGGAGAGTTTAGTTTCTAATAATTTCTCAAAAGTATCCTCAAGGGAATTCCCATCCTCGATCAAATCATCAAATTTCTACAGCGAAGTAATAACCTTTATTTAACTCAATCTCATGTCTCATCAAACAAGAACTGTCACAAGATCAAGTTAAATAGTCAGTTATTACTGAGCTCCACATTTCTGATGACTCGATTAAATTCTGAGCCTTCCCTATCAGTACATGAACCATAACATCCAACAGCGTGGATATAAGCGAAAAGTTTTAAGTATGCAAGGCAATAGGGAGGAGAGTCTCAACGTGTATAGCAGTTATAGTCTAGGTACTAAATGCAACCTAGTTCTCTATAACCAAGTCTCTGATACCAATCTGTAACACCCCCAAAATATCGCAGCGGTACGATAGTGTCAATGGGGTGCTACTTCTTAATATAAAGCACAAGTCATAGAAAACGACCTCTAAATGAGACGTTTTGAAATATTACCATTCGAATTATTTAAATCAGAGTTATTACAAGAGGTCCAAAAGTATATGATTACATAAAAGTTTTCAAGATGTATCGAATGGTAAAGGATAAAGGCATAAGTCTCCAAAGTATGCAAATGACTCTAGGATCCATGCATCCACTATCGTCTTACTAACCTGAGATAAACATCCTAAAAAGTGTCAACCAAAGGTTGGTGAGTTCATAGAGTTTAGTAAAATTGTAAAGTCTTCAAATAATGTTCCCACAACAAAGGTGTTATAAATCCACTCAGTTCCAAGTCCCGCCCATACAAAACTTGCAACCTGTGTGTTTACAACTCACTGCTAAAATATAGTATGAGTAGGACATATGTGTATACGATATATATGAGCACTTAATGTAATGTATAACAGCCAACTGAACCTCATGACAAGTTTACGTAAGTTTCACAAGAATACTGGATTATATTCATCCAAGGCCATGAATCGGGGACCAAGGGTGGGGGCGTCAGCCCGATAGTTACTATCAATACCTCTCCAACGGCTCCATCCAGGAGTTAAACAATTGCTAAAGAATAATGCGTATAAGAATAAGTTTAACACATTAAGGTACATATCATAATAAAACTACACATCATGTCTAAAAAGTATAAAAAGTGTAGCGTAGCATAAAAGTATAAATGTTTTGAGTACTTGTATCTGCATGTAAATGCAAATCATGTATTTTGATAGACGAGTAAAGTATTTCTAAGCATGTATCTCCCCCAAGTAGTTTAAAATGAGTATTAAAAGAGTAAGAGTGGGGCTATGACTCACCTCAGCTGTAGTAGTTAAAGTAATGTGATGTTAAATGTAATACGGGAACGGCTCCAACACACGACCTGAATAATAGGGAAGTCTGAGATTTCATTAGTTTAAGCTTGGCTTAACGTGAATAATGATTGTGGAAAAAGTATCGGATAACGAATTGGTTTGTGAATGAGAAAGGATGATATGCTTAAAATGCTTAAAAGTTCAAAAATAATATTATATATAATATTATCTTGTTTTTATGTTTATTGAATCCGTAAATATTGTTTCTTCGAAAGTTGGTGGACGATAAGTTATGTTATTCGTTAGAAATCCGTTATATATATATATATATATATATAATATATATATATATATATATATATATATATATATATATATATATAATATATATATATATATATATATACGTATCGTAAAATAAACCTTACGAAATGTAAAAATGGCTTTTTATGATGAAAATGTATAAAAAATTAGTGGAAATCTATATAGAAATAAAGTTACTGAATGGTCCTCCAAGTTATATAAAATTTACACTTTTAACCCTAACGGTGAAACTTTTACGCCGTTAGTCCTTGGTTAGATTATATTTACATTTTTAGTCCAAAATATCCAATTATGACATTTTAACACTTCTGGTTACTGTATATTCACTTTCTACCCTCAAGTTATCAAAATGCCAGTTTGATACTACTTTATGTGAAAGTTACAATTTTAACCCGAGTTGCATAATATTTTGCATTTTTAGTCCAAAAATCACAAGTATATGAGTTTAATATTTCTGAGAGTTTCATAAGTCTTAAACAACTTATTTAAGTTTATAAAATGGCTTATTTCATAAAAAGAGCTTATTTTTAGCTTATTGAGCCTTAAGAGTTTTAAAACAGGCCCGTTAAGCTTTTACGATCCAAAATGGGTTTTAAATCGGTTTGGGCTTGATTTTGGGCTTATAATATTGTCTTATTAACTTATTCAAATGGCTTATTGAACTGCTTATCGTTAAGTGATTAATAAGAGCTTAGTGGGCTTTAAGGCCCACTCGATAACATTTTGAGTTTTGAAACTGCTTCGAGGGTGTTTAAATTATAGGTTAGAAAAGGAATTATAAGAGCTTATTAAAGGAGCTTATTGGTACGGCTTATTAGTCTAGGTTATGGAGAAACAGGTTGAGTAGTTTATTCGATAGGTTACTCGATTAAAATGATTATATGGGTCGTGTTTCTAGTCGATAACATCACATGGTCCAAATGATTTATTTGACTTATTTAGCGTTCGATAAACAACATAGTTTAAAAATGGGTCTCAATAACTATTTATATGATGATATTAGTCACGAATGAGTAAGAAAGCAGATAACTTGTCGTACCAAGCCCTTGGGGCTTGTTTAAGGCCGTAAAGGACTTTCTTTAGCCGATATACGTGATTCGGATGTTCTTGGTCCACGAAGCCTTCTGGTTGAGAAACGTACACCTCTTCCCGGAGTTGTCCGTTGAGAAATGCAGTCTTCACATCCATTTGGTAGACAGTAATGTTCTTGTGAGCCGCGTAAGCCAGGAACATGCGTACAGCCTCAAGCCTTGCGACTAGAGCAAACGATTCTCCGAAGTCGATTCCCTCTTCTTGGCTGAATCCTTTGGCGACCAGGCGGGACTTGTTACGAATCACAGTATCATCTGCATCTAACTTGTTTTTCCAGATCCACTTCAATCCAACGACATAAACCCCATCTGGTCTCTCTACCAGTTCCCAAACTTCTAACCGCTTGAATTGTTCCAACTCCTCTTGCATGGATTCAATCCAGTTGTCATAAGTGAGGGCTTCCTTGATGTTTTTAGGTTCGGCTTGACAAATGGTGAGTGCATAAATGCAGGTTTCACCGTCTGTGTGGAGTCTTTGTCTTGTCATGACTGGTTTTTCTAGATTACCAATGATGTTTACTAAGGGATGGTCCTTTGTCCATTTATGAGTGGATGGATAGTGTTGATAACTGTGGTGCAGGTTTGACGGTTCCAAATTGCGTGTAAAAGATTCTGCAATATCAGGAATGGTTGGTGCAGGTGCAAATGGATTAAATAATGCATCTCCGTCATAACCTGATGGTGTGGGTACTTCATCAGAATTGTGGGGGGAATCTTCAGTTGTGGGTGTAGGAGTTGAAGGTGTTTGATCTACTGACGATGATGGTTCTGGTTGAGGTGCGTCGTCAGCAACTACTGTGGAAGTGGTTGCAGGTGTATCAAGTGCTTGATTGTTTGCGGTTTGAGCAGCGGAATTAGTGGATACAGCAGAGGCACGATTAACTAGAGAATCATCGAACAGAGGAGCAAACAAGTATTCTATATCCTTTCTGTTGAACGGTAATGATTCAGCTGAAGAATCAGGAAAATTAAGACGGTTGTGTGCGGGTTCTAAGCTGTTTTGCTCAGAAGCCATTTCCGTGAGCTCATCAAAATTAGCATGGATTGTCTCTTGAATTTCCCGAGTACGACGATTCCAAATTCTGAATCCTTTCGAATTCTCACAATAGCCAACAAATACTCCTATGTCTGCTTTGGCTTTCAGTTTACCAAGATCATCATGATCATTCTTTGGATAACAGAGAGCTCCAAAGACATGAAAGTAATTTATATTTGGTTTTCGACCATGAATAAGCTCATATGGTGTTTTGTCATGGCATTTGGTGATCATGCATCGGTTCTGGGTATAACAAGCAGTTGAGACAGCTTCAGCCCATAGGTAGTCTGGTAATTGGGCATTAATCAACATAGTTCTTGCTGCCTCCACTAACGTACGGTTGCGTCTTTTGACTACTCCATTTTGTTCAGGGGTGCGAGTAATTGACGTTTGATGAACAATACCTTTTTTCTCAGTGAACTCCCGAAGAGTTTGATTCTTGAATTCAGTACCATTATCTATTCTGATGATTCTGACGGTGTTATGAACCTGAACTTGAATCTTCGTGAGAAAAGTAATGATCATCGAAGGGGCTTGGTCTTTGGTACGAAGAAAGTAGACCCAAGTCCACCTCGAGTAATTATCCACTATTACCAAGATGTACCGTTTCCCGTTGATGGTCTGAACACGCATAGGACCACACAAATCCATATGAAGCAGTTGTAGGACATGATCTGTGCTGTGATCTACTTTTGGAGGAAAATGGGCACGATGACTCTTTCCTTGTTCGCAAGCAGGACACAAGTGATCTTTGGCATATCTGAATTTGGGAAGACCGTCGACCAACTTTTTCCTAGCAAGATCGGTCATCGTCTTGAAGTTCAAATGAGACATTCGTTTGTGCCATAGCCAGGCCTTTGTGGGATGTGCCTTTGAAAGTAAGCATATGGGAGAGGAAGCTGTCATGCCTTCGAAGGAAATTGTGTATAAACTGGTGCCGCGTTTCCCTTTTATCAAATCATTTCCTTGAAGATCCTGAATAAAACAAGTTTTCTCTCTGAATGCCACCTCCAAATCACCATCACAGAATTGTCCAACTGAGAAGAGGTTGTGACCTAGGCCTTCGACATAATATACCCTGCTAATTTCGATGTTCCCATTTACGTAGTCTCCATAACCCATAATAGCAGCGAAGTGATCATTCCCGAATCTGACCATTCCAATGAACTTTGCAACAAAGTTTACAAGAAGCTTGAGATTGCCGATCATATATCGGGAACAGCCGCTATCAACAATCCAGAGAACAATTTGGATCACCTGCATCACCAGAAGTTGACATAGAGGCAAGTTTGGTAACGGTGGAATCCGTTTGGTTAGTAACACATGAGTTAATCATTTTTGGTACCTATTTAAAGCTATGTGTTTTTAGTAACCAACGCTGCCACGTCCAACTAGTCTCAGCCATTCTCCTAATAAATGCACTTGGTGATTTGTTTGTCCTAGATGTAGCTATGGGTTTGTCAACTGATTCTTCAGAAACTACTAATGGTGGTTTTCCTAATATGGACTTGGCAGCAGTAGTGGGCCTAGAAGAAATGCCACTAGATCATTTCTTTTTGCGATTCAACAGAGTTTTAGCAACACATTTCTCATGATTTCCAGATAATATACTAGTACGACAAAATACACAACTAGCATCAACCATAATATCATTCATAACATTCAATGATTTAGCATTCATTACATCATCTATAGAACTAGACTTAGACAAGTGTGATTCTACTTCTGACATATCATGCTTTTTATTCAAACTACTAACATTAACTACTACTTCTTCAGTCTTAGATAGTCCACTCTTAGGGCGCCAGATACTAAACTTCCTTGGTCTCTTGGTGTTTCTTGATCTGCTAGCCTTAGATGTGTTTCCTAGTCCTGTGGAAGTGGAAGTATTCACATTAGTGGTTTGATCTGATGCTTGCTTAGTTGGCTTGTCTACTGAGTACATTCATGGGGCAAGTACAACTTTTCCTTTTTCTAAAACTCTGAGTTTCTTTTTCAAATCAACAATGATGTGTTGGAGTTCTTGATTTTTTGAATCCAAAATTCTGTTTAACCGGACAGTGTCATTTCTGTTTTGAGAAACTTCATCTATGTCTTTCTCATATTCAAACAGTTTATTTCGCAAAACATCAATTTCATTTTTATTTTGACTTTCTGAAGCATGACTGTTTTGGAAAGACAAAGTCTCTTTTAGATTTTTATATTTTAACTCAAATTCAACACTTTGAGTTTGACACCATTCCAGTCATTTGTTAAGTTTGAAAATTTCTTTTTCACACTTATCTTCCACATCAAAGTTGATCTGTCTAAGACTCTCATTCTCTTTTACCAAATTATCAATCTCAATTTGCAACATTTCAACATTCATAGCATGATCATCCACAAGCAAGGCATGACAAGATTCAAAGATAGAATTCATAATCACTGAAATCACATCATCACACAAAACACGTTCCAAGAGTCGATCAACCTCATTTTCTAAAACTTTCTTTTGACACTTTTGTTTTGCAATTTTGTCATCTTTAGCTTTAAAAATACTCATCATTGATCCAACTTCAGTCTGTAGTTCCTGTTCCTACATTGTTGCACAAAGTCTCAGGTATTTAACATGTGGTAAAAATTGTTTCTGAAATTTTTTTCTCTTTTCTTTCTCAGCAGGAGAAAATAAAGAAGAGATTTTGATTTCAGAATTAAATTCTATCACTTGTTCCAAGAGTTTAATGTCATCCATAAATGTCTTAAAATATCGAAGAATTCAACATTTTTGAGGCATTTGTGGATCTACAGTAGCTTTTGGACCTTCGATTTGTGTAACAGGAGTGGTAACAGTAGCAACTTCAGAAGAGGGATGTTTTTCAGTTAAAGACAGTATTTTTTCTGGTTTGTCCTTTGGAGGAACAAAAGATTTACTGATGTGAGGTCTTGCTGAATAATCATATGGAACTCTTGAAAATTTGTTGTCTGACTTTGATCGACTCTCAATCTTGTTTTCAAGATATTCAGTTTCTTCATCATTACTATACACAACAGTACGTTGAAAAGTATCATCAAACAGAAATTCTGCATTGTATAACTTAGGATTATCTTTGAGTGCTTTGTGTAAAAAACGTGGTTGGTCACTTCCAAGTGCAAAACCAAATCCTTTAGGACTCGGTTTCACAGTTAGTCTTTGAATTTGTGTCACTGAATTACCCGTTTTATATACAACATTCTGAAATTCTTTGAGCTTGGATTCCAAGTCCACAATCTCCTCAAGATATGAGTCGACTCGTTTCCTAGTGGCTTGCTTTTCATCAAGAAGAACCTTCTGAGATGTTGAAAGTTCTGATTGAGCTTTTAACAACTCAGAATTTAAAGTATCAATTTGTTTTTTGAATTCAAATTGCTCCTTTTCTTTTTGAGAAAGTAAATCAGCTTTGGAAACTGTTAGCTCACGAACTTGATGCTCTAAATCCTTGACCTGAACGTATGTCTTTTGGAATGCAACCTCAAAGCCTTTCCCACGTTGTGCTTGTTTTTCATAACTTTAAAGTTGTGTTTTATAGCACTCATTGTCCTTTGTTAACATTGCAATTTTAGCTTTTAAGTTATGGTTAATCTCATTGCATTTATCAATTTGTGACTTTTGTGCATTCAATTGTGATTGGGTGGTCAGCAATAAGGTCATAAGCTCTGGATCTTGATCAGGCATAAGATCATCTTGTTCAAGGTGATCATGATTATCATCATCAATAGGATCATCAAATGAGACATTGGTGTTATCATCATCGAATGAAACAACAGTGTTTATTTGATCATCTTCTTGAGACGATAATGATGAATCATTTTGAACAGGATTTTCTTGTAAAGATGAAGATGCAGATGGTGAAGCAATCTCATGAATAAGGCATTCTGATTCAAGTACCTGAGATAAGCCATCGGTATCATATACCGGGCCTGTCTCGTTGACATTAATTTCCTGCATGTTGGCCATGAGCATCACTGCAGCATTTGCCTCCAAGTCTTCCATCTCATCATCGGAATAAGCGTTAGCCATAAAGCTTTGCTCGTTCTGAGTCAACATTCCTGCAGCCTTTTCATCTTTGAGAGCCATTAGAAGAGCTTCTTTATGAAATGCACTACCCTGAGTCCTAGGCTTAGGGCAAGTATTTGCCATATGACCACTGCCTCCACAGTTGTAACAAGTGATTGACGTATTTGCAATTCCTCTTCTTTCAGTACCAACATTCTGAATTCCCCTCTGTGCATTCCCCATATTGTTTTTACTTCCCCCAGCTGTGTTGAACCTCTGACCCCCTGAGTTAAACCTTGTACCATAATTTCCCCTGTTTCCAGGCCCAAATCTACCAGAAGACCGATTCTGAATCTCAACTCGACCATCATTGACGACTGCTTGGTTCCTGGTGTTTGAAGAAGAACGAAGACGTTTGTTTGACTTGTTAGAGAACTTGTTGAATGCCCTTGCAATTAATGCAAATCCTTCATTGAGAGAGTTAAACACATCATCTTCTTCATCATAATCAGCATTGGAATAGAACATAGAGTCGGTATTGTTGTATGGGACCAGCTGGTGATCAGAACTTTGAGATGGTGCTTCATAAGGAACAATCTGATTGTTTGGTTGTGGTTGGAAACTTGGTTGAGATGGTGTTGGAACAAATTCTTGATTTGAGGGTGGAAAGTGTGACTGAGTTATCAGAGCAAGAGAGTTTGGAGTTGGTGCTGGTGAGTAACCTCCTCTTGCTGCAATGTCCTTGTCTACCTCAGTTTGATGTTGCTTGCGATAATCATACAAAAGCCCATATGAAACTTGATTAATCTTTTTGGCTTGCCTCACGAATGTCACATACTTCTGCCAGTCTGGTCCAAGACATCCTAGAAATTTGGAGTTGATAGCAATCTTTGGTAGAGGTATGTTATGACGTTCCAGATCATTGACAACATTGGTGAAGCGGTGATAGTATGATTCTAAGGATTCCCCTGGTTCCATCATGAAGTTATTGTATTCCATGTGAAGTTTGGATTCCAGATCCTCTTGGTTCAATTCTGTGCCTTCCATAAGAAGATGTACATGCTCCCACATGTCCTTGGCTGTTTTCTGAGCATCAATACTCCTGAAGATTGGGTTAGGAATTCCCTGGAGTATGTAAGCCATGGCCATCTCATTGGCTTCTTGCTGAAGAGTTTGTTCAGTGGAATATTGAGATACTGGAATGGGAGTTGTAGTGTCATCCCGTGGAGGTATAGCAGTTGGATCACCCGGAACCAATGTTGAAGGAAGTGGATAAGGTCCTTCCATTATGACCTTTTTGAGATATTGACCATGAGGTTTCCTTAGTTCAACAAATCGAAGAAACCGGCTAGACCATTGAACATAGTTTCCAGGAGTCAGCATTGGTGGAGTTTCAAACGATCCTGCTTCATGCCTAGATTACTAACTACTGATGGCTTCACATATTTTAGTAAACCAATGAGGTTCTCTTGATGAAGGTTGGTAATTTTGCATCTGTATTTGAGTTTGTGGAAGGATTTGTTGCTGAGGTACTGATTGTTAAGGGAAAAACTGATGTTGTTGCACAAAAGCATGTTGTTGTGGATATTGAGGATGAAATTGTTGTTGTTTCTGATGATATTGTTGCTGTGGATATTGCTGTTGCTGGTAGTAGTAATTGAAGTGTGGTGGTTGAGACATGTTTGGATCTTGAAGATAATTAAGAGATGTGTTATGAGTTATGTGAAGTTGGTTTTGGTTAACTTAAGATTTTGTCCAATTTCGATAACTACTGTTCACCCAATTGCGATAAGTACTGTTCACCCAATTGCGATAGTCACTGTTCACCCAATTGCGATAGTCGCTGTTCACCCAATTGCGATAAAAATGGAAATTGCGATAAAACTTAAAATTGCGATAAAATATGACAATTGTAATAAGTTATCTTAAATTGCAATAGAAAAGGCAATTTTCGATAATTTATCAGAATTGCGATAAATATGGCAATTTCGATAATTTTATCTAAATTTCAATTTCAATAATTTCTCAACTATTGTACAAGAGATGAGAATAAATAACCAATTCGAAGTATTTTCACTTTCTTATACAAGGAAGTAAAATACTGAGTCCCAATAGCGATAATTCCAAGATATGTCAATTGCGATAAACCCTAACTTGTCGGAATTGATTTGCGATAAACCCTAACTTGTCGGAATTCAACCAGAAGCAAAATACTCACTTTTCATCAACTTTCCCAGTACGCTAATTATGCGGATTTCACTAAAACGACTAGAAAATCAATGGAAACCGATTGTGTTTGATTTCTAACGATTAGTAACCACAAAATATGAAGAAATTTAAGATTGATAACGTACAAAATGAAGGTTTGATGAGAGTTTTGAGTTTTTCAAGAGATAAAGCTACCAAGAAAAGAGTATATCGATCGAACTTTTGAACAATAAAACCGTACTTAAGCTAAAAACCAATCCTAGATAACGATTAAAACTACTCAAAACACGATCCTAACTACCTTTTTGGCGATTGATACCACTTGTAGGTCCCTATAATTATCTCAACACACACACGTAAACACTACTAACTAAGCTATGAATAAGATAAACAACAATAAGAGTATTACGAGAGATTAGAGAGAATAGAAAATGAAGAGAAATCGGATGATTATCATTCACATAAGACTTTGACAGAGTTTCGGTACCAGAAATGAAAACCAACAAGAAATATGAGCTCCCTAACCTTCTATTTATAGGCGAAGATTAGGGCAACTCTTACATGAATGTTTCTAGAAGGAAAATGATAAGAAGGCCGGCCCATGGACTTCTAATGGACCAGACCTTAATGCTAACTTAAAGTCCTTAACGTGCAACATATTAAACTATATGATCAAGACTTGTAATGTTAATAAAACGTGTTCCTAACACCTTGATACACTTCGTGAGATTGTTGAGGAGGATAGGATAGAAAAACCACTTGATAATGCAATTGTATATGCCTGCTTCCTCACAAAAAGGTCTCAGGAATTGTTAGAATATGTCATTGGCACGGGCCCTAAGTCTGATAACCAAAGAGATAGATTTGTTGCATCATCATCCACAATTAAAAACAAGCATGTAACCTTTGATCTACCATCGAGAACATCAGAACCCAACACATCAAAATCAGGAAAGCATGTGACAGTGAAACAAACTAATGTTCCCATCATTACTTCTATAGGAGTGAAAAGTGACACCAAAGCTAGCGGGTCAAAGCCTAGAGGCAATGCAAGGAAAGATAGGACTGCGCCGGCTAAGAGTGATCACAAGAAGAGAGTAGAAGCCCAACCTAGAAACAATAAGTTTGCAATGAATAGATTGAATCGTGTTAATTCTAGTATCAAAAGTACTGTAATTAATTCGAATTCTAATGTTGTCTGTAAAACATGTAACGAATGTTTAATTTCTGCTAATCATGATGATTGTGTTGTGTCTTTGTTGATGTCTCATATACAACCCCATGTTAAGAATGTTAGGAGAACTGAAACAAGTAAGAAAGTTTGGAAAGCAACAGGAAAAACATTTGCTAATGTTGGGTATAAATGGAGACCCACTGGAAGGAAACTCACTTTAGGAAACCCGTGCCCCTTACCTAGAATGAATAGTTATAAAACTGTGAAGGTTAAGGAATGGAAGCCAACTGGTAGAATATTGCCTCTAGTGACACAAAGCCATCCAACTATATCATTTGCTGTCTCTAGTATAGTTCCCACTATAAAGACAGTAGCATCTGTGAACTCTGTGGTTCCAAAATTTGTGTGTGCTAACCAAACGAACCCCAACTGCACGTGGGGATCCACATTTTTCAGTTCTCCATCATTGTCTATTTTCAAATGCAGGTCGTACAAATCGTCCTTTGGTATTTGGACTCAGGCTGCTCAAAACATATAACTGGGGATCGCTCACGGCTCAAGAACTTCGTGAAAAAGTTTATCGGGACAGTTAGATTCGGGAACGACTACTTTGGAGCAATTATGGGTTATGTAGATTATGTGTTCAGCGACAGTGTAATCTCACGGGTATATTATGTGGAAGGACTAGGGCATAACTTGTTTTATGTGGGTAAATTTTGTGATTCCGATCTTGAAGTTGCTTTCAGAAAACACACTTGTTTCGTCGGAGAATTGGATGGTTTAGATCTTCTTAAAGGCAGTCATGGAACCAATCTATACACCATCTCAATTGAAGAAATGATGAAGTCCTCTCCTATTTGCTTGCTTTCAAAGGCTTCAAAGACTAAATCTTGGCTTTGGCACCGTCGTTTAAATCACTTAAACTTCGGTACCATAAATGACCTTTCTCGCAAGGATCTTGTACGAGGCATGCCCAGATTAAAATTCGAGAAAGATCATCTTTGTTCCGCCTGTCAACTGGGCAAAAGCAAGAAACAAACCCACAAACCCAAAACAGTAAACACCATCTTGGAAGTTCTTCACACCCTTCACATGGATCTATGCGGTCCAATGAGAGTGCAAAGTATTAATGGGAAGAAATACATTCTTGTGGTAGTCGATGACTACTCTCGGTTTACGTGGGTAAAATTTTTGAGAACCAAGGATGAAACTCTAGAGGTTATCATTAAATTAATCAAACAGCTGCAAGTGAGGCTCAACAAAACCGTCAGAATCATCCGTACAGACAATGGAACTGATTTTGTTAACTAACAACTCAGTCATTTCTATGAAAGTATTGGCATTACACACCAGAAAAGTGTTCCACGCACTCCTCAGCAGAATGGTGTGGTTGAAAGAAGGAACCGTACTCTGGTGGAAGCTGCAAGAACAATGCTAATATTTTCCAAGGCACCGATGTTTCTTTGGGTTGAAGCAATAGCAACAGCATGTTATACCCAAAACCGATCCCTGATTCATACTATTCATAACAAGACACCCTATGAGCTGATTCATAACAAGAAGCCAGATCTTTCTTTTCTTCGTGTGTTCGGTGCACTGTGCTATCCGACAAATGACAGTCAAGACCTGGGAAAGTTAAAAGCTAAGGAAGACATAGGTTTCTTCGTTGGGTACGCACCAGATCGCAAGGGATACAGAGTCTACAACAAAAGAACCCGAAAAAACATGGAAACTATTCACGTTATGTTCGATGAGCTGACTAAGCAAACGGATTCGGGACAAACCAGTTCTGAACCCGCACCTAATCTGTTGACACCTGGACCAATTAGTTCAGGTCTTGTACAGAATTCCATGCCTGTAGCTCCTTATGTACCACCTACTAGTGAGGAGTTGAAGAAGTTATTTGATCCGATGTTTGACGAGTACTTTGAGCCATCAACGGTTGATACCACAACAGAAGCTCCACCAATACCTCCGGTTGCTGAAGCTCTTGTCCAACAAAACTCAGAGGGCCCATCAGTATCCGTTTCAATTGGTCAAGATGCACCTCCTTCCAGTCAATCGCCCTCATCATCAAATATTCAATCTTCTTCGGTACAACAAGGTTCTGCAGATGACAATTCTTTTGATGTTAATCCTTTTGCTCCTGTTAATGAAGTTCCATTTGAGAACATATTTGCTCCTGAGTCTTCAACTAAAACATCTACTTCAGGAGACCACAACACATCAACATCTTTTCAAAACCCTCAACCCCATGATCATCTCAGAAAATGGACCAATGATCATCCAATTGACAACATCATTGGCAATCCTTCACGTCCGGTATCTACACGAAAACAACTTGCCACCGATGCACTGTGGTGTTTCTTCAATTCCTTACTATCCAAAGTCGAGCCAAAAGATGTCAAAGAAGTAATGTCAAAAGATTGCTGGTTCAATGCTATGCAAGATGAAATCCATGAATTTGATCGACTTGAAGTATGGAATTAGTGCCTCCTCCAGAGTGTGCGATGATTATTGCTCTAAAGTGGATCTTCAAGGTGAAACTTGATGAGCATGGTGATGTTCTGAAGAACAAGGCACGGCTAGTGGCAAAAGGGTATTGACAAGAAGAGGGCATAGACTTTGAAGAATCTTTTGCTCCGGTTGCTCGAATTGAAGCCATCAGAATCTTCCTCGCAAATGCTGCAAGTCAGAATATGATAGTCTACCAGATGGATGTTAAAACTGCTTTCTTGAATGGTGAATTAAAGGAAGAAGTATATGTGAGTCAACCGGAAGGATTTGTGGATGTTGATCATCCTACTCATGTCTATCGGTTGAAGAAGGCCCTTTATGGCTTGAAGCAGGCACCTAGGGCGTGGTATGACACATTTTCCAAGTTCCTTCTTGCAAACGGATTCTCCAAGGGTGTTGTTGATCCCACGCTATTCACCAGGAAGGCGGGCAAACATCTACTTCATGTTCAGATATATGTAGATGACATTATTTTTGCCTCTTCTGATCCTAGTGAATGTGATCGGTTTTCAAAAGAGATGAGTTCCAAGTTTCAGATGTCGATGATGGGACAAATGTCGTTTTTCTTAGGCTTGCAAATCTCTCAAAGTCCCGGAGGTATCTTTATTAATCAATCCAAATATGCAAACGAAATTTTGAAGAAGTTTGGATTCGATTCAAGTGATTCTGTTGACACCCCCATGGTTGAAAGATCAAAGTTGGTTGAAGACCTCTCCGGGATCCCGGTTGATCAAACAAAGTATAGAAGTATGATTGGATCCTTGATGTATCTCACTGCTAGTAGGCCAGATCTTCTGTTCGCTGTATGTATGTGCGCTCGGTATCAGTCCAAGCCCACCAAAAGGCATCTGGAAGCAGTGAAAAGAGTCTTCAGATATCTTCAAGGCACGGTTCATATGGGTCTCTGGTATCCTAAGGACACTGCAATGGAACTCACAGCTTATGCAGATGCTGACCACGCAGGGTGTCAAGATACTCGTCGTAGTACTTCGGGGGGAGCTCAGTTTTTGGGGGAAAAGTTGGTTAGTTGGTCTTCTAAGAAGCAAATGAGCACTTCTATATCTTCTACAGAGGCCGAGTACATCACTATGTCTGCTTGCTGTGCTCAAATCCTATGGATGAGATCACAACTTTCGGACTATGGTTTTGCATACAACAAGATTCCTCTGTATTGTGACAACAAAAGCGATATCGTTCTTTGCTGTAACAATGTCCAACACTCCCGGTCGAAGCACATCGACATCAGGCATCACTTCATAAGGGAACAGGTTGAGAAAGGGATTGTGGAACTATACTTTGTGAGGACGGAGTTTTAGTTGGCTGATATCTTCACTAAGGCACTTCCGAGAGAACGGTTCCAATTTATTCTCCCGCGGCTTGGCATGAAGAGTTTGTCACCTGAATCACTCAAGTATCTTCAAGAAGAAAAGGAGGAGTAAAGGATTTGCATCACATATCCTTGTATATACTTGTATATATCTTAAAACAAAAAGAAAATAGAAAAATATAAAACCTATAAAAGCCCTAAAAATCAGAAAAATCAAAAAAATACCAAAAATAGTTCCTCTAGGCATGTCTTCTGTTTATCGATAACATTTACGGACCTAGAAATGTCATTCAATAATGACACGGGTCTTTAAATGAAGCTCGAGCAGAAGTTATAATAACTGGTTAAAACATGTCTATTCGGCTTGCAGTTACTTCAGACTGCAACCCGCACTTTATTATGGGGAAAACACGTCGCCAAAAAGACGGCTGTTCCTCCAACTGGGTGATGTTCACCTGGGCATGGATTACTTTATATCCATGTTTCTCCGACTAGATGTACGATTCAGTGCATCGGTTCTGGTATAAGAAGAGAAGTCTTCTTTGCATCAAAAACTCTTTTAGTTCTATGATTTTTCAGGAGAGTTTTGGTGTTTAACAAGGTGGTAACTGGACTTAAATTTTCACAAATACTGAACGCTCAATTGAATGACAACAGCTCTTTAAATAGAAAACGGGTCATTAATTAAGGGGGAGAGTATTTGTTCAAAATTTTGACACCTTTTTAAACATTGTGCAACATCCGCAGTGACACTCTCTCATGGTTTAAGGGGGAGCATAGCATGCTCTATAATCAGATTGTATATTAAAACTTGACCACATTTTCTCCTTAATTTTCTAAACATATTTAAATCAATTGGGATCACAAATCTCAAAAGGTTTGAAATTTTTGATCGGGGGAGAGAATGTGATTTAAATATGAAATCTGACATAAAATGTGATGTTTTGGACCTAAATGTAAGCTCTCCCATATGTGCTAAACTCTTTCGTATATCGATGCACATATTGAGGGGGAGCAAATGATTTGTGGAAACAAAAAGGACATGGCATCTCATGTGAGCGTGACTCAGACTTCACCAATGAATTGACGAAACATAAACTGTCATTAATCGAAAGGATGCGTCCTGGCCGGGTAATAATTTCAAGCTGGTATAACCAGTGATGTAAGCGTGTCTCGAAGAGGACGTATCTGAGTAGAGTGTACCATTTTGAGAAACTTTCTGTGGATGTGACCAAGCCGGGTAATAATTTCAAGCTAGTCTAACTAGTGATGTAAGCGTGTCTCGAATCGGTCATGTTCACTGAAAGTGGATCAATTCAAAAAGTGCAATCTCTACCCAACATGTGCAAATTTTAATTTAAAACATATGTGCACATGTTAAGGGGGAGAATTTGAAAAATACAAAACTCTCAAAGTGTTAACAAAATGTGTTTCATAATCATGAACACTTTGAGAGATTTTTCAAGGATTTTGGTTTACGGCAACATAGGATAGTCATGGTGTTATAAGGTGGCTAAGGTTAGGAAAACCGTCCTATGATCCGCTAGAGCCGGAGGGATCTACCCAAGGACAATACCAAATAGTTAGTATTAGAAAGTCCTTAGGTATGATTATGAAAAAAAGGAGTAATATGAGAAAGGAGAAAGAAGGGGTTGAAGAATTAAAAAGAAATGAAATGAGAAAGGGTGAAAAGAAATAGCCCTCCAATTATTCAACCTTAGGGCAGAAACTGGGTTCAATTCATATGCTACTGGTGGTTACTAAGGTAACACCGGTATTGAAGACAAGACGTCATGGACCCAGTGACGCACTGCACTAAACTTTCTAAGCCACTCAAGTTCTCTTAAAAGGACTTGTTTCATTCTCACGGGGAACCATGCATAATCTATCGACCGCTCATTTCAAGTTATGTTGATATTGAAACAGGAGACACCGCTCCAGTCTCCGACTGCCAAAATTGCACTTATCGAGTCTAGAGCCACGAGATGCATAATAAGATCTCATAGGAACACATGCTACATTTACACTGGTTGTTCAACATTAAGGACACCAGTTGTAAACTTATGAGTCTTACGCAGATCTTAGCAATCTGCCAGAACATTTATGAGAGAATTTACAAATGTAATTCTCAATGATTGAATGGAAATTCCTGCCAGGGTCAACATCAAACAGCCCTGAAAGCAGGTCACTTCGGTAATTCCTTGTGGATTACGCTTAGTGGTCACGGCGGTTCAAACGGTCTACAGTCGTGGAGCGAACTCCAGTGACTCACCTAATCGTTGATCTACTACGGTAGATCTCTTAAGCCCTCTGTGGGTTTTCGATTAGGAACGGCCTTGGTAAGGATTAGAGAGAGTTTTCACACTATGCTGTTAACAATCTCGAAATCCAAACCTATAAGTACCGGACATTTTATTGCTAACTGTCGTATGCAGGAATTCCTGACGATTGTAGCTGATTGCAGAGAAGATGCCAATCCACTGCCACATGCTCACACTACACCATTATTGTATACAAAGAAGTCATGATAAACTAAAAGACCTTCAACACAGCTTCTGCAAACTCTGATGCTGAAAATCATGACCCAGAATAGTGTGAGCATGTCGGCTCAAAGAGTACCACATCACATGGAGACATACTGCTAAAAGATGGAATGGAGACATATGTTGGATGAAGACATCAAAGAATCACCAAAGATCATCCAAGACTAAAGAACGATCATCAAAAGTTCACTGCTGAGAGGCACAAAGACTTATGACGTTGAAGAATCAAAGACTACGAGCTATGAAGTCAAGATCATATGAAAGAATGCTAGATTTCGAAATATTATTTCCGGGGTGACCTCCCTTAGGGGGAGATTGTTAGGAATATAAATATTCATCTGAAGACTCGGTCACCCCGAGTACTCATTAGCATTTAATAGCTCGTAGTAATATCAGTAATATTAGTATTATTTGTATTAGTTTAGTTAGTTAAGTATTCGTGGAGTGGGTCGGGTCTTTACCCTCTGTCAGCTCGCTCCACAGCCCACACTGGGCAACTAGCATGTAACTATAAATACCCCTCTCCCACCAAGGGAGAGGGTTGGAACTTCTTAATCTTTCAATACAAGTCTCTTCACTTTCTCTCTCTGAGTTCCCATCTCACTTTCTCTCTCTAAAATCTTCTTGAACCGCCACTTAAATCCACCATATTTGTGTGTTTGAATGTTGTGAATATGCTTCAGTTGATGTGTCAAGATTGCGTATGTATGTGTCGGGTGAAGGAGTACGAGCACGAAAGGTTCCTTCTTCATTCATTTCAACATCATCCTCATCCATAGGTTGAGATGATGATCCATGATGGAAGGAGGAGGAAGAGAAAGTAGCATCGGAAGTGGATTTACGACCACGTTTTGACCCTTTGTCACTACGTTGCTATGTGCGACGTTGTGGTCCACCAAGGGGTTTCATAATGGGATCAACAAGGAAGTAGTTGATGTTTTCGAGGTGTGGGTAATTATCCATGACCCAACGAAAGAGACGAGTAAGCAACATACCGTATGGAATGAGTTTATCGGATCGACTATAAATGTTAGGCATTCTTTTTGCCATAAAGTATGCGAGGTTGTATGGCTCCTCGTTACTAAGGCAATAGAAAATGTGGGCTAGACT
The DNA here is from genome assembly GCA_021014915.2 of Artemisia tridentata subsp. tridentata. Taxonomy (NCBI): domain Eukaryota; kingdom Viridiplantae; phylum Streptophyta; class Magnoliopsida; order Asterales; family Asteraceae; genus Artemisia; species Artemisia tridentata. Next base: position 292,024,814 of record CP139504.1, on the reverse strand, counting down.
TGCCGGAACATGCTCCGGTTACCCGCAAAAGACAAGACATTCTCACGAAAAAGGAGTTCCCAATTTTTGAGATCGGGAAGAATTTCTTTGAGATAGATTCGGTTTGGGTTGAGGTGGACTATTGTACCATCACTTTTTTGGTACGTGCTGGCGACACGAGGGATTTGAACATGGTGCTTTATGGTTTGAGGATCGAAAATTCGGTCAGATATGGACCTTCACTTTCAAGATGATAGTAAAGGGAATCTAAGGAATGGCCTTCTGTGTAGGCACATTGACCATAGGAAGGAACACCCAGAATGTCACCAAACTCGGTGATGGACAAAACGATATTTTGATTTTGAATCCAGAAATCTAGGAAGACATTACCCTCAAGATCATTGAAGGTACGAACACGACTATAGAACTAAAGGATGAAACGAGGACAAATTTGATCATTTATTTTATATAAACAATCAAAATCGATTGTTGGAAAGCATACATTTATGCCATCCAAAGGAGCAAAGTAAGCATCGACTACACGACCTTCGTGTATGTATCGATGTTGGACTTTTTGAAGATAAGCTTTTTGCTCATCAGGAATGTTTGGATCATCGATTAGTGAAGGGATGTAGGATTTGGTGTCTTGGTAATCGTTACGAGACATTGTTACCTACAAAAATATATAGGTGTATATGTGTTAACTTTTGTATTATTGATGATCACATCTCTAGTGTGTGTGCCTATATGCAAACAATGTGGAGGTGCGGTAATCTCGACTCTAAAACAAAAATAATGAGATTACCCAAACGCTCCTAACTTCACTTTTGCCCAAACAAATATGTCGAAGAATACATATTAGTTATGTAATTCGATCAATATTTGTGAGATCATGTGTGCATGAGAAAATGCTTTTAGTTTGCATCAATAATGCACGAAAAATGTTTCATGATCCTAGTTGTTTGAATTTTTTCGAAAACAATGGAATTGGGGTGTTTGGGAAATGCGACAATTCGGCGCTAAAAATCTTAAAGTTGAAAAGCTTGAATGTTAATAACTCCTAATCCAATTTTAAGTATCCTAGACATGATTCCACTAAAAATATTTAATCTAATTCCAATAGTAAAATTTGAACTAAAGTATATAGTATAAGTGAGTTTATGCAAATCTTATTTTTAGGGAATCATGTAAGTTATACATTGTCTAATCCTAGTCCTAATTGCATAAAAATTCAATCAAAATTGAAAAGCCCCAATTCGATTTTATATATATGAACAAACCCCAGACTCAAATTAGAAAGAAATTAAAGTTAATTTACTTACAATTGATGTTGGGTAAGATGTAGTGATTGATAATCTTTAAATGCAATGCCTCAATCTTGATTGACAAGAGTGTAATTGGATTAGGGTGTGATATTCGGTTTTGACAGCAGAAGGGGAAGTTGGTGTTTTGTTTTGAATGAGTAAACAGAGGGAAAAGGGAAAGTAAATGGGGACTATCAGATGCACTGTACCACGGTACCACTAAATTTAGTGGTGCCGTGCACTGCTGAGACTGATTTTTGTCTCTTTTTGATATTTGACGAATAATTCTCACTTATTTAGTGAGATTTTTTAAGCGAGGAGAAAATTTATACCTAATAAACTATTTTAACGAAAAGAACTAGACTAGACAATAAGAGATGACTTTAATATTTCCGAGGAAATACGTAGGTAGTCATTAGAGCGATACGAGATATGACTTCAATATTTCCAATGAAATATTTAGATAGTCATAAACTCTTTTATGATATGAGTCCATTGGGATATGAACGACGAAGCTAGACGTGAACGGATTACTTCAGTATTTCTAAGGAAATACGTAACTAGTCATTAGACGGATGAGGCAGATGACTTAATATTTCCAGTGAAATATTTAGATAGTCATAAGATGAGATTCGGAAGATGTTCTCGAACATACGCAAATTGTGAAATTTACGAAATGTGTCCCATCATTCCTAGAGTTGGACGTAGATAGTTGAAGGGTTGTCATATGAGAGGTTTGGTTAGGATATCGACAATGTTGTCTTGTAAAGGAACTTTCTCGATAGAAATGTTTCCTTTTTGGACATTATCGCGACGGAAGTGATGACGTATTTTGATGTGTTTCGTACACGAGCATTTCACGGGGTTCTTGGTCAAGTCAATTTCGACTTGGTTGTCACACTACATAGGAATGTCGTCGAGATGGATGTAGCAGTCGATTAGAGCTTGTTTTATCCATAGTGCTGTTTGTCATGCCTTTCCGGCGCTTACGTATTCGGCTTCGGTCGTGGAGATATCATGAGTCGTTTGTTTCTTGGGGAACCAAGAAGTTTGACAACAACCCATGAAGGTACAAACGCTGCTCGTACTTTTTCGATCCACATAATCTCCCACATGATCAGAGTCGGCATAGACAATAGTTTCTACACCGGTCCCCTTGAGATAGTATAATCCCAAGTGTATAGTGCCTTTGATGTATCAGAAGATACGCTTAACCGCTTCAAGGTAAGAGGTTTTGGGATCCTCTTAGAAGCGAGCACAAAGGCAGACACTAGACATGATATTGGGCCTACTCGCCGTAAGGTAGAATAAACTACCTGTCATGCCCCTATCACATAGTAATATCCGCGTACTCACCTTCATCATCTCTTGTGAGTTTCGATTCCGCGGACATGGGCGTTTTCATAGATTTAGATTTTTTCAAGTTAAACTTCTTATATATTTTAATATAATTAGATTGAAGAACATACTATCTTCCAATAGTATTATATGAAGACCAAGGAAGAAATTTAATTCGCCCATCATGCTCATCTCAAACTTGTCACGCATGATCTTAGAACGATCATCGCACATTTCTGGACAAGTTGAGCCCAATATAATGTCGTCGACATATATTTGAACAATGATGAGATGTGAATTTCGTTTCTTCATGAAAAGTGTGTTATCAACCATTTACATGATATATTCATGTTTAAGTAAGAAAATCTTTAATATGTCGTACCAAGCTTTGGAGGCTTGTTTAAGATCATAGAGTGCTTTCTTAAGTTTATAAACATGATATGGTTTTTATAGATCAACAAATCCCGGAAGTTGTACTACATATACCTCCTTGTTGATAAAACCATTTAGGGATGCACTTTTCATGTCCATTATGTTAGTACTCACTAAGTTAGATTCTAAGAACTATATATGCTCAATATATCTAATAGTAAGGAAGTTTTGAGAAGGCGTACTTAGCCTGAGATGTTTCCTTTTAACTAGTAAACGTGACTTTACCTTCATTGTATGCTAAGTAAGATGAGACTATACTTTGATTATCCGTCATGTGATTAGTGCACTCACTAATCATAATCTATTCATCGGACTCCAAGTCGATTCTCAATCATATCTATCTAACAAGACAGAAACTCAAATATTTGGTCCCCAATATCTCATGGGTCCAAAGTTGTTAGTGTTAAACATCCCATGCGTTTCTTGCATTTGGTTTGGATGTTGGAATGGAGGACAAATCTCCCATGGTAAGTAACTTTGTTGTTGACGGTTATTCCAAGTTACAGGATAGTTACTTGGATAAATTTGTCTTCTAAAGTTACCTCTCGGTAGAGGAGTTCTTGACCGAGGTTTAGGAACACTTATTTTTCTAGGTGGAGGAGTCTTTGATCTAGTATCGGGTTTTACAAATCCAAGTCCGGGGGTTGACAAAGGTTTGTAAAATTTTTTGACCTCCTTTTTACCAGTGCTAGGTACTTCAACATTATTAATTACTATGTGACTCGGTTTAGGACTTAAGTTATTTTTTAAAATCGACTATGTTCTGACTTTAGCAGCTGACGGTACCACAGTACCACTAAATTTAGTGGTGCCTTTCCCATCATTAATGGTGCCGTCCTCTGCTATTTCAGATTCTCCAGATTTTACAAATTTTACTTGTTTAGTTTCACTTATAGAAGCTTTATTTGGGTCAAATCCTAAGCCCGCTCCGGCATGTTCACTATACCTAACATTTTCAAGCATGTCATCAAGTGCCTTTGTTCCTTTTTCAAACTTAATGATTTTAACATCATTTTCTTTGATTTTTTCATTCTCTACTCGAAGACATATGCATGACCTACATCCAATATCTATGTCTTTATTTTTCTTAAGTCTTTTTACTTGGTCTTTTAGTTCTAAAATTTGCACTTCGAGTTCATGCAATGTTACTTTTAGTGTTTTGTTTCTAGTTATGATTTTTGAACTTACTTCACATAGTTTATTATATTCATCTTATAATATATTATCATCTATTAACGAATTATCATCACTATAGTAAGAAGAGTCGGAATGTACCTCATTTGAAGCTTGAGCCATAAGAAATGTTTTGTCGTTGGGCTTCTTCTCTTCTTCTTCACCGCTATCACTCCAAGAGCCTCCTACAAAAGCTCTTTGGTTGTTGGTTCTCGATGGTTTAGGACATTCTCCGATGAGATGATTAGGATCTCCGCATCTAAAGCATTTTCTATCACTTTTTCCTTTCTTATCATCTCGGTTCTTTGAGAACGTCTTCATTTCGTCACGAGGTTGTCTTACAAATCTACCTCTTCTTCTAAAGAACTTCTTAAAGTCTCTAACCGCTAATGCATACTCTTCGTCTTCACTATCGGAAGCCGAACTTTCCTCATCACTAGACTCCTTTTTGGCTTTCAATGCTAGAGATCTAACTTTCTCACTTTTGCCTTTGACTATGTCGGAGTCTTTCTTGATTATCATTTCATGAACTTTCAAGTTTCCTATTAGTTCATCAAGTGATAATGTCGCCAAGTTCTTTGACTCTTCAATGACGGTGACCTTTGTTGTCCATTTAGGATGTAGAGCCCTAAGAAACTTCCTAACATAGTTCTTGCTAGAATAAACTTCATCAAGAGCTTTAAGACTAGTAATAATAGTATTAAATCTAGCAAAGGCATTATCAATAGATTCATCTTCCGGAATGGAAAATTGTTCATATTGTTGCACAAGAAGATCTATCTTGTTCTCTTTGACTTGATTATTACCTTGATGAGTGACTAACAAAGTTTTCCAAATTTCTTTTGCCGTGTTACACATAAAAATTATTTCAAATTCCTTTTTTGGCAAAGTATTGTAAATCGTCATTTTAGCCTCATCATTTTTGGCTAGTTTTCTTTTAAGGTTATCACTTTGTTTATTATAGGGAACTATTTCATCCCTTTTTGTTTTCGGATTCTTTTCAATCGGTTGAAAGTCACCCTCGGTAATAACATGCCAAAGATCAATGTCTTTTGATTTCACATACGTTTCGAATCTTGTTTTCCAATATATAAAACAATCGGTTTCAAAAAGTGGTGGTCTTTGCATAGATTGCCCTTCTTGATATTTGTCGAAATCCATTGATCGATTCAAGTTTTAAAATACAATTTATTTTAAAATCTTGCTTGACGTGGCTCTGGTACCAATTGTGGAAAACTAGAAGGGGGGGGGGTTGAATAGTTTTACCGGTTTTTCATTAGTTATAAAAGTTTGTTTGTGAAAAACTTTGATTCAATTCTTTTGTGAAATCAATCAACACTAATATGAACACTAAGCTATACTATCTAACATAAACAATAAGTATAAAGAAATGAGATGGAAATATCAAACCGAGATAACGAGATTTATAGTGGTTCAGTCACGAAACTCTTCTTCACCCTACTCCACTCCCCTAGTATCCAACTCGAGAGTTCTAAGCACTATGTCAACAAAGCTCCCTTCAGGTGGAGAAAACCGTACAACGTCGCTTATCAGAATTTTCGACACTAAGCTAAATGTCGAGTACTAATCTTAGCTAGTACCAATCTACCACAATCCACACGATCCTTACTAAATCACACAATCAACACACTTCACACGATCTACCCTTGATCCACTTGATCAACACACAAGCACACAAGCTACAAGAGATCTTCAAGATCTCAACAAGATCACAATGATCCACACTCACAAACTACACAAAAGAAAATCAACTTGGTATATGCTAGGATACAACAAGTATGTAACAAATGTTACAAGTGCACTAAACTATGACTACAACACCTTGTATCTTCTTGATACTTTGTGTTCTTCTCTTGCACTAGTAGAGGAATGAAGGTGATCACTTGGTTGGATGATAGGATCACTCTTAAAAAAAAAGAAAACTAACTAAATGATCAAATGAGAGTAAATGTGAGAAGAGTTTTAAACTCAGAAAGTTAAGTGTGAAAAGGATGCCCAAAAACTGTGAATTGGGCTGGTATTTATAGGCAGAAAAAATTTGCCCGTTATAGTGGGACGGTACCACTAAATTTAGTGGTACCGTGCCGGACAAAGACGCTCCATTTTTTGTTTTTAGTGGTGAAGGTTTATTTGGGGAAGTTTGGAGCTGATTTGGGGGAAAAAATAGCTGTTATAAATTTTAAAATTATTTTTCCCATTAAAACATTTCTTTATAATTCAAAAATAATTTGTAAAGTTATTTTTGAAAAAAATATTTTGTCACATTAAAAATGTGAAGTTTGAAACACAAATTCACTTCTTTGATCATTTGTCAAGTTGTAAATTTGTTTGTTCTTACCTAGAGTGATTAACGTAGAAACGGGATATTTCGACTAAAAACTTGTTTACGTTAATTTTGACGTAAAGTGTTTTTACATTTTGTTATCATCAAAATGTGGAGTTATCGAAAGATATAAATAACATTTTTAGAACATTATTTGCATCAACAATCCCCCATCAAACCAGTTGCCAGATAGGTTTTTGTTTCTTGTTGAAGTTGTTCTGACCCGAATGAGCCAAAATATCTTCAATGGACCCAAAATCACCTACCCATATTCCACCACTTGAACACACTATCCTATCCTTTTCATACTCGTGGGTAATAGAAGAAACAATAATCCACCGTTTCAATTTTGGTCCCACAGTGCGGACAAATGATTGAGTTGAGATCCAAACCTAGACGATGAAGCGACTCGTACATCGGTAATGTTCTTTAATGCATATACTTAAATACTTGTAGTAGTATTGGTCATATATAATTACTTATACAACAACAACAACAACAACAACAACAACAACAACATCCAATCTCGTATGCACGAGGCTATGTATGGGGAAGGTGGAGTGTAGACAGGTTATACCTTACTTTTGGGTAAACCTTAAAGTAGGGAGACTGCTTCCAAGAAGACCTCCGGCAAAAGTAAATATGAGGGTGAAAGTGCACAAGAAAGGGAATGAATGAACATAAAGATGCAAGAAAAGAATAACAATGAAAGCATAATAATACAAGGAGGTAACAAAGGGCACATTAAAAACATACCAACAAATAATCATACAATACATGGAAAGCATGGCAAATAAAATAAAGAACTGAAATATGAGAACAGGGGGAATAAACATAAGAGCAAAAACGAACACATACACCGAACACAAGCAAGGGGAAAAAAGTATTACCGCGAACAAGAAAGGGAACAAAGAGGCATCTCAGGAAAGAAAAAAAAAAAACAATTAGTAGTCATTTTGATCAATATTAATTATTTAATGTAAATTTAAATTATGTCACGTCTAAAAAGTAAACAAAATAGATTATGAGTGTTTCACAGAATCAGCGGTAGCTGAAAGCATTAGCCGAAAACAATAGTTTATATTTTAACGCTTATTGACGTTTAAACTAAATTCAGAATGTTGCACACTATTTTTCACCTTATCAAAACAAGTTTTATATTTCAAATATTAAACGGTAGTTGCTAGTTCCTTTATAACTCTACATAATTTTGAGATCCAAACATATACCCTCTTTTCTAGCGAAAATGGTGTAACCGTGTAAATGATGTGTGTTGTTTCCTTTATACAATTAGCTTAACTACAAAGTTAATCTAACCGAGTTCCATGCTTATGTGATGTAATAAAATACTTGTAAATAAGTGATAAAACAATAAAGTAAATAGACACAAAGTTTTCAACATTTAAATCCTTATTAGAAGTAAATCAAAGAATGTATACCCAAGTGTTTGCGGAACAACACTAGGGATTGAAATGAAAAATATGGTGTAATCTCCTCTCTAAACTCAAGCTAAGCTTGAGTACAACTATGTTAACCAACTGAGTTAAGCTCAGGGACTTAGTTGTCTTTGGAGGAGTAAAAATGTTTGTAAATGTCTAAGCATTAAGTACACAAACTTTTACTTTTACTCAACCTTATGAACTATTTATACACAAGTATATTTGACAACCATTACAATGAAGAAAAAGGATGACATGTGCTACTTTGGACAAAATACTTACGTAATTTGTCTCTGTTACAATTATCTATTTTGGGTATAGGGCAATACTGCTTTTTGAGAAACAATGATGACACAGTTCTGAACTCTAGCCTTTCAGGGAAAGTTTGACCTTTACTTGATAAGGACCCAGCCTTATACATTTGCAAATTTTCCCGCTTTGTCCCGCCTTTCCTTCAGTCTCTAAGTCTTCAGTCTTCTTGATTGTCGAGGAGACTTGGGGTTCAGTGAGTTATTGTAATCACTCACTGAATCCATCACCTTCTTTTTTGTCTCAGGTATCATTCACTGAGTCCCGCCTCACTGAATGGAAAGTCTTTCTTCTTAGGCTTGTCTTGAGCTTCCTGAAGATGACTCACTGAGTGACTGTTCACTCAGTGACTTGAATGTTGTTTTAGGTTATGTACATTCTAGCTTTTCTTATCTATACTACATATAAAGAGAAAAACACATGTGCTTTAAACTTACACAGTAAAAAAATGAGTAATATTATCATACTAAAATAGATCTACTTGTAAAAGGCAATGCAATTATCAAATATCTAAATACTTAGTTACGATTTAAATCACTAGTTTTCTACACTTTCACTTACTCCACACCCACAAATACATAAAAAAGTGCACACACAAATTAACGCAACTATACACCGTCGCCGCTATGCACGGATAATCTTCTAGCATGCAATTATGTGTCGATATTTTACTTCAAGTGTTTGAATGGTTAACTATATTTTCATAACAAGATAAATGAAAAGCATGATTCTGACATTTCAACCTGCTAAGTGGTTTCCCTGATTATTATTAAGGTGTAAAAAATCACATTTTGTAAAGTAAAGGAAGTAATTTCATCAACCAAATTCGGCATAACTAATATCTTTCAATTAATGATTTGTATTAGATATTAAAAATATGTCTGTTAAACTGTATGATATTATAAATAGTTAGCAAGAGGATTTTAAGTCGCGCGTTGCAGCGAAACGTTTGTATACGATAATATTGTATGTATTGGAAGACCAAATTTTTGACAGGAAGAAGAGAGCTTAGTGGAAATACCTTTGGCTTGACTTATAAATTGGCGGGTTTGAAAAAGGTAGATAGATTGTTTCCAGAAAGTGCACCAATTTTAAACAAAGTAGCAATTTTTTTTGTCCACTAGGAGTAAACAAAACATAAATGGAGTTCTAATAAAAGATCTAAACATGAATGAAACATCTAGCCGGTGAAAAGTAGAAAAGAAAACAACTATTATTGGATTACTTAAGCACTTGTTTTTATAGGTAAAATACACATATTGCTCCAACTCTTTCTGATTTGCTGTTGGTATTATCCAGAATAGCTGCTTAGAGTCTCTAAGTGCAAGTAACCTGAATAGCTTCTTAGATCCCCTTTGCTTCTACTATTTTGTTTAGATCACCTTCAAAATCACCGTCCATCAGAAAGTGCACAACATTATTACACCTATAAAGTCATAAAATCGTTAATTTGAAGTACTAAATCATAAATAGTCAAAATAAATATTTAGAAATGGCACCATGTATGATATTGTTAGTTTTACACTATATAAAGTTATCCAACATAAATTATAGAAATACTCAAAAAAATAGAAATTTAGAAAATTATGTTTACTAGGAAGATCTTCAAGACATTCCATTTTCTAATGCACACTTGGCTACTAGATGTTCCAACAACTCGACGGCAGATGGATCTTGTATGTGAACCTGGCGTAATAAGGTTGCTCGACCCAACATACGTGTCACCTAAGACATTGTTCACTTTCTATTTAGAATATGCACGATATGTAAAATGGGCATACTAACATTGAGGTGAGAAAGATAGAAGAAATCGATATAAAATTTCTCTAGTAAGCGTGCAAGGAGGTTTTTTGTCATGAAGAAGCTCGGATAATGGTTTACTCATGACATAACTTCTCCATGCAAACATCATAGAGAACATTTGTATCGATTACTTCCACTCTCCTTACTCCTATATTCATATGTCCATTTGGTGTATCCTGGATAGCCTAAATAGAAAAATGAACAATGTCCTAGTGATCAGAGACATAATATTTATGCCTTGGTTCAGAAATTGCATTGACTACAAAACACTTTGCATTTTATGCCTCTTAGATTTTACCATGCCAAAATTATGACACATCAGGTAACTGAATCATCATAGCCAAGCAACTATTATCCGAATTAGAATTTATGGGAAATTGCATCACCTTAGACTAATGGTTGATGCTTTAAAGTATTGGTGGTAGCATTAATATGAAATAAAAGAAATAAATAGCATACCTCAACAAATCTATAAACTTCATAATAAAAACCCTCCTTCAAACGTCATACAGAAAATTTATATCGAGTTATTCCATCCTCCTCACCCGAACATTAGTATGTCTAGTTGTCATTTCTTATATGAGTTGAATACAAAAGAGAACAATGTATTAATAATTGTACAAAGAATATTTATGGTTCAGCTCAGATACCATACTAGGTACAAATCATGGTTGAATTATATGGATTACAAGTTTTGCCACGCCAAAATTAAGACTAAAATATAGCCAAGGAACTACCGTCTAAATTATATTTACAAAAACATCATATGAAATATGCGGCAAACTGTATTACTTTAGATTAATGTTAGATACTGTAAATCATTACTGTTCAAAATAAAACCTGCACCTGTGTTGCAGCCAAGGAGTGCGTTGAAAACTTTTGGGGCTCATCTATCGAAGTGGCTGTAAAACACAATACAATTTATACCACCTCGTTTTGCGACACCAAAATCTCAAATCACCAGAACCATCCCCAGTTGGAATCTTTGGAGAAGGCGATCTAAACAAAATGTCGGGAGAACTAGAAATGTATGACTCGTAGGGGATCGAGGTGTACAAGTCACTTGAACTTAAATACTCTAAATAGTTATTTTAGATTTACCAAAGCAAAGTAGATCCTTATTTTCTTTATCATCTTAGGAACCAAAAGCCATGTCATTGTGGAAGAAAATAAGAATCCTCTTTGCTCGAGTAAATCCGGAATAACTGCTTAAAGTATATAGGTAAAAGTGACCTACAGAGCTTGATCCCCTTTACATTAACACTTCTTCCACTGTTTTGTTCAGATCATCTTCATTATTGTGCAACATCACTACTCCTACAAAATCTAAATCGCTAACTAGGAAGATTTTCATGATGAATATAGCATAATCGCTTGTCCACACCAAGTGTCGGGATGAACACGGCTGTTTCCATTCCCCAATGCACACTTGGATGCTAGACCAACTTGATAAAAAATTCTACCTTTAAGCATTATACAAAATATTTAAATCGATTTCTTTCATCCTCCTCACCCGAGCATTATTATTTCCACCTGACAATTCTTGTATAGCCTGAATATAAAAGAGAACAATCTATTAATAATTGTACCAAGAAAGTTTTTGACACGCCAAAATTAAAACTAACCGAGGGACCAAATCAACATAGTAAAGGAACAGCCGTCTAAATTAAATTTACAAAAACAACATATGAAGTATGCAGAAAACTGAATTAACCTAGAGTAACATATAATAATATAAAGTATTAGCGTCCAGATAAACACATCATATTCTATAGAAAAACCAATTTCCTTTGTTAATTAATAGCACTTATTAAATCAGCAATTATGATCGCATCTTATACACAGACATATAAAATTGGCATTCATGACCACATATCAGACTTTAAAGGAAATCAGGAAGCACCTATTTTGAAAAGGCAAAAAATATCTTGTAGCACTTACAAAAGCAACAATCATTACCACAACTTATATACAGCTATATCACCCTTTAAAGGATATCACGAAGCAATTACGACCACAAATTATACACAATGTATAAAATCGGTATCCGTGACCACATAACAGACTCTAAAAGAAATCATAAACCTTGAACAAATAGAAACACACGTATATTTCCTCATCATCTATTACCTCATAAAATGTAAAGTATTAATGTTAAAAATAAAACCTGTACATGTCTTGCAGCTAACCCGTGTGGTGAAAACCATTGGTTGCGTCATACATAGAATTCCCACGATAATAACATCATTGATAAACTGAAGACATCCATTCAGATATAAGAAAAGACCCTTAAGACTATCCGAATGAGATCCACAAAACATATGCCAGTAATTAAAATCCCACATCTAGTACCCTGGATCATATATATAGTTTCATTTTATGCCATGCGGTTTTTGCCTCGCCAAAACTAAGGTCAATTGCCCTGGATGAAAAGTTAGTAAGCTTGTCCTGTCACAAAGGAAATTAATTTTGTTTATTATTTTGATAATGGAAAACAGTTTCAAAACATGCAGCTAACCCTAAAGATTACGTGGCAACTGAGTAATCAAGTTGTAAAATCAGTGTCCAAATACCATTTTTCTCTGTTATTCAAACAACATATAAAAGCTGAAGTTGGGCAAGCTAGATACCTATGAGACGTTGGTTAGACCACTTGATATGCCACTTATGTCTGTCATTTCTACTAATACCAAATATGAGTGATACATCAACTGGCCTAATAAACGTTTCACGATCCTACTATTTCGCGTTTAGTTTTCACACAACTTGCTTTATGACAGTCTTTGAAATCCCAAATCTGGTACCTGGCCAAATATCAAATTTGTTGCAAAATACAACCGCATTTTATACCATATGGTTTTTGCCACGCCAAAACTATGGTTGGCAACGTCGCTTGAGCAAATCCAAATCCTGAAACGACCATGCATTTAACATTTACATCAGAAAATATCCCAAAACATCAAACACCCAAATCCTAAAACAACCACACATTTAGCGTTCACATTAGAAAACACTCCAAAACATCAAACATTCGAAGTAAAATTGCTCAATTTCCGTTAATGTAACCCCTAATTGCATGAATATAAAACACACTTACTACACTAACAATCTAAAAATCTATAATAGATAAAGCACCAAATAGTGAAAGTAAACTACATAGTTACACCTTCCAAACCACATACTCAATTTCACCTTCTCTAACCTCTAACTGCAAACAAAAGATTGCCAAAAGTACTTTTTCTCCATAAGGTTCTCGGCAGACCAAAACTACATTTGGCTACAAAACACAGTTCCATTTCACGTCATCCAATTTTTAGTACTACATATACAAAAAGCTTAAACAACAGAAATCTTCTAACAACATACAAACTAAAAAGAATATAGAAAGATCATGACAGCCAAATAAAACACAACTTGTAGCAGACCATATAAAATCAACACTCATTATCACATATCAGACGTATCATGATGATTAAACAAACACAAACACATATCCAAAAATCCACAAACTAAAAAAAAGAACCGAAATACCTTACATTAAAAAATTAGACAACAATGAAACCTCGCCATCGATTCTTGAAACACCGAAACCCTAAATGGTCACCACTCTCTCAGATGTAACCCAACAACAACCAGTATGTATGTTTAGAGAGAGAAATTACAGACTAAACAAAAAAACATGTGATTGCTTATGTAAATGGTTTTAGCATTGATATAATGGAAAACAGGTGTACCACATACATCCAACCCTAAGATTTAATTGGCAAGTTAAATGACAATGGAAAATAGGTGTATAACAAGCAACCCCAACAATTAAGTGCGACATTAATGGAAAAACCATTAAGCTTTTTTTAATCCTTATAGTCAAAGGCTCGGCTTGGCTCGATGTGTGAACAGATTCGGCTCGAGTCGGGGCTCCGCATTACACTCGAGCCATCCTCCTCCCTGGAGCTGACCACACAACCTGTAGCTTCGCAATAGTACCTGCTCCCAAGTTACACTTCAACAAATGTTATATAGTATAATGTGTTCAATCATTTAGAAAAATAAAATGGTGTATTTTGACTTTTTGAGGAATAAAAACACTCGTTACAATTACTAGTGCATTTTGACTACACGTACCGGCACGAGTCTAATTAAAGACTACATGAAATTAATTCATTTTGACTTTAATAAACTTATTTTGAATTTATTTTAACTATTTTAAAACATTTACATAAAACGCGTATCCTTGCGTTACGTTTACATTCTACGAACGAAATATACCCACAATACCGCAAACTTAAATTAAAAATAAAAATAAAAATAAAAATAAAGGTTTGGATTCCCTCTCTTTTCTTTTCTCATTCGACCGGTCCCTAGCCCCCCACCTTACCCATTTTGTTGATCGAAATTTTGTTAGTAAACAACATGCAACGAACCGCAATAATTAAGTGGCACATTAGTGGAAAACCTACTAAGCTTTTTTTTAATCCTTATAATCAAAGGCTCGGCTTGGCTCGATGTGTGAACAATGCCGGCTTGAGTTGCAGCTCCACATTACACCTGAGCCATCCTCCTCCCTGGAGCTGACAACACAACCTGTGGCTTCGCAACAGTACTGGCTCAAAAGTTCCACTTCAATAAATGTTATATAGTATAATGTGTTCAATCATTTAGAAAAATAAAATGGTGTATTTTGACTTTTTGAGGCATAAAAACACTCGTTACAATTACTAGTGCATAATTTATAAAGTAAATTACATGTTTAGTCCCTAAGGTTTTTTCAGATTTCATGTACAGTCCAAATTTTGACAAAATTACTGCAGTCCTTCCCAACGTTTGAAATGTTGCTCGCCGCTAGTCCAGTTTCATAACGACACTAAATTTCTCTCGTTATCTCATGTCACGTGCAAGTCACACAAGGGTAGGTTTGTCTTATCACTTTTTTGTCCGTTCATGCATTTGTTTAATGTTTATCTTTTGTCCTTTAATGCATTTTTTAATTATTTATTATTTTATCCTTTAAGGATAAAAAAATTGATAAAGATAACCTACCCTCGTGTGACTTGCACGTGACATGAGATAACGAGAAAAATTTAATGTCGTTACGAAATTGGACTAGCGGCTAGCAACATTTTAAACGTTGGGGAGGACTATAGTAATTTTGTCAAAGTTTGGAATATACATGAAATCTTCAAAAACCTTGAGAACTAAACATGCAATTTACTCTAATTTATGGCCAAATTGTATTTTGATACCTCAAACTTGGTTAACCGGGTTTTTTTACTACCCTAAATTTTTAATTGTGCGGTATAGTACCTTGGACTTGTTAACTCGTTTATAATTGGGCATTGACTCAGTCACATGTTGTCATGTGACTTAACTATCGTTAGTTTTTTAACAAAAGATGACGAGCATTAGGGTTTTAGCACTTTCTTTTTCTCAAGGTAATGTGTACGTATCATATGGCAGATGTTGGTTCCCTTTTATATCAACTTACTACACAATACTCATGGTGACTTGATGGTGTTCATAGTGGTGGTGGTGGTGATGGTGCGACGGTGAAATGGAGAGAGAGAGAGAGAGATGGAGAGCTTTTCTATTATCACACACTAGAAACACACACACAAGCACACACATGAATGAATCATGCATGGGTACATATATGCCTTCCAATGCCTTATGGGCTTGGGTTGGGCTTTATGTTATCGTTGGCTTTAGCCTATTATCTTAGCCTATTAGTTTACTACCTATTGCCCATTACTTAGATTCTTACATAAGGTTACATAGTTCCTAAATATAGAATGACCATCACTTATATTACTTTATCATAAAAGTAATGCTAACAATCTCCCCCTAAGGGATGTCATTCTAAAGTCATTCCTTAGTTGTATTAGATGAGTTGTTGTGAATTGGTCTTCTTTATTCTTGATCTTTGAACCTTTAACATTGTATGAGATGAGTCTTTAATCTTTGTTCTTTTCCATGCTTTGTGATCTTGAGATGTAAGGTTGTTGTTTTTTCTTGTCATTTCTTGCCTTGATCGATCATCTTCACATTTGAATTTGTCTTTGTCATATCATCATACTCATACGTCTTGAATAGCTTTGATCTTCATACTTGAGATTTCCTCGTTTGCTTGGATTTGTTCTTGACTTTCTTTGATTAGATCTTTGACTTTTAAGATTCATTGTCTTTATCTTGATTTCTTTGTCTTGAACTTTTCCTGATTTGAGCTTTGATGATGATGTTGATTGTTGTGTATGTATAAGTTTATGATGGTTTTGATGTCGATGTAAATGGTTGTTCACGTCATGTGGTATCATCTTTTGTACCTGCATACTTAGGTTAGTTTCATTATCATGTAACACAAATTGATTATAGTGAACTTATTCTTAGAGAATTCATTCACGTCAATAGTTTTACTGATGAATGTCCTGATACCATTCACCTTGGTCGGGCGAATTAGACGTCCTAATCTTGTGAGAGATAGTTATCAATACATTGGATTAGATCCATGTAAAGACCTACATCTTCAGGATTCGATTCGTAAGATGAATCTCCTTAGCAGGATTTTTAGCACTTACGAGTTCAGATGTCGAGTGTATTTGCAGCATAGTGTGTAAATACTATTCGAATCCTTACAAAGGCTATTTCAGAATTAGATGCCACAGGATTGCTAACATAATTCTGATGAGTTGCTGAAGTATACCAAGATATCACTTCACAACTGTAGACCTTTTGATGTATATGTAACCACTGAAATACTAAGCTTAATTCACGAAGAATTAACGAAGTGACCTGCTATCAGCGCTGCTTGATGTTGACACTGGCAGGGTTTCCATTCGAGCACTGTGGATCACATAAGCAATACCACTCATGAATGTTCTGGCAAGATTACTAAGATCTGCGAAGGACTCTAAAGATTTACATTTTGCGTTCTAATTGATGAACAACAAATGTATGTTTTGGAATGTGTCCTAAGAGATTTTATCAATTTGTGCATTTTGATTTAGTGAGCAGAGGCTGGAGCAGAGTGCCACCTTTTCAATATTAACACATCTCGGAGTGAGAGTCAATAGATTACGTGTTTATCTCCGTGAGAAATGAAACAAGTATCTGTTGAGAGAAACTTGAGTGGCTGGGAATGGGTTGTGCGTTGCATCACTTGGTCCATGATGTCTTGTCTTCAATATCTTAATCATCTTTGTGATTAGAGATAGATTATGTATTGACCCGGTTTTTGTCCAAAGTTTATGGAGGGCTATTTCTTTTCACCCTTTCATTAACTTTTCTTTTTAATTCTTCAACTCCTTCTTTCCTTTTTTCTCAATTACTCCTTTTTTCTCATACCTAAGGACTTCTACACTAACTAGTGGATTGTCCATGGGTAGATCCTTCCAGCTCTGGTCGGATCATGGGATAAAACCAAAACTTAACCTCCTTATATCTTCAAAAGCATAAGAATTGGTTTTGCTGGTTTGTTGAAAAATTCAAAACCATTAAATCAATATGAAATTCAATCAATGTGTTTGTGAAAACCTTGTTTTGTTCACACATCGAAAGTTTTCATTTTGAAGAACTACTCCCCTTACACATGTGCTTTAAAAGAGTCTGAAAAAAATTGCTTCACGTTCACGTAAGGCTCTTGTCATCATTTGACAAGTTTTTGCACATGGTGGTTTGAGTAAAAACACCTTTAAATTTAGTAAATTATTCAAATAAGAATAGACTTTGCGAGACACGTTTACATCGCTAGATAATGAGATACATCATCAACTATTAGGTGATGACTGGATTTAATAACTAGCTTGAAATTATTACCCGTCACGGTGCAAGTCTATTCGAGATAATCACATTTGAGTCGAGCTAAATGATTTTTAAGATTCACAATATATATCACAAATTCATAAGATCACTTTTCAATCACGTTTTTCTCCCCCTAAAAAATAGCATATCATGATATTTTTTTTAATATCAATTATGTTTTTGAAAAGCATTTGGAGAGTCTAATGGATTATTTAAGCATGAATTTTTTTTTTTTGAAGTTTATACTCTCGTTATAAAATCATTTTGTGTGAACTAACGTTCAAAACTTTTAAGTTCTTGAGCGAAAGATTCTTTTTGAAGAATTTGAAGAGAGTTATCTTGAGCACAAGAATGATATTGTTGGGTCTATTTTGTTACCCAAACACCCCTAGTCTAGGATTTGAATAGAAAATATCCAAAGTGTTGCAAACCGTAAACATAATCAAGTCACCAAGTGAATAGTCACTCAGTGAGTCATCTTCAGGATACTCAGGACAAGTCTAAAGAAGAAAGACTTTTCATTCCGTGAGGAGGAACTCAGTGAATGACACCTGAGCTAAAGAAGAAGATGATGGAATCAGCGAGTGATGACAATAGCTCTCTGATCCACAAATCTCCTCTTCTTCTATGAAGACCAAGAACTAATGATCGAAGACCTTAGACTGAAGATTTAGGCGGGACTTTTCACTAATCTGTTTGAGCGGGATAAAGTAAACTTTAGTGATAAGTCAAATCAAGTACGAGTTGGTGATAAAAGTAGTGAACAGTTGCCTGCACTGTTCACCAAAGCAAAGAAAGAGCGTTTTCCAATATTGATGCATTCAATGGAAGATGTACCTCTTTGTACCTCATCCATTGGAATCGTGACACGCACTTACCTAACTTCACCAACAGCAACCTCGTACTAGTATAAATAAGATTAGAAGTTGGAGTAGAAAGGTTGACAAGTTTGTGCAGAAAATGCTTAGCATTCACCAATCTTTCTACTCCTCCAAAGCAACTAAGTCCCTGAGATAGCTCAGTTGGTTAGCATAGTTGTACTTAAGCTTAGCTTAAGTTTAGAGAGGAGATAATCACACTTGTCATTTCAATCCCAAGTGTTATTCTGCAAACACTTGGGTATAGATTCTTTGATCAATTTCTAATAAGAATTTAAACGTTGATAAACTCTTGTCTATTTACTTTTACGTTTTCTTATAATTGTCAAAGAATATCATTGCATTACTTAACCATGGAACGCGGTTAGTTTAACTTGGTAGTTAATTCTAACTGTGTAAAGGGAACAACAAGTGGTATCAGAGCCTCTGGTTTGTAAAACTTTTAAAACAACAGAGTGCTTAAAGTTTTTAAAATCCAGATCCTACCATGGCTGATAGTAATGTACCCCAACTGGTCGATAAAAAGGGAGGAAGCTATACTGCTACTGCTCCTCGACTTGAAGTTGGAACATTTAACAAGTGGAAAAAGCGCATGCTTTGCTACTTAACTGGGATGGAACCTTGTTACATTAAGCTCATTAATGAAGGTCCATATGTCCCTAAAACTGCCAAAGGTTTAGTCAAGCCTAAAGCTCAGTGGACTCCTGATGAGAGAAGGGTGGTCAATCAAGACCAACGCCTGAAAAGCATCATTATATCTTGTCTCCCTGATGATATAATGGAATCAGTCATAAATTGTCCAACTGCCAAACAGACTTAGACTGACTTGGTTCATAGCTTTGAGGGTCCCTCAGATACCAAGGAAAACAGGATCATGGACCTGAAACTTGAGTATAATACCTTCAGGGCCAAAGACTCTGAAAGTCTCTCTCAGACCTATACCCGATACAAGACCTTGCTCAATGAGCTGACCAATGATGGTGTCATCTTATCTAAGCATGAGATCAATGTTGGCTTTGTCAACAGTGTCCATGAGAAGTGGTTAAACTTCTCTCATGGTCTTAGAAATACCCTGATTCAAAGAGGAGTCAAGAGACCAAAAAAGCCCTGACTATTACACCCTTATCCACTGCTTTCTATTCAAATGGTGTTGTGTAGGATTTCCAAGAAAATTCAGATGATGAGGCTGATGAAAGAACCAGTGAGGAGTACCTTCATGATTTACAAAATGAATTTCAAGAAAGGGCACTCCTTGCTAACTCAAAACGTTTTATTAAAAGAAATAAAAATTTCACAAATGCAAAAGAGAATGAAAACACTGAGTGTTTCAAATGTGGCAAAAGAGGTCACTTTGCAAAAGATTGTTTCACAAAAACAACCTCAGAACCCTCATATAAATTTTTTTGAAATAGTTCCTCTTCAGGAACTAGCAAGTTTCAACCCAAAATGCTTCAATCCTCTCAACATTTTCAAAATAAAAATGAAGGGCAAAAAGATTTTGAAGCCAAGCATCGAAAAGCAAAAGCTAAACTTGCACTACTTGAGGCTGCTCCCTCACCCTCTTAAACCATACCAGCTATTAAATCCTCTCAGGCGAAGAACAAAGGGCTTGTTGCTGAAACAATTGATTGTGATGAGGAAGCTGTAACCTCAGATGATGAAGAAGTTCATGTCAGTGCACAGATGGCACTTTCTAAAGACGACAAGCTAGCTATAGGAAAAAGTCATGCCAGAAATGAAGAATGGGTCAACATCACCATGAGAAAGGTAAACATTTTATTGTCTATGGATGATAATTATGATTGGCAATCTTACTTAAACTACATTAATGTAGATCTTAAGTATGTTGCATAGCAAAGGTTAAATCTATTTTCAAAATACAACAAACTTGGTTTTGAATTAAATAAATGTAGAGATTAACTTCTTGTTTTAAAAGAAGCTAAACTTGAAAGTGTTACACTTCAAATTCAAAACAATGAACTTGTGAAATAAAATCATGCTCTTCAAGGAGAACTTAAGAAAGAAAAGGCTACCATTGAAAGCTGGACAACTAAGAATCCTAGAGCCTATGAGTCTGTCAATCTTATCCCTAGTACTAAAAGGAGAATGCTAAGAGAAGATCAACTCACTGAATCCTCTAGTGAGAGTCACAATGAAAAAGCCTTCTTTCCTGCTGGCATACCTTTTGAAAAAGAAATGAAATCAAAATCCAGTGACTGGATTTAAAGAATCAACCCTGATGGCAAGTTACCTAACTTCAACACTAGGACCATTTTAGAACCTGAAAGTCAGGCTATCAAAAGTATGCTTGGAGTCACTAATGAACCCAGTCAAACTGATTCAGTCACTGATTCTGAATCAGAATCTCAAACTCCACTTTCTCCACTGAAAATCCTTTAGGGAGTTGCACCTTGTTCAGATCTCATACCCTTAGTTTACCAGCAGCACTCTCCAAAAGAGAAATCAGAATTTGGTAGAACAATCAAAGAAAAACTCGCCACAGTCCCAAACAATGAAGTCTCAGTCGCTACTGAAACCTCCACACCTTCAATCCCCACTAAAGCAAAGACTGACAACACTGACCCAAAATATGATCAGTTAGCTGAACTTGTCAGGAAGCTGAGTGAAAAGATCGAATCATCTAAAAAATCTCCTTTATCTGAGATTAAAGAACATACACTAGCTTCCGCATGTATCTCCAGATCCACATACAGACATCAACAGAGATATGAACTGTGCAATTATACAAATCATACCACTCATAATTGCTATAGGATCCTGTTTTGCATGATTTGTAAACAAGAGGATCACAGGACCTTTGATCACAAATCCCACCTTGCCTCCCTGAACTGTCAAGCAAACTACAATGCTCAAGCCTTCAAGTAAACCTCATCTTCCAAGCAAAATCAGAGATTGAAGGCTAAATCTCTCCAACCTCGTCCACATTGTGGATTCAATGACCATCATCCTGATGACTGTCTCATGTATCCTTGTTGTGATATATGTGGAGATCCCTCTCATAATACTTCAGAACATGACATGGTCATTCAGAATAGAAGAATAATTACTACAAATGTTTCTGAATCCTCCTCATCCCTCAAGTGCAAAAAATGTGGAAGCACTGTTCACTCAACCACTGACCATGAATCCGTTGTATAGTTCAAAAGGGCCAACAAAGTCAAACCCACCAAGAAGTGGGTCAATAAGAAAAACTAACGCAGTGTACTATTTGTGTAGAGATATGCCAAGGAACCTGTTTGACATCTAGACAGTGGATGCTCAAGGAGTATGACCGGTGTGAAGGAATAACTGCACAAATATGTTAAAGAACCAGGACCTAAAGTGGTATTTGTTGATAACTCATCATGTCTCACTGAAGGTTATGGTTCTGTAAACTATAATGGTATAGTTTTTACTAGAATAGCTTATGTTAATGGCCTCAAGTACAATCTCATTGGTGTCAGTCAACTATGTGATGCTAAGTACATAGTTCAGTTTGATGATAAGCAAGGGACTATCTTCAATGCTAACAAAGAAGTTGTTCTTATAGCACCAAGAAGAGAGGATGTTTATGTGTTAGACATGTCAACACTCACTCAGAATGGAACTTTTTTGTTTGCTAAAGCCACTGAGACCCTGAACTGGCTTTGGCACAAAAGACTCTCCCACCTGAACTTCAAAAACATAAACAACCTTGCTAAACAAAACAAAGTCCTTGGCTTACCATCCCTTGTGTTTTCTAAGGATAAACCATGCTCGGCTTGTGAAAAAGGAAAGCACCACAGAGCATTCTTCAAAACCAAACAAAACTTCTCCATCAAAAGCTGCTTTCATCTCTTGCATATGGATCTCTTTGGACCTGTCAGTCCAATGTCTATCCATCATGAGAAATATAACCTAGTAATTGTAGATGAATATTCAAGATACACATGGGTATATTTTGTAAAACCCTAAAATTTAACGTAATCGAAAAAGACCAAAATACCCCTCTAATTTTGAAATTTTAAAATAGAGCAAAAAGACATATTAATTGAACCTAATCTAAAGTAATTAAACTTTAAGTTAACTAATAAATTAAGTAAATAAAAACTTTACCTTATGATTTAAATCACAAGACAAATAAAATTCCTAATCACAAAATAATTTTGACATGCCTTTGTGAACATGTAAAAGAATTTCGACATCCTTGTTACTATAATCAAAAATTCGGCTAAAAGAATGAAAAGAAAGAAAAGATATGTATAAAATTTAAAATATATCATATCCCACAATAATAGGCTCTCCCATAATTATCCAATCCAAAAACATGGTTCCTTTTTTAAATCCATATATACCGATCCCACTTTTCATTCACTTTGCAAAACCCTAAAAACCTATTCCAAACCATCGACTGCTGCTGCTCATCTCCTTCCTACTGTTCGGTTCTAAGGCAAGCAAGAGGAGGCTTTCGTGTGACCATGCATTAGACGTGCCTCGTTTTTTGGTTCGAAGTGGTGTCTTGCTCGTGGTTATTGGGCTGTTGTCAAATATTGATTCGTGGGTTGTGTCAAGGGTTCTTGTTCTTTTGTTCTCATTGCCTCGTTAAGCAAGGTATCACCATCAACCTCTCATTATCTTGTTCGATGTAACCCACATATATTTATAAGACCCGAATGTACAACCTAAAAACAAGCTTTAATAAATCATATATATATATGCTAAATATAGGTCAATGTACATGGTATAAGTATGCTATTGAAAAATCAGTTTATAAGGGTATGAAGTCTGAGTTTTGGACTTGTTTTAATCACGAAATTTATGACGTAAAATCTGGATATATATATATATATATATATAATATATATATATATATATTATATATATATATATTATTTATATATATGTGTGTGTGTGTGTGTGTGTGTTTTTGTGTGTGTATGTATGTGTGTGTGTGTGTGTGTGTCGATATAGGGATTTATGCAGTAATATAGGTCGAGTATATACAAGGTTAAGCATGGGTCATTTGTGATTTCATGTGGTCGTGGGTTGTGTGTACGTGGCTGCTAATTAGGGTCGAATAATATGGGACTAGGACAGTGAAAACATGATTTTTATGTGACTAAAATTGTGTCGAGGTGGGTGTCAAAATCTGGAAAAAAAAAGGTATTTGTGAATGTCGAGTGGGTGAGTTTTGAGTGTGTGTCGATGATGTCCTAAGCATGGCTCGAATTTAGAAAGGTGTTGTGTGTGTCGTGTTCGCATGACTAAAAGGGTAATCGATCATGCCTCGCGGAGTGTGTGCCTTGTGTCAAATAGGTTGTGAACGAAGGGTGTTTGTATGGGTCGAATGTGTACACTGAATTGGAGTTCAAATAAGGTAAAAAGATGTGATTTTATGCTTGAGTTGTGTGTGTATAGTATGGTCTAAATATAGAACTGAATATGAACTAGGGCGGGTCGTGTGGTTACTGTTCGAAGGAAGGTTTGCATGTAAGTTCTGTCGCGTTAGAACGGAGTCGTATGGGTGTGTTGGTGTCGAGTAAAAATGGACGAAGAGGGTGGATATGTTTGGACCGGTCGATCATGGTGCAAAGTGCTTTGTTTTAAGGTGGCCTCGTTAAATTGGATTAATAAAGCAAAAGGGTTGGTTCGAGTGGAGTTTAGCTGCATGGGGGTTTTAATAAAGTGATTAAATATACAATATAAGAATTTCATATAAATATGTATATTGCAATGTAGACCCTGAACTTTAATAAAATGACCGTTTAAACCCTAAATTAATAAAAGGTGTCATATTAACTTCTAACTATAATGTTGATCATATTAAGTCTAAAAGTTATTTAAATTGGCATTTTAACCCTAAGAGTTATTAAATCAGAAGACTTGCTGATTATAGAAAATTACTAAAAATAGAAGGTTACTAAAAGAGGAAAGTTACTAAAAATGGAAAGCCGACTAAAATAAGTAATCTGATTTAAATAAGATATTAATAATAAGACGATCATGTATTCGTGTAGATTCGCTGAAGATGGAGTTTGTTTCCGATCTTTATGTTCTATTGTGTTTTCACTTGCGGTCTAAGGTACAGATATTCTGACCTTATCTCTTAAGGTTTCTCATGATTCATTCACATCCTTTTTATGTTAGTTTGATTATGATGCCTATGATCTGAGCCTTCTTATTATGGCTTTCTTATATGATCTATGCCTTTGCTATACTCCCTTAGGTTTGTGAACCATTGAGATTGTAACTAAATATGAAAACCTTTCTTAATTATGATATGCAAATGTTTCGAGAAAAACCATTTTAGAATGATGTTTATGAGTACTATACGATACTACTTTCATATAAAATTTTACCATCTTTATGAAAACTACTTTTAAAGATTATTTTATGAAAACCGTTCTGAAAGATCATTTTTATGAAAACCATTATTAAAAGATTTCTTTAAACGAACATTTGATAGAAACCTTTGAATTGAACCTTTGCTATGAAACTTATGGACCTTTGATATGTTATGACTTTTTGAACTCTTTAGTTTCATACCCAAGCCAAATTTGTTTCCTAGCCATGAAGGTAACATGGCCGTGTCATTGATGCACCTCTGACATGACTTTAGTGTGGTCGAGTGATGTTCCACACCGTCCCTTATCTATTATTATTATGAGCTCAATTATTATTATATATATTTGGCAACTAATCTGTCTACAGGGGCGTATGGATGCATCTTAGATTTGTTTTGTATTCGAGGGATATATCATGTTATGATTTGATCTGTTTGGTGTTTGATGTTGGGTGCAATCCACGTCTGCACATTCTGGGAGCTAGCTACTCCATTTGGATACTGAGGACACCCCTCATATTATCTGATTATTTGAGAGGTCTCCCTTCTATGGTTACTATATTTGATTTGTCTGGGCTCGTGGTGGATTACTATCCTATCCTACTCTTTATCCTTTATTTTCATTTACACCTTATGCTTTTTCGCAATGCATCATATTTATATGTTTGTTCTTTATCTTTTGTTTCGTTCTATATATATCTGTTCACTGGGCTTTTTAAGCTCAGCCGCATTTCTTTTCCTGCCGCAGGTTTTAGTAAGAAGCTGGGTTATGGGTGGAGAGTACTTTTGGACTTAGAAGACCACACCATGATAGCTACGCTGGATTAGAGATGATTAGAAGCGTTTACATTGTTAGACTTAGTATTTATTTTAGTTCCATTTGTATCCCTTGTATTTCAGATTTTCCCTTTGTAAACTTTGAAATTCATTTGTATTATTTAAGTCATATGCTTGTGTTTGCTTTGATATGTCACCATAACATAGCACTTCTACCCTTATTGGGTTGGGGTGTTACATATTTTCTCACCAAGAAGAGTCAGGAAGCTGATACAATCATGTCCTTTTTCAGGAACATTGAAAATCAAAATGACATCAAATTCAAACAAATTAGGACTGACAATGGCACTGAATTCAATAGCCATGATCTTGAGTGTTTCTTTGATGAGAAAGGCATTTCTCAGAACTTCTCTTTAACCTATACTCCTGAACAATATAGAGTGGGTAAAAGAAAGAATAGAACACTCATTGAGGCTGCGAGAACAATGTTAAATGGATCAGTCCTCTCAAAACACTTTTGGACTGAAGCAGTAAAGACTGCCTGTTACACACAAAACCGATCCATCATTGTTAAAAGGCACATCAAAACACCCTATGAGATCTTCAAAGAAAGAATCCCTGACATCAGCTACTTTCATATATTTGGATGTCCTGTGTTTATTCATAACCACAGGGATCACTTAGGCAAATTTGATGCAAAAGCTGATGATGGATACTTTCTAGGATACTCACTTGTCTCTAAATCATTCAGGGTGTTTAACACAAGAATACAAAAGGCTGAAGAAACCTTCCATGTCACCTTTGATGAGAGCACTGATGCCATCAGGTTCTCAAACACCAATATAGAAGATTGATGACTCATCTAGATATCCTCCTGATGAATATCATCCTGAGAATCAACCCTCCACTCAATATCAAGCTGATGATGATATCACTTACTATATTATCCCTCATAACCTTCCTCAACCAACCATCAACGAAGTCAATGATGTTCAAAAAATCCTAAACACAAGCACTTAACCTAATAATGACATTTAGAAACCTGAAAACCAAAGAGTTCAAAATGAACTAACTGAAATCCCAAAAACCAATGAACCTCAAACACATGTTCTTGAACCCACTCCACCTCCGAATTAGACCTCTACAAGTTCCAACTCTTATCCTAGACCTCAAGAAAGATGGTCAAAATCCCAGGATATTGAACTTGTTAATATCATTGGTGAACCCACTGAAGGTATGCTTACTAGAAGCATGGCTGCCAAACTAACAGCAGCCTCAGCCAACGAATGCCTATTTGTTGACTTCCTGTCTACCATTGAACCCAAAAATGTCAAAAAGGCACTGAAATACCCAAGTTGGGTTCAAGCCATGCAAGATGAACTTGAACAATTTCACAGAAACAAAGTTATGACTCTAGTCAAACGACCTCAAGATGTATGTGTCATTGGAATGAAATGGGTTTTTAGGAACAAAACAGATGAAAGTGGCATAGTCATAAAGAATAAGGCCAGCCTTGTCGCCAAAGGTTATAACCAACAAGAAGGCATTGACTATGAGGAAACTTTTGATTCAGTTGCAAGACTGGAAGCCATCAGAATCTTCCTTGCCTATGCAACATACATGAACTTCAAAGTTTATCAAATGGATGTCAAAAGTGCATTCCTGAATGGAAAACTTAAAGAAAAAGTTTATGTTCAACAACCCCCTGGATTTGAAAGCAGTGAGTTCCCTGACCACGTTTGTAAGCTTGACAAAGCCCTTTATGGATTAAAACAAGCTCTAAGGGCATGGTATGAAACTCTCTCAGCTTTCGTTATTCAAAACAAGTTTGTCAGAGGAAAGATAGATAACACAATATTTATCTATAGGACAAAAGGAGATGTCATATTGGTTCAAGTATATGTAGATGACATCATATTTGGCTCGTCAAATTACAAACTTTGCAAACAGTTTGAGAAACTAATGACAAAGAAATTTGAAATGAGTATGATGGGAGAACTGACGTATTTCCTTGGACTTCAAATCAAACAGACTGATAAAGGAACCTCCATCAGTCAACAAAAATATACTAGGAACCTACTGAAAAAGTATGAGCTCTCTGACTTCTCTTCAATAAAAACTCTAATGGTTCCTCCCAACAATCTTGGTCCGGACCTCTCAGGGAAACCAGTGAATCAAACCCTATTCAGAGGAATGATAGGGTCACTGATGTATCTAACCGCCTTAAGACCTGATATAGAATTTCATGTCTGTCTATGTGCAAGATATCAGTCTAATCCAAGAGAATCACATCTCACTGCCACTAAGAGAAACATCAAATACATGAAGGGTACTCTAAACCTTGGTTTTTATTACCCAAAATGCTCAGGCTTTGATCTCAAAGGATATTCTAACTCAGACTATGCTAGCTGCAACAAGGACAGAAAAAGTACCTCAGGCTCTTGTCAATTTCTTGGAGGAAAATTGGTTTGTCGGAGCTCCAAGAAGCAACAATTAGTGGCTATGTCATTAGCTGAGGCTGAGTATGGTGCTGCTGCGGGATGTTGTGCAAATGTGCTATGGATGAAAAGTCAACTCAACTACTATGATATCCTTTACAAAATGGTTCCTATCTTTTGTGATAACACAAGTGCCATTGCCATCTCAAACAACCCTGTTTTTCATCAAAGAACCAAACATATTGATATTAGATATCATTTCATTAGGGACCACATCATGAAAGGAGATATTGAGATACACTTTGTCCCCACTGAATGTCAATTAGCTGATATATTCACAAAACCTTTGGATGAACCTACATTCACAAGACTGAAAGCAGAATTGGGTATGTTAGATATCGATAGTCAGGTCACTGATTAAAGAACATCCACATGATGTGTATTTTCTCGACTCCTTGAACAAAGAATGATATCTAAACTTCAACATGTCTTAGTGTGTTACCTAGCACCCACCATCCGCATTGAATGAAACCTCATTCAGGGACTCAAGACACTGAAATTAAATATAGAACTAAATGCTCCAAGTATCTAGTTAGTAAATGTCTTAGGTTGGTAACTGAACACATTAAATAATTAGAATATTTGTTTTTTTTGCCTTTTTGGCATCCATGTCTTGGGTCTCGTCCAAAACTTACTTGGCATTAAATGTTCTCTCACACACAAAATACTGTGAAGATTTGTGACATGACATTAAGACGGCAAAAGCGCCATTCACAGAACTGTGTAACTGCTCACCTCGACTGTCGCAAAAAATGCGGGTGAGTGGAGTGATGGCATTAAATGCGGATGTCAAACAGTTTATTCCTAAATCATTTTCAAAAATAAAACCCTTGAAATTCTAAATCAACTCCCCACCACTCCTTAAATTACTTTCTAACCAAAAAACAAAAAACACACAAAAATCTTTGACTCAAACTTTGCAAAAAGAAATTCTCTCTCACAACAAAGTTTTGTGCATCTTTTTCTTCCCATCTGTTTGTCAAAAATTTCAAAAATCACCTTTCCAAAATTTTAACTACCTTCTTGATCAAGACTTGATACCTACCAAGATATTCATCTCAGTATCAACCTCTTGTCAACAAATCAATCTCTTCACAAAAAGCTAAATGGCTGAAGACCATGGAATTGTGTTTGCACCGCAATGGGAAGGTAAGACTTTAATAGATGTCAAGTTTCAAACCAACAATCTCATAGGTAACTTCTGTTACCCATTAGAAGTCCCCGCCTACCATGAAATCATCAAATTCTTGTACAACTATCCTCTAAAAACAGCTTTTACAAAATTCCCCTCCGTGCTATACAAAAATCTCCTCAGTAAGTTTTGGAGCACTGCAGTTTCCTATGACCCAAATCCACCCTCTGATGTGTCTGAGCTACACCCACTCAAAGAATACCTCATCAAATACTCAGTTATAAATGGCCAAAGGCTACTTACCCTCGACTTTGCCACCTTCTGTTCCGCTACTGGGTTGCACTACAAAAAGGGTAAGTACACTGCTCTTCCTGATCCCAATACTGTAAAGGCTAGACTAGCCAAGATTGCTCTCGACCCTAGTTACTTGGATCAAGTTCCTGTGACTAAAAACTCCTTTTCTGTGGCTTGGAGAATCCTATTCACCTTTGTGGTTCAGGTTCTCGGTGGAAACCACTCCTCAACTGAACAGATTAACTCTATTCAGTTGATGATGGCTTACTGTCTCATGACCGGAACTGAGATTGACGTGGGTGAGATCATTTACTCTGATCTCATTACCAGGCTCTTAAACAAATGTAGAAGTACATATGTGTCCTACCCTAGATTTATCTCCTGTGCTCTTGAAAGATTGTTGGGTTTTGCCTACACTCAGGATGTCATAATTGGTTTTACTTGCAGCATCCTGAGTTCAACTAATTTAAAAAAGGACCCTGCCCAAGTTCACCTTATTGCATTGACGGACCACATGATTACCATAGTTAATCATGCTGAATCAGTGTCTCCTCCACTCCCTCCAAAAAGGAAGATGGGAAGCAAGTCTAAGACTGTGACTATGACCTTACTCAAGTCACAGGGCCCTGAGACTTCAGGAGCACTACCTCCTAAAAGGAGAAGAAAGCCCAAGTCCTATGAGACACCTGGTGAGACCATAGTACAACCACCCCAGGAGGCAACGAAGGGTACTGATACATCACACTCAGTGTCCTTGGCCCCACCTACTACTCCCCAAGATCCAGCGGGAAACATACAAACCGCTGGTAGGGGATCGCCTTTCATTCAGCCTGATGAGGACATTTACATATCATAGCTTTTGTCTGAGGGCACAACTACTAATCCCAAAGACTCAGGGGGAAACATACAACCCACTGATACGGGATTGCCTTCTACGGTTCCTCAGGATGGAACTGGCCAAAACCCTCCAGTGCCTGAAGGACCAAATGGGGACAAAGACTCAGGGGGAAATAAACCACCTGCTGATATAGAACCATCAGCCCCTCATGGTGAAGCGCAATCCTTAGGGACTGGACCTAAGGACCAGGCAGAGCAATCCCACTCTGCTGAATTAGAGGGGTCAGGCCCTGACCACAACCAAGGAAAGTCTTCTAATGAAGAGGAGCCGGCTAACCTATTTTTGTAGATCAAGTCCATGGCAGATGTTCAGGCTATTCTTTTCTCTGATGAAGAGCTTGACAAAGAAAGTAAAAATGAAGTGTTTGAGGCTGGTGATGACTTAGATACTGATCATGAGGAAACTGAACAAGAACACCAGCCTTCACCTCCTCCAATGCCTGAACGATCACCTTTTTAGCCTGATGAGTCTTCCAGGTCTGAGTCCTCAGATTCATCTGCCCTCAGGGAGTTTGAAAATACTCTCCCTCTTATAGAAAGGCAGCTTATTCAGTATCTTCAACAAATTGCATGATCCCTATTCAGGAAAATCACTGGCGAACAATGGGAACAACACACTAAAGTTGCTGTTAGTTTTGCTGACCTCAAGGCTACAATTGAAGCCTTTTCTGTTGAACGGGTAGACCCCCAAGCAAGGACTGAGAAGCTCTTCACCAACAACCTGACAAATCTAAATCAGTATCTGATCAAGTTTCTCAACTCCTTCACTGATGTTACCAAAAGCCTAAATACTATCAAGGAAGCTGTCCAAGATGACCCTGCTCTTAATAAGAAGGTTCTTGAAGCTTCAGAGACCTATATCAAGAATTCTACATCTATAACTGAGCTCATCTCTCTTCTCAACAGCTTTGATCTTCAAGGCCTTAGCTCTTCCTTGCAGGGACTCGTCCCCACTATCAATGCTCATACTACACAACTGGAGAGATTGGCCCAATCCTCAAGCTCTATGGCCTGGAATCTCGGGTCTAGACTCACTGCCATTGAAAGCTCTCAGGCTGCACTCTGCTCTGAGGTGTTCACCATCAAATGGGGTACCTCCAAAATCAAAAACATGATGAAAGAATTCCTTCAGGCTGCCGACAACAAATCTTCGACCCCCTTAGCCAGTGTGCCAACATCAACAGCTGCTACCACTAACGCTCAAGCAACTATTAAAGGGGAGAAAATCTTAACAACAAAGGCAATTCTGACACCAACCCAACAACTCTTCAGGCAGCTAAATCCTCATAAAATATCTCTCCCTCAGTCTAAGGGGGAGCATGCTGCATCAACAAATCCCTTAATCATTTCAATGATTCCGCCATCCACTGCTGAAGCAACCAACTCAACAATCACACTAGTGTTGTTCCAATAATATCACGTCTACTCTAATAATCTTAGTGAGATAAAGTGGGTATGGACACTTTAGTTTAGAGAGAGAAATGAGAGAGATATGAAAAGTCTCGCATTGATAGAAGGAAGAACACATACCTCATAACCCATGAGGTAGGGGGTATTTATACACATACAATAGTCAAGCATACTATCGCAACTATACAAGTGTTGCGATAGTGTAATGCTGTCTCAAGCCACAAAATGTTACACAACATACCATATTCTATTACAAAAGATAAATAGAAGTTCCTACACTAATGATTTACACTTTTTTTGTTCCAACAATCTCCCCCTAAGGGTAGATCATTCGGGTCTTCTGTTTATGGGCATCTTGTCAGGCCAACTTCGACATTCTATTCTTTGTTCCATTCGTTTCCATGATGCTCGAAGTGTCAGACTTTCTTTTATCACATTCACAACCCTTTTCAATATACGATGATTGCTTGCAGTTATCTCTATCTGCTATTTCTCCACCTTCCTCTTTATCCACTCAAGTTTCTTTAGGATCCGTAGTAGTGTACCAAAAGAAAACTTGGCTACTTCAATGACTCTGAACATTCTCTTTTGCTTTTTGTCTATCACATACACCAGACATAGTCCAAGGGTGGGTCTTGTGAAACATGTCCAGCTCTTGACTTTCTGAATACCAATGCAAGCTAACATCAGAGGAGTCAGGTTGATTTTCCTTTGATAGCTTTCAATCCCCATCTGGAGGTCTTCGATGTGAGCTACTACAACATAAGCCCTCATGAAGATCAATACAGATTCAATCACGTCTTGATCAACGGCTTTCTTGTTGAAGCAGTCTCTTCTTCTCTTTAGGATATCTTCAAGATCATGAGGATGAAGGTTGATGTAGTCAGCTTCAGTGAAGTGGTAGTGTTGATTATTTGTTCTAACAATGCGATATTCAACCGATCCATGAGAAGATTGATACTCTGAGTTAACTTTGACATATCTGAGGATTTTGTGCTTTGAGTAGACTTCTTTACGAGGCTTGTGTCTGAGCTGCCTCAATCGATAGAATTCCCTCGATGTTTTATTTACGTTGATTATCCCAAGATATGCGTCTCAATTGTACTTTTCTGGATAAACTTCCGCTTCAAAGAAGATATCAACAAATCTACCTTCTTCCAGAAATGGTTCAGGAATTTCCTCATATGTCGCTACTTCCTTGGTTGATGGTTGGTATTTGTCTGGACCTTCAAGCATGTACTTAAGATCGTCGTTGATGTACGGAACTAAAGGAGCGGTGTCAGATCTTGGAACTCTAATAATTTGTTTCCATAGTGGAGAGCGTTCTATTCTTCTTTTTCTCGTAACTTCTCTTTCAAATGTTGAAGAAGTTGAAGCCCCGAGAGCTTTAGATACCACTTGATCGATAAGTCTTGTATTTAGATCTCTATCACTTTTAAACTTGTAGATTACCGAATCATAGATATCTTCTACTATTTGTTCCAATGGATCATCTTCCCCGATGTTTAATCCAAATCTTTCATGCAGATTAGAGAATAGCCTGCCAAGTCTTGTTGTTGTACGATCTTCAGTTTGTTCATCCGTATGTAATGGATCCTTCAACACATCATCATCATCATCGTCATCTATGTCCGAAACATCAAATCCTCTGAGCTCTGGAGGTATATCTCCTTTACGATATGTCATGTTGGTCCAAAAGTCTTCATCAACATCTACACCTTCCTTGTGAGTTTCATCCCCAACGGCTTCATCGTCCATGTTCACATCTTCATATTCGTCTGTTTGTTGTTGTGAACTGGATTTTTGTTGTTGAGGTGAAGCTTGTTTGTGTGTTGAAAAGGTTGTAGTTGTTGTTTGTTCTTGGTCTTTTAGCGCTTTTCTCCCCCTCAGGATCTTCCTGACCGCGCTTTCATGACTGTGGATGACATTGGCTTTCCAACGCGACTACCCTTGTTGACAATTTCTTGATTAGCTTGATTAACTCAGAATTTTTTTTCTTGATTTGCTTCACGAGGTCTTGAAGTTTATTGTCAGCTGGAGTTGTTGTTGGTGGTTCAGCTTCGGGTTCCAGTAATCCATTGTGTATGTTGGGGTGAGCTTATTGTAGTGAATCATCATTCAAAAACTTATCTAACATGATTTTTGAGAGACGTTCCAATGATAGAGTTTTTGTGGATGAAGATGATCCAGCTTGAGATTCACGTGGTCGTTGAGCTATGAATATTGTTTCCATGTCAGCTTTTAGCTTCCCCATAACTTCATTGAAGTTTGTAGTTGTTACAAATGGAACTGCTTCAGCTTGTATTCTCTGAAAGAGAGTGGATGTGGATATTGTCGGGATAAGTTTTAAATTTGTTGTTGTTGATGATGGTTGTTGTGATGTGTGAGTTGTGAATGGGGTTGTTGTTATGGGTATTGTGTGTGGTGTTGCTGTTGTCGTTGTTGTTGTTATTGTATATGTCGTTGTTGTTGTTGTTGGGATTCCTTGGGTGGTAGCGGTATGAGTGAGTTGGTTTTGCTTAGTGGACCTAGACCTACTGTTGTCAATCTTCGTCTACGTCCTAGGCTCCATTCTATGTATGTCATCTCCGTCCCCCTTATCATCTCCAGCATCGTCATCATGAAGGGCATCACTAAACCTAGGCTCCTCACTATCCTTATCCTCCTTAGAAGGTTCACATTTCTCCTTATCCTCCCCTACATCATCATTGCCTACGTTTGTTTTCCTAGACTCATCAGTTTGCGGCTTGATGAGTGTTTCCCTATCTTCATCATCTTCGTCTTGTAACTACTTAAGCTTAATCCCCGATATAGTGCGTTCTCTTGCCGTTGTCTTCTTGTGCATCCTAGGGGTTCCTACTTTGGTGCTAGACTCTACTTTGACCCTATGCGCTCCCGAGGTAGGTCCACTCAGTTTTGAGCTTCCCATAGGAGCGTTAACTAACTCCATATAATCCTTGTATGCAGCAGATTCCTTGTCTTCAAGATCCAACAAGCTTTGTGGTATCGGCATGGGTGCATCGTTAGTAACAATGGAGTCACCACTTGTGCTGTGCATGTATGGTTCTTTTCCTGTTGGATCTTCTTGTCTACTTGAGATGTTCGGATGTTGCCTCATGAATTGGGCAATCATCAACTTAATATATCTAATAAAAGGAATGCACACATTCTTCTTCTTCGATGATTTCTTTACATGATCTACTACATCCGTCCAGATCATCTTAGCATAGTTGAAGTGACGCTGTTTCACTATACCATACATTACTTGGTACAGTGTTGTAGTGCCTCTATCCATCCCTGTTTCCTTACCCGTTATGCAACGGTTCAGAATTGAGAAGAGCGTAGCCCATCTCGCGGGTAGATACTTCTGTTTGAATGCTGATAATATTTTGAAGTTGTCAGCACCTTCAGCATCTTTATCGTATCCTAGCTTAATGAAGAATTCTTTGAGCTGGTCTACGTTGGGAGCTTCTTCGAAATCTTCATAATTTCCATGATTTGCAGTAGGAAGATTAAGTGCTGTTCGTAGATCTTCTGTCGTTAAGTTAATCTGTTGTGTCTCTATGGTACTTTGAAGTGTATCAGGCTTGACATCTTCCAAGAGCACAACATTACGCCAGAATTGTTGTAAGTATATCATGGGAGTGGTGGAGTCTGATGATGAGAGTGTGGGATATATGGGGTGATGTTGGAGAATTTCAGGGATAATGTTTTGATCACATTCAAATGAGGTGATAATGAATCGATGATTGCAATCACCAATTCTGAGGAAGTCTGCTTCAGGAACAAGTTTTTCATTTGTCGGGACATGCACAACTTGAACTTCCTTTTGAATGTTTTGTGGTTGATCTTGTACTTGCTCTTGAGCCACTTTAGAGAATATAATTCTGAAATGGTATAAAGATTGTAAGTATATGGATAAATTTAAATTCATTTATTTTACTCTGTCTGTTTTTGTATGCTCTGGCTTTTCTTTTACGAGCATATTTCTTTTCTTTTTCTTTTCTTATGCTTTCTTGCTTTTATAGCATAAGCACATGCTCTTTTATTTTCACATGCGATTTAATTCTCTCTTTCTGTTTTTGTGTTTCCTCACCAAAAGTTTGTATTGTGATACTTTTTCAAAATATTTTTGAGATTTAGATTGAACGTTGTTTTATATTGCTCATGCTTTAAAATATACGTTCATCCAACCTTTTTGAAGTTTTGGTAAAAAGCATCAACGTTTGTTTCAAACTTAAGTAATCTATTATATACTAGATAACTTGATTAGAAAATTTAAAAAGATAATTTAATAGCACGAGCGTGAGATTTCTTGATAAATAACTAAACTTTGAACTCTCTGTAGAAAACTAGAAGGGGGGGGGGGTTGAATAGTTTTACCGATTGAAACTTCTTTTTAAAAACTTATAGACCGACTTATGTCAATCTAGTTTTGACGTGTTGGATATTGATAGAAATAAAAGCATATAAACTAAACTACGAGATAGAGATAGAGAGACACAACCACAACACAAGTATTTATAGTGGTTCGGCTACAAGGTCACCTTCCTTGCCCTACTCCACTCCCCGAGTCACCTACTCGAGAGTTCGTAAACACTTCACAACAGAAACTCCTTTCACTTGGCAGAGAAGCCTTCACAACGTCGCTTACACTTTATCCGGTACAAAGCTAGATACCGGGCTTTTCCACGAGGTAAAGCCAAACCTTTGTCACCTACACTTTATCCGGTACAAGGCTAGATATCGGGTCCTTAGCATGGTGGTCCAAACCAACACACCTAGCACAACATGACTAAAGGATTCAACGTCCTTTTACACCTAATGACTCAACACATCTACAACACCCTTTTGGGAAGAAAAAAGAACAAGATGCACTTCTGTGATCTTGGAAGAGAAGAATCCTAGAAGCTAATATTACGAGCTTGCAATTCTTCGAGTGGTTGTGATCTCGCCTTTTCAAAGGAACATAGAGAATCACAAAGAGAGACTACATAGAAAGATCCTTGGATCTGAGGTTAGAGAACTTAGAATGTTGAAAGAAGATATATCTAAGTGGGGTGAGAAACAAGAGAGAAATGGCTCACTATTTATAGGCAAAACTGAGCACTGTTCACCCAGATCCGGCGGATCCCTTCCCAAAGGGATCCGGCCAGTGTAATCCAAGGGATCAGGGTATCAGGTAGTACCAGTTCGGATTTTGGGTTACAATTATGGGTTTTGGGTTTTGGGTTAAGGTCCATGGGTCATGTGATGTCATGAATGATGTCAAAGACATCTTGGGTCATGGGTCATGGACTTTGGGTTATAGGTTATGGACTTTGGGTCATGGGTCATGGGTTTTACCCATTATGAAGTCATGCAAATGGGTTATGGGTTATGGATCAAGCTCAATGGGTTATGGGTTATGGGCTTGGTTTTTGGGTCATGCATAGTCCAAGCCTTTTTCAAGTAACATGTATTTTATAAAAAATGTAAGTAACTAGTTTACTTAAGTGTTTTTATAAAATGGTTTTGGTTTTATGTAAACTTGTTTAACTAAATATGTTTAAGGTTTGTTTAGTGAAATGACTTAGTAAGCTTTTGGCTCAAAGCGTTTACGTATTTTATCTATCTCGTTAAAATGATTTTATGTTTGTTATCGACAAAACATTAGAAAATCGTAAAATATAAATAAATGTTTTTAAGATTTATTTCTATTAACAATCTCTACCTTTTTCTTGATGACAAAACATAAAATTATTTTAAGTAAAAGGATAAAATTTGAAAGTTTAAATTTAAGCTTTTTCACTTTTCTCCCCCTTTTTGTAGAAACAAAAAGAGTGTCGAAAAGCAAATAACCCGAGTGCATGTTTTAAGAAAAGTAAAGATGTAAATATGAAGCAAAGAGGGTCAAAAGTGCTTAGTTGTTCCCCCTTGACATTTGCTCCCCCTTGATGAGGGCGTCAAGTAATTAGGAAGACTAAACGTGATCATTGCAAATTATTTGCAATGTTTTTTCTTTTAGGAAATCTCCTCCTCATTGAGGGCGTCGAGTGCTCCATGTGTATTTTTGAAAATCTATAAAACAATGGTTAGAAAAACAAGTATATGTTGTCCCTTTCGTCGAAAATTTGGTTGCATAAAAATTTTGTTAGTCTTCTATTTGCCCCGATCCCACGGATCCTTTTCAGAAGGGATCCGCCAAGCATAAACTCAGGGATCCGGCTACCTGCAGTAATGGCTACCTGCAGTAATGTTAGCAGTAAAAGAGGATAGAAAATGATATGAACACAAGTAATAAACACACCAAATATGTTCGCATAAGCACATAGTTATGAAAAATCATTTAATAAACATAAGAGAAATGATACAACAAAGGTCAAATCTCTAAAAACTAAGAAAATGATCTTAACATGAAAAATTCCTATTGACTAAAATGAGGCCTAAGACTAAGGATAGTGAGACCACTTGTGCTTGCACTTCATGATTTTTTGGGAAGGTTAGGTTTGGTTACGTCTTCAAGACGTTCAAGGAGATGGTAGAACATGAACGTAATTCATCACGTACTTCATGAACTAAGGTTTGGACATGTTGACAATGATCACAAGTATCATCGTGGTTTGTTTGTTGAGGTCCAAAGATAGAAGGTTGTTGAGGCATGTTTGAGGTGGAAGCACCTAGATGGAAAGGTTGCGGATGTACCACGGGTGTTGGTTGAGAAGCATGTGTGGGTGGAAGTGTGTCAATGTTTGGTTGAGGTGGTTGAGATGGTTGATATCTTCTCATAACCCAAAATGGGTCATTTGAGGGTGGAGGAGAGGAAGGCAAGTTTGCTATGGGTGGTGGTATGTTTATGTCAACATCTAGGTGATAGGATGGTGGTTGGGTTGACAATCTCTCAAAGGAAGAGAATGTGGGCAATGGTGGTGGATTAGAAGGTCTAGGAGGTAGGTCCTCCAATGAGTTCAAGAATGGATGAGGAGAGGTAGGAGGTGTGATAAAGGAAAGTATTTTAGGTTCAAGAGGTGAGGTTTGTATAGGTTGATTTGAGATAGGTGTGCTTGGTAATGTAGGTTCAATGGGAGGTGTTGGTTCAATTGGAGTGGGTTGTGGTGAGGTTGTTTTGGTGGAAGCAGGTTGTGGTGGAGTTGGCTTATTTAAAGCAGGAGTTTGGATGTAGTATGAGAGAGGTGTTCTACTAGAGGGTGCTTTGATGCGTGAGGCTTCGGTTGAGGATATTTCATACACGATTCGTGCGGTTTTTCTTGGTGGACTCCCAGTAGATGATCTTGCACTTGGTGCCTTAGTCATGTTCTTAGGTAGGTTTAGAAGGTGAGTTTACAGTAGTAGATGGTTTGTTTAGGTGTGGTTTGGAAGCACAAATACAAGTGGTTTAAATAGTGAAGGGTCAAGTATGGTAATCAAAGCCTAAACCACTAAAGTCCTTTGAATTGCAATGATATGCATGCATCAAGGTCAACTACAGTGATACAATCTTCTAGGAGATATATTAAAGGCAATGTGAAGTGTTTGAGTGGATAAAGTTTAGTTTTGGAAGTTTTTGATGATCAAACCTGTGTCTCTTTGCCCGGATCCAGCGGATCCTTTTCAAAAGGGATCCGGCTAGCTTTAGCTGAGGGATCCAGCTAACAGATCAGGTGTGAGGGATAAATGATTATGATTAAGCTATAGCAGCCCTATGTTTCCTAGTGTAATGAGTGTGAGAAGGTGTCTTAAATGATAAAATCCTGTGTAGTTTAAGACTAATGATGAAGGGTTTTTATTAATGGTCTTTATTGTGGAGAAGGAAATCTAAGGTAAGTTAATAAGTAAATACGAGTTAAGAAAATCATACCACTAAGTGTTAATTGTATGTAAGTTCCATAAAAAGTTGTATGAAAAAAAAATTAAAAAATTCTGTAAAAATCATAGGAATTAAAAGATTGATTTTAGAGCATTTTGAGGTAGAGTTGATGGAAATAAATTTGTTAAAAATTTATTTAAATTACAAATAAGTGTAAAATGATCAGCGGGAGGTGATGCAAGAAGTGGTACTGAGAAATGGTGGTTATTTTGAAAATGATAAATCATAAACATCTCATAAGAAACATAAGTTAATCCTAAGAGATCAAAAGAGCTACTATCCTCAAAGTCAGCTCAAATAGGACTAATAGGACATGGTTAACTAGTGTACTGAGGTTAGAATGGTTGAGTGTGATGAGAGGTGATATAAATTTTCACTCTGTATGCCCGGATCCTCCGGATCCGTTCTAAAAAGGATCCGGCTAGTTATAACTGAAGGATCCGGCTTCTGAGACTAATTCTCTCATAGTGGGCTCGTAGAATAATCCTCACTAGTCATAAGTTGAATCTAGTAGATCAGGCAATACTTATATAGGATAAAGGAAGCAGGGCACGTATATACATAATCAAATATATGACAACCCACTAATTCACAGGTCAATACTATTCAATAAACTCGAATTTCTTATCTTGACATTTACTTGAGAACAATTTACATATAACTTTTACCTGAACCAACGTGAAATTTAGAATATCTTTCAAGTACACTAGGACTTAGGTTATATTTAGTCCACAACATTCCAGTACCTTGCTCCTACTCCGGTTCAAAATTTTAAACC
Source organism: Artemisia tridentata subsp. tridentata (assembly GCA_021014915.2). Lineage (NCBI taxonomy): Eukaryota > Viridiplantae > Streptophyta > Magnoliopsida > Asterales > Asteraceae > Artemisia > Artemisia tridentata. The sequence continues at coordinate 291,984,070 of CP139504.1, read as the reverse complement.
CTAAAACAATTTCCTTTTTCTTTATTTACTTACGATTGTTAATTCAACAAACGCTATTCACAATTTAAATTTAACACCCGTTATACCCAATACTCCCAACGATTATTTCTAACGCATTTTTATACTTCCTAAATTATTACCAAAGTTCCAAAAATATTTGCTTACGCCTAATGTAAATTCTTTATTTCTTACGTTTAATTACGTATAACTTACGTTAATCACCAAACCGATAACGAATACCTATTTTTAATACCCAATACATACAACATATACACTCTTGTACCAAATTAACTCATCTACTCCAAGATATAACCTTGTGCCACCCCCTCCTCTTGTTTTATAATTATTCCTAGACAAAAATTAAATAACAATAATTACCAACATTGAAGCTTAAAACATGGAGTCCAAGAACAAATTGGTGGCTTGACCACCAAAATGTCCCCCCCCCCTAGACTCCATTCGGCCACAACCAAGAACCCCTAACCAATAGATATTTTTGACTAACTATTCTACATTGGACCATAATCATACTATAAATAAGAACCTTGTATCATTTTTTTTCATACCTTAGTTCAAGAAGAAGAAAAAAAAAACACATCTCTACTCACTAACACATACAATTCGACACACTTGAGGGAGCAAGAGAAGAAGAGATCTTGATTTGGCTAGTTCAAGAATCATTAGGATACTCTAGTAAGGGTTTTGGAAACACTTATCTTGGGTTAATCAAGTATATTACATCCTCAACACACTAATCTCCCTAAGTAAGTAATCTTGATCTTGATAAATTTCATACTCTCTATGTCATGATGTTAGTTCAAGTTTCATATACTTATTTATCACTTTGTATATGTTAACAAAACCTTATAATCACAAAAATCTTTCAACTAATGACTATGTTTTGAATAAATCTTTATTATGAGTAAACTAGTTGGTATAAATCTCAACAAGAAAGTGAAGATGAAAACACCATATATATATACTAGTGAACTTGTAATCTTAACTATACTTGATGATCATTTACATTCATGGGAAATGGAACTCTTTAATATTGCTAGGTTTAGTGTTAGATCACTATTAATATGTTAAGAAATTGGTCGATGAACAAGGATTAGTTTTGGAGTTGTTGCTAAGTGGTTTTGATAACTAGAAGGCTAGAAAAAATGTTTTGACACTTTTAGAAAGTAATCTTTCCCATTCGACCTTCCACAGAAAACTCAGTAGCTTGGTGACAAGTTTAGGCTAGAAATATAAAAAATAGACTCAATAACAAAAACGTAGCCGCTTGAATGAGTTAAAACGGGCTTATAACGAAGAAGATACGTTAGTTTTAAGTTATGCGACAGAAATGAATTTTCTGAAAATTTTAGATGCTGTTGGGAATTTTTGAGTGGTAAAAACTGATGTTAAAATTTAACTTGAATAGCCGAGACAATAAAAACATGTTAGTATACTTAAACACGAACCCGGGGATATATAAAACTTAAGAAACGGAGCTACGACGAGAAAGTTATGGCCTAAAGAAGTTACGACGACATATAACTTTTGACAGCTTATTTTTTTGGCTATTAGAAAAGCTGATGGGAATATTTAGAGTGGATTTTGGACACTTTAGAGTGTATTTTGGTTAAAATGACTTAAACAAAAATGGTAGAACATTACGTATACTTGTTAGGCGCGTTAGAGGTTTTCAAAATACTTATTAACTAGACGACTATAGTTTAATCACAAGATTAACTAGTTACGATTTCTAAAAAGGGATACTTTGCTAAATAAAAGAACACATTGACGCAACTACATTTTTGACGATAAATATTACAACAAAGATGTACAAGTGATAAAGTAGCGTATGAATTTGCGGGCGTGACCTTGTTTTCGAACCTAAGACATATGAATTATTTAGGTTGCGATTAGAATTATCGGACTTTATTCACCGTTTACCAATTTACCAACCGAGATTTGCTTTTGCTAAGGTGAGTTTCATAGCCCCGATTTTATTATTATTTATACATGATTTATAAACCCTCGGGGTGGGAATACATTGCTTATTTTTTTGGACACAAGTATTAAAACTGTTACTTTGCCTAAGTTACCGCATTGCCATTAAAGTCCCCTTGAATCATGAACCGTTAATTACTTGCGAGTGAGTGCGGATGCTATGAATAGATCTATTTGGGTTGATACCCCCGTCCGAGTTGGTCGTGCCAACCTGTCAAACGGACGCATATCATTCGGATTATTTCTGAGTGTCAGGCAAACACTTATTTGGGGCATTTATTATTATGCTTGATTGCATACCATTTCATCGAGCTTCTGGGGTCATGAGCTTAGGGCACTGTATATTATATTTTTGGCAATGACGTTATATTTATTGTAATTGTCATGCTATTGAAATCTTGTGGTCCACACTTTACCTATTTACTTAAATCTATGAACTCACCAATAATTATGTTGACCTTTTAGCGTGTATTCTCAGGTAACTAGACGATAATAATCATCTCTGTATGGAGCACACTAGAGTCACATTTTGGAAGCACATCATGATGAAGATTTTCTTTGCATTACTTAAGCGTTTGATTATGTATTAAAACCTTACATTTTGATGGTGAACTTTGATATTTATGTTTTGTAAAACGTTATGTTTAAATCAAACGCTTGTTTTAAAATGACTCACTTAGAGGTCATTCTTTATTTCCTTGTACTTTGTTATCCATGAACATCACGCCCTGGGAATTCCATTCCGCTGCAAATCCAGATTTTAGGGGTGTGACAGATTGGTACCAGAGCCAAGGTTATAGAGAACTAGGATGCATCATTGATCCTAGACTATAACCACTAGGTCACGACACTTCACAACATTATGATGTGCATACGATTATGAGACATGTTTTTATTTACTTATTTTATATGAGTTACTTATACTTATATATATTTATATTGACCTGGTTTACAGCGACATGTCTTCACCTAACCACCCTATCATCATTTCATTGGACTCGGATATCGAGGACGCTTTTTCATCCACTAATGCACCTACATCACTACTCTTACCTTCCTATACCTCGACATTCCCATATCACCCACCATCGTTAGATGATAACTTCCACCTATTTGAGGTATTAGCATCACCTAAGACAGAATTAGAAGAGACTACCAGATGTGATACTGAGACTTTTGAGATTCAGGAGACTGCCCCTACCTTCCCACTATCACCATTGTCATTAACCTTTTTCATTCCCACATATCGGGAATTAGATGACACTTTGTGGATAGTACCAAGATCACCGACTCAACAGGAACATCAGCAGATTCCTCAAGAATGGTTTGGGATCTATACTATCTCGGATATGATCGATGCACAACTCTAGGCCAAAATTTTCATTTTATATATTCATGTGTGTTATGATTATATTTATGATATTTTTGTGGTTGCATCTTGTTGTGATCTCACTTCATTCATACATGTCATGGTTGCATATATGTGAGTGTAATGATCCTTACTACTTATAAATTCTCATGGTCTCTTATGATTTTGAAGAAGTTATGTCGAAGCAAGCCGCTCCAGCCATGACACAAGCCACTGTTGAGCAAATCAATGCCAAGAGCATAGCCACAACCCTCGCCAAAAATCTTACTCACGAAGAATTTATGGATTGCGATCCCCACACCTTTAGTGGAACTGAAGGCGCGAGAGGATTTTGTAAATGGTTCGAATAAGTAGAAACAATATTTCGAGGTGGTAACTGTCACAAGGAAGACAAACTTAAGTTCGCCACTTGCACTTTTCGGGATCGTGCCCAGGAATGGTGGACCAAACATGCTCAGATAGTAGGGGTCGACGCTGCTTACTCAATCTCTTGGGAGGAACTAAGAAGGATGATAATTTTAGAATATTGTTCATGTAGCGAATTACAAGCAATGGAACAGGAAATCCTGGACATTACCATGGTAGGAGATGATGTTGCCAAATACACTGATCGTTTTTACGAATTAGCATGGCTATGCCCTGCAATGGATGAACTCGAATATACGAAACATGAGAGGTATATCGGGGGACTCTCCCCTGAAATTCGTATGTTATATTGTTTTTGGGAAATAGGAACTTCCTGGAAGAAGGATCTTGAATCACTAATCGCTAAAACTTACACAACTGTCGCAGCACACCTCCCCGGCAGCGGTGCCAAAATTTGATCCGTGCTAAATAGATATAAATATTATGCAACGACGGATACGCGTGAAAAATTACAAATTACCCCTTTGTGAAAAAGGATACTTGCAAAAACTCACGTTCGTGTGTAGTGTGTAGTGTGTAGTCAGGTAAGTAATTACCCGAATCGTTTCCCAACGAGATGTGAATGGGCAAACTGTGAAAAGCTAGGATTAGAGTGATTGATGATTAGATTTTGATTTTGCTTTATTTAATAATTCTAAATAACAAATGAAAAACAGATATACACAAGAAAATTAAACGTGAATAAAAAAAATAAACTTAAACGCGTAACGGGAAAGCTAAAATGGGACAAAAATAAAATTTATGAAATTTAAAACCTAAAAATGTAAAATGACTTAAAACTTATTTAAAAACTTAAATTATATTTTTTTATACTTTTTATCTAATTATTATTAATTATTTATTATTTAATAACTTATTAAACTATTTAAATTTATAAAAAATACTAAATGAACAAAGAAAATTCTAAAACTTTTTCTAAAAATATTATTAAGTAAATAGAAGCTAATAAAATTATAAAAATGAAACTTACTTAATTAAAATTTAAAAAGATAAATTCTATTAAATAGAAGCTATCACTATTTTTCTATTTTTTATTTTATTAAGGACTAAAAATGTAATTATATTTTTCTTGGATTAAAAATGACAAAAGAAAATTATCAAAATTATATTTATATTTTTCTGATTAATATTCTATTTATTATGATTTAATTACTATTATAAACTAATTAAAAAGATTAAAAATATTAAATGACTTAGGAAAATTATGAAAAATTCTGAGTAAATCTAAAATATTATTAGAAAGCTAAAAAAAATAAAAGTGGAGCTTATCAGAGCCTAATAAGCAGTTTTGGGCAGATAAGCAGTTTGGAATAAGCCCAAAAATAAGCTAAACAGCAATAAAATTCACCAAATGCTCAGGACAGGCTTAATACACTATGAGAAGCTTAAAACAACTTAATTCAAACAGATAATACCACAAATTAAGCCAATTAAGCACAAAGTCAGTTGCAAAGTTAAGACAGAAAATAGCAGAAATGAGGCAACTTGCAGAGCAGATTAAGCAGTCTAAATAAGCTGAGAAGTTGAATAATAAGGGGGAAAAAGCTAGCTTATACTACTGGGTACACAAAAACATGAAAAGCCCCATCACAAAACACCCAATTGATCCTCAATTAGACACAAGATCAGGTACTCAGAACTGGCTTGAACCTGGTTTTTGACTTTTGCAGTAAAACACACAAATTGACTTTGGTGAGTTATGATCCTGTTTTAATGACTGAGAATGATGTATTAAGATTAATTAAGATGAGATTAAACCATTTTAACAAGTTTTAATCATCTGTGATGGATTTCACAGTTTAAAATCCAATAAGTGATCAACTTATGTGAGATTAAAAGTGATTTTGACTTTTCCCTGAATAAGGACTAGTTTTTATTGTTTCTCTGAGTTGATATGAACTAGAGTGATATGTGACAACAACAAATAACAACACAATCACTCAGCAACACAACTGGATCAGTAAGATCCAAACAACCCTTATCTTGACTGATTTTGTGATTTTCAAAGGATTTCACTGATTTAGACCATTTAACTGATTCAAATCCTTATATTATCATAACATGAGACTAAATAAGCATTAATCAACAATACTTTAAACATGAAACACAGAAATACACCAATATGCAAATTTGACTGTGAAAAATGGAATTTAAAGCAACTATGGATTCCAAAAAGCAAACTAACTGCTTTAATGTATGAATCTACTTAACAACAACTCAGAAACACAGAAATATGAAGATCAAAGCATATAAACAACTTGAACAGTGAAATGCAAATATTGCTTAAAAAAGCTTACAACTGTAATCCAGCTTGAAACCAAGAACAAGGACCAAGGACCAACTCAAATACCCCTCAATTCAACTTCTGAACCCCAAGGCCATCCAAGATTTACCCTGCTCCAGCCATGAACACCATGAAACCTGAACTTTGACTTTTGTTGACCTGTTTTTGTATTTTTGATTTTTTTATTACTAAACTGATTTTAAGGATTACTAATAGCTTTTATAAGCTATATAGGAGCTTATGTGAGCCTAGGAGTCCAGATCATTAAACAGAAACAACAATTAAACTAATGAGAATTTCTGAAATAAAATTAAAATTGCATAAACTGAGACAGATACTAAAACTTGAATTTGATTATTAGAAAAGGTTAAGATTACACTGAAAGAGCTTGATACAATACTTAAAAGCTAACCAATACACTAGAATTTGAAAATTTAATTAAACGACATACATAAATACTAATTAGACTACTACTCTTGCTTCCTTGCTTCTCTTTCTTCTTATAGATAACAATTAGGGTTTGTGAAGACTTCTGACTCTTTCCCACTTGCATTCTGAGCCATTGGATCCCTCGAACTTCATCTTGACCTTAGAATCAATTTTGGCGCCAAAAGTACTAGTTAGTGGATAGGAGCAGGTTTATAGCATTTAATGCATTTGGAGAGGTGGAGAAGAAGCCTTAAATGCTTTTGGCATTGTTAGGTAAGTGGGATGGGTTGAGGTGATAGAAGAGAAACTATGGGCAATGGTGGTGGTATTGGTTGTGTTTTGGCGGTTTGAAGGGAAAGGATAGGTTTGATCGAAGTCAAACCTTCGGTTTAACTAAAAAGGGGTTGGGTCGGGTAAGGATTGGGCTTGGAATGTTGGGCTGGGTTTAATAAGTGGGATGGGTTGGTTTTATTTTAGGATGGGTTTGTTTTATTTATTTTGGATCCGGTTGGTTTATAGAATAAACACAAGGACCATTCTTGTAATTCCTGAAAATTGGAGGACCAAACTTGCACATCTTCCAAAACAAACCAAGGGTAATTCCTGCCATGTTTCAATAATCCAGGGACCAAACATGATGTTTCCAAAAAATAATATTTCCCAGGGATCATTTTTGCAAATTCTGAAAGTGCAGGGACCAAACTTGTAAATTATTTAAACTTTTCACCAAAGGACTAAATATGATAATTTATGATTTAAAAAGGACCCTTGGTGACTTTTCTTACAAAACAAATGCTTAGGGACTAATTTTGACAAGTTTTAAAACTTGAGGGACTGAAACTGCCAATTTTGCAAACTTTGTTCCTTTTTCAATTGTTTTTAAACATTTTGCATTTGAAACATATAAAACACAATCCCTGGGATATTTTCAGTATTTTGATGCATTTCTGAGTGTTTTTGAATGTTTTGGCAGTTCAGATATGACAAAAATGATGAGTATTTAGACGCTCATCAATCCCCCACACTAAACTATTGCTAGTCCCTAGCAATCTTTTATGAAGTTTTAATGGATTTTTCTCTTTACCAAAAGCCATCACTTCTGGAGTAGCCAATTGTTTTAGTATGTGATACTTTGGTACAATGATAACCAAATAATTTTGAGCAAACCATCAGCTGTCAACGGTTTTGATTTGTCTTTACCAAAAGCCGTTTGCTTCTGGACTAGCCAACTCTTAGATAAATTACAACTATTATCTTTGGTGAGCTGATTACCAATCATGGTTTTTCCACTGCCTTTACCACAAGCCATAACCTTGTGGGCTAGCCAACTCTTCACTTATAAAGATATGGTGAGTCGAATACCATACAATTTTCGGCAAATTGCAAGCCATAAACGGATTTGATATATATTTACCAAGAGCCGTTTGCTCCTGGATTAGCCAATCCTTATGTGGGTTAGACATGGCGGACTGATAACCATTTTTTGAGTTCTAAGTGAGAAAAAATTTTTAAAATTTTGGCTAAAATGGGGGTACTAGATGGTACATTTGATCAAATTCGCTAGAATTCCTCCCCACACTTAGAACTGAATATTGCCCTCAATATTCAAAGCACCGGTTGTTAAACCAACACTTAGAACGGAAAAAGGAAATACTAATAGCCATTTATTTTGATATATACACATTTTTTTTTTTTTTTTTTTTTTTGAAATTTACATATATACAACATGTGGGGCATCTCCCCCACACTAGATGGTAGAACAGAGAAAGAAAACAGAGACACGGGTGAAAACCCATGTTTTGCTAATGTTTTTGATCACCGAGTCACTAGCTTGACTCGATCCCCGCATTCATTGGTTCATGGGGAAAGTTTGAAGATCCGGGGCAACCATGAATGGTATGTCCTCTCCAAAGTAGTGTTTTAAATGATGACCATTCACTTTGAAATTAGGACCGTCAGCTTGAGATAACTCAACGGTACCATATGGATAAACCTTTGTGATAGTGAATGGACCAGACCATCGGGATTTGAGTTTGCCTGAGAAGATCTTTAATCTTGAATTGAAAAGAAGGACTCGATCACCAACGTTGAAAACGCGGTTCTTGATTTTAGAGTCATGAATCTTCTTTGTCTTTTCTTTGTAGATCAAAGAGTTCTCGTAGGCCTGATCACGCAGTTCATTTAATTCATTCATTTGAACTTTACGGTGATCACCCGCAGTTTGGAGGTCAAAGTTAGCATGTTTCAAGGCCCAGTAGGCTTTGTGCTCTAATTCGATCGGAAGATGACATGCCTTTCCGTACACAAGTTTGTAAGGCGTACACCCGATGGGTGTTTTGTAAGCTGTACGGAAGGCCCATAATGCATCATCCAATTTATCCGACCAGGATGCACGATTTTCTCCTACAGTCCTTTCTAGAATTCTTTTAATACCCCGATTTGAAACTTCTACTTGTCCACTTGTTTGTGGGTGATACGCAGTGGAAAGACAGTGAGTTACACCATACTTTTGCATGACTTTATCAAATTTGTCATTGCAAAAATGCGTACCACGATCACTGATTATAGCACGTGGAGTTCCAAAACGGGCAAACAGAGCTTTCAGGAATTTTACAACTACTCGGGCATCATTAGTGGGTAAAGCTTTTGCTTCAACCCATTTTGACAAATAGTCAACAGCCACGAGAATGTATTTATTTCCTCGAGATGATGGAAATGGCCCCATAAAGTCAATGCCCCAGACATCAAAGATTTCACAAACTTGAATAGCATTTTGTGGCATTTCATTTCGTTGTGAAATATTTCCGTGACGCTGACAAGCTTCACAAGTTTTGATGAGATCTTGGGCATCCTTATAAATTGTGGGCCAATAAAACCCGGAATCAAACACCTTTTTGGCGGTGTAGTTTGGACTATGATGGCCCCCCGTGGGTCCAGCATGGCAAGCTTTGAGAATGTCAACAGCTTCCTGTCCGTAAACACACCGTCGGATGACTTGATCCGCACAGATTTTGAATAAGTAGGGGTCGTCCCAGAAGTAATGTTTAACATCCTTGAAGAATTTATTCTTCTGTTGGGTCGACATCCCTTTCACTATGAAGTTACCCGCATGGTAATTTGCGAAGTCAGCAAACCATGGGGTAGTAGAATCTCCACGAAAAGCAACCGCACTGAGTGTCTCAAGAGGAAATGTTTCATTTATTTCCTTTTTCTCAAAAACATCTTGGTGTGGGTTCTCTAATCGGGACAGATGATCAGCAGCTAGGTTCTCAGCTCCTTTTTTATCACGTATTGTGATATCAAATTCTTGCAGGAGGAGAACCCAACGGAGTAATCTCGGCTTTGCATCTTGTTTTGCAAAGAGATATTTGAGAGCCGAGTGATCCATATACACTACACATTTTGTCAAGATCAAATATGGCCGAAACTTCTCAAAGGCATACACCACAGCCAACAATTCTTTTTCTGTAGTGGTGTAATGAGTTTGAGCTTCATTCATGGTTTTACTTGCGTAGTGGATAGGCTGAAAATGTTTAGCTTTTCGTTGCCCCAAGACTGCACCGATAGCAAAATCGCTTGCATCGCACATGAGCTCAAAGGGAAAATCCCAGTCGGGGGCAACCAGAATGGGTGCTTCAGTAAGCTTTTTCTTTAATGTTTCAAAAGCTTTGATGCACTCGGGTGAGAAGATAAAAGGAGCATCCTTTTCAAGAAGATGAGTCATAGGCCGGGCGATTTTAGAAAAATCTTGTATGAATCTACGATAGAAACTGGCATGACCCAAAAAACTCCTAATACCTTTGACGGTAGTGGGATGAGGTAATTTACCAATGACATCAACTTTAGATCTGTCAACCTCAATCCCGCTCTTTGATATCTTATGGCCGAGGAAAATGCCCTCTTTGACCATAAAGTGACTCTTCTCCCAATTTAGACAAATATTGGTGTCTTCACACCGTTTCAACATGTTTTCTAAATGGGAGAGACATGTTTCGAATGAATCCCCAATGACCGAGAAGTCATCCATAAAGACCTCCATCGTTTTCCCGATCATGTCGGAAAATATGGACATCATGCACCTTTGGAATGTGCCTGGAGCATTACATAAGCCGAAAGGCATACGTTTATAAGCAAAGGTTCCATAAGGGCATGTAAAGGTGATCTTTTCTTGATCTTGTGGATCAATAGGGATTTGAAAGTAACCCGAGAAACCATCAAGGAAACAATAGTACTCGTTTCCCGCTAATCTCTCAAGCATCTGATCCATGAAGGGCAGAGGAAAATGGTCTTTTCGGGTGGCATCATTTAACTTACGATAGTCAATGCAAACACGCCACCCAGTAACCAATCGAGTTGGGATCAACTCATTATCCTCATTTGTGACAACAGTTATGCCACCCTTTTTTGGAACACAGTGAATGGGACTAACCCAAGGACTATCAGAGATGGGATAAATCAATCCTGCATCAAGAAGTTTGAGAACCTCTTGTTTGATAACATCGTGGATTTTGGGATTTACCCTTCGCTGGTGTTGGACTGCTGGTTTAAAGTCATCCTCCATTAATATCTTGTGAGTACAAAATTCAGGGTCGATACCCTTTATGTCGGAGAGTTTCCAAGCAATTGCTTGCTTGTGTGACTTTAAGACCTTTATTAGAGCAGTCTTTTCCTCATCACTTAAGTCTTTAGCAATAATGACGGGTAATTTATCGTCACCCTCCAAAAATGCGTACTCAAGATGAGGTGGCAAGTCTTTGAGTTCGACCTCAGGAAATTCATCGTTTTTCTCAACTGATTTAATTTCCTCATTATGAAGTTCAACGGGAGGGAGTGGAGGAGAATTGTCCTGATTTAACAATGTCTCAAGAAGAAGAATATCTCCCTCCAGATCAATCTCAGCGTCATCAATTCCTTCCAGAAATGAATCACACTCGAGAAAAGCCTCGATCTCTTCCAAATTGAAATTACTTCCCTCAAACGGAGTGAGAGAGGGGGAAGAGTCGGAAATGATAGGTAGAGAAGATGTGGTGGGGTCCCCACTCACAGAATTATGAGAATAACCAAGAAACTCTTGTGAGTACTCCTCTGAAACAATATCAATGACATCGATTCGGTTAACCGATTCAGAATCATTATTTGAAGAGTACTTCGAAGTTTGATTGAGGTTAAAGGTAACAGCTTCATTATCCACACGTAATGTGATTTCATGCTCAAATACATCAATGAGAGCACGTCCCGTTTTTAGGAATCCTCTTCCAAGAATGAGAGGAACCCTAGGATCAGCATCGAAATCGACAACCACAAAGTCAGCTGGAAAATGGAACTTTCCTACTTTTACAAATACATCCTCAGCAATGCCGCGTGGATGAGATGTGGAACGATCTGCAAGCTCAAGAGTCATGCAGGTAGTAGTGAGTTCAGGAAGAGAAAGTTTCTCCCAGACTGAATAAGGCATTAGGTTAATGCTTGCACCAAGATCGGCCAAGGCATAGCATTCAACCATTCCTGGAAAGACCCAAGGTAGTAAAAATCTTCCAGGATCTCCAAGCTTCACCGGAAGTTTTTTCAAGATAACTGCTGAGCAGTTCTCATTTAATGGAGTCTTTGCCATTTCAAACAGTTTTTCCTTGTTGCTTAACAAGTGTTTGATTGTGGATGCGAATTTGGGCATCAGAATGATAGCATCCGCAAAGCTTATGTCAAAATGTAATTCCTGGAAAATTTTGAAAAACTTTTCCATTTGTTGACTAGCTTTTTCGCGGAGCTTTTGCTCATTTAAACGTGATGGGTAAGGAATAGAAGGTTTGGATTTAGGGTTTTCAACAGGGATTTCAAAAACAACTCCTGGTTTGGGTTTTGGTTTCTGGACAACTTGAGGTAGGACGTTATCGGCACCTCCGTTATTAATAGGAAGTTCCTTGTCTTCAGTCACCTCAGGTTTACTTTCTACTACCTTGGGGAGAGGAGAAGAAGTGGTAGTAGGAATCGTGGGTCCATTATAAGCTTTACCACTGCGTGTGGTGACAGCTTTGAGTTCACCCTTTGGGTTTGGAATGGTATTACCAGGGAGACCTCCCGAGGTAGAAGGTGGATTGATATGATTCATGAGACTGGTAAGCATATTCTTAACTTCGCTTTGAGAGTGATCAATTTTATTAGAAAGCTCATTCTTAAGCTCAGTTCCTTGCTTGTATATTGAAGTTTGAAATTCATTCCTCAATCCAGAGATCTGATTTTGTATTGCCTTCATTTTGTTCTCATTAAACTTGATGTAGTTATCAAGTTCGTTTGGGAGAGGTCCTTGGTGATTAGGAGCTGAATACCCTTGATTACCCCTCTGGGGTGGGTATTGATTGTTTGGGGCATTAAATTGATTTTGCATGTTTTGCCCTCTCTGTTGATTAGGATTAATCCTATTTGGATTGTTGGGGGGAGGAAATCCGGGTGGTCCAAATTGATTGCTAGCACGGTGGTTTGGGTCCACTTGAGGACGGTATTGATTACCTCCTTGATTGGATGTTCCGGCTATAGCATTAACATCAAATGTATTGCCATCGGTGGCAGTACAATTATAGTAAGCGTGAGGACCACCACAAGTAACACAAACTTCTATTTTTTTGACTTCAGCAGTGTGAGAAGTTTGCTGAGCGGACTCTTTCTTTTGTGTGGAGAAAACCAAAGCTTGAATAACCTTCGTGAGTTCAGCAAGCTGAGTATCAGTACTGGACTGACTCACGGGAGATGAAGTGGAAGGACCAACACTAGCCTGGGAATTATATGTCCTGTTTCGTGTAGTGCGGACCTTAGACTTATTTTCAATGAGAGCAATGGCTTCCTTAGTGGATTTGCTCAGAAAATTACCTCCAGCTGAGGCATTGAGAGAATCTTGGTCAGATGGGTTTAACCCACTGTAGAAAGTGTCCATCTGCATCAAATCGGTGAAACCGTGATGAGGACATTTGCGGAGCAATTCTTTGAAACGATCCCATGCCTCTCCAAATGGTTCATCAAACCTTTGAGTGAATTTCATGATTTCATTTTTTAGATGCGTGGTTTTAGAAGGAGGAAAGAATTCATTTACAAATTTTTGAACCAAATCTTCCCATGTTCTAATTGATCGAGGGGGTTGTTTGTCAAGCCAAATCTGGGCTGCCCCATCGATAGAAAACGGGAAAAGAAGAAGTTTGATTGATTCCTCCAGGACATTTTTACATTTGATGGTGGATGTGATTTTATTAAACCATCGAACGTGATCTTGAGGATCGTCCCTCTCAAAACCATAGAATTGACGCGATGTTACAAGGTTTATCAACCCAGTTTTAAGCTCAAAATTCTCAGCCACGATGGCTGGAACAATAATGGCATCTCCATAACCCTCGGTGGGAGCCTGGAGAAGCTCATTCATAGGACGGTCTTCTGCCATGATGACAGGGGTTTGGGGATCAGTTCGTATCTCGGGTACGACTGATGGAGCAGAACGTCTCCGACGTCTTCGAGGTATGTTTCCAAGCTCACGCAAAGGGCTTGATGACCTAGAAGAACGAGTGCGCATGCACTTACCAAAATTTTTCAATTAAAATCAAGATCGAGAAAAAACACAAGTGAACTTAAACCAATAATCAACAAGCGTACGGTAGCTCTCTAAAAGATAAACGCACAGAGTGGCGGAGAAGCAAAGGTGGGCAACTTAATGCTCCTTAAAAACCCGCTTCTTTCAGTCCGACAATTTAATGTCAGACTATCCTTAAACCTCCGTTATAGTTTGTTTATCAATCAAAGGTGAGCCGATATTCGCAAGTGATACAAAGGCAAGTTTTAAATCTTTGGTTTGGGAACTTATTATGGCCGTACCCCCAGTTAGGTAGTACTCAGTCTTGGTTCTCGATGGTTAATTTTATTGTTTGTTATTTATTAAAGAAAACGGAAAATGTTTTTGGGTTTTTAATTTTTATATGATAATAGTAATAATAATATATATAGAAAAGCAAAGAAAAATATTTTTGGTATTTTATATTGTTTTTGGGAAATAGGAACTTCCTGGAAGAAGGATCTCGAATCACTAATCGCTAAAACTTACACAACTGTCGCAGCACACCTCCCCGGCAGCGGCGCCAAAATTTGATCCGTGCTAAATAGATATAAATATTATGCAACGACGGATACGCGTGAACAATTACAAATTACCCCTTTGTGAAAAAAGATACTTGCAAAAACTCACGTTCGTGTGTAGTGTGTAGTCAGGTAAGTAATTACCCGAATCGTTTCCCAACGAGATGTGAATGGGCAAACTGTGAAAAGCTAGGATTAGAGTGACTGATGATTAGATTTTGATTTTGCTTTATTTAATAATTCTAAATAACAAATGAAAAACAGATATACACAAGAAAATTAAACGTGAATAAAAAATAAACTAAAACGCGTAACGGGAAAGCTAAAATGGGACAAAAATAAAATTTATGAAATTTAAAACCTAAAAGTGTAAAATGACTTAAAACTTATTTAAAAACTTAAATTATATTTTTTTATACTTTTTATCTAATTATTATTAATTATTTATTATTTAATAACTTATTAAACTATTTAAATTTATAAAAAATACTAAATGAACAAAGAAAATTCTAAAACTTTTTCTAAAAATATTATTAAGTAAATAGAAGCTAAGAAAATTATAAAAATGAAACTTACTTAATTAAAATTTAAAAAGATAAATTCTATTAAATAGAAGCTATCACTATTTTTCTATTTTTGATTTTCTTAAGGACTAAAAATGTAATTATATTTTTCCTGGATTAAAAATGACAAAAGAAAATTATGAAAATTAGATTTATATTTTTCTGATTAATATTCTATTTATTATGATTTAATTACTATTATAAACTAATTAAAAAGATTAAAAATATTAAATGACTTAGGAAAATTATGAAAAATTCTGAGTAAATCTAAAATATTATTAGAAAGCTAAGAAAAATAAAAGTGGAGCTTATCAGAGCCTAATAAGCAGTTTTGGGCAGATAAGCAGTTTGGAATCAGCCCAAAAATAAGCTAAACAGCAATAAAATTCACCAAATGCTCAGGACAGGCTTAATACACTATGAGAAGCTTAAAACAACTTAATTCAAACACATAATGCCACAAATTAAGCCAATTAAGCACAAAGTCAGTTGCAAAGTTAAGACAGAAAATAGCAGAAATGAGGCAACTTGCAGAGCAGATTAAGCAGTCTAAATAAGCTGAGAAGTTGAATAATAAGGGGGAAAAAGCTAGCTTATACTACTGGGTACACAAAAACATGAAAAGCCTCATCACAAAACACCCAATTGATCCTCAATTAGACACAAGATCAGGTACTCAGAACTGGCTTGAACCTGGTTTTTGACTTTTGCAGTAAAACACACAAATTGACTTTGGTGAGTTATGATCCTATTTTAATGACTGAGAATGATGTATTAAGATTAATTAAGATGAGATTAAACCATTTTAACAAGTTTTAATCATCTGTGATGGATTTCACAGTTTAAAATCCAATAAGTGATCAACTTATGTGAGATTAAAAGTGATTTTGACTTTTCCCTGAATAAGGACTAGTTTTTATTGTTTCTCTGAGTTGATATGAACTAGAGTGATATGTGACAACAACAAATAACAACACAATCACTCAGCAACACAACTGGATCAGTAAGATCCAAACAACCCTTATCTTGACTGATTTTGTGATTTTCAAAGGATTTCACTGATTTAGACCATTTAACTGATTCAAATCCTTATATTATCATAACATGAGACTAAATAAGCATTAATCAACAATACTTTAAACATGAAACACAGAAATAGACCAATATGCAAATTTGACTGTGAAAAATGGAATTTAAAGCAACTATGGATTCCAAAAAGTAAACTAACTGCTTTAATGTATGAATCTACTTAACAACAACTCAGAAACACAGAAATATGAAGATCAAAGCATATAAACAACTTGAACAGTGAAATGCAAATATTGCTTAAAAAAGCTTACAACTGTAATCCAGCTTGAAACCAAGAACAAGGACCAAGGACCAACTCAAATACCCCTCAATTCAACTTCTGAACCCCAAGGCCATCCAAGATTTACCCTGCTCCAGCCATGAACACCATGAAACCTGAACTTTGACTTTTGTTGACCTTTTTTTGTATTTTTGATTTTTTTTATTACTAAACTGATTTTAAGGATTACTAATAGCTTTTATAAGCTATATAAGAGCTTATGTGAGCCTAGGAGTCCAGATCATTAAACAGACACAACAATTAAACTAACGAGAATTTCTGAAATAAAATTGAAATTGCATAAACTGAGACAGATACTAAAACTTGAATTTGATTATTAGAAAAGGTTAAGATTACACTGAAAGAGCTTGATACAATACTTAAAAGCTAACCAATACACTAGAATTTGAAAATTTAATTAAACGACATACATAAATACTAATTAGACTACTACTCTTGCTTCCTTGCTTCTCTTTCTTCTTATAGATAACAATTAGGGTTTGTGAAGACTTCTGACTCTTTCCCACTTGCATTCTGAGCCATTGGATCCCTCAAACTTCATCTTGACCTTAGAATCAATTTTGGCGCCAAAAGTACTGGTTAGTGGATAGGAGCAGGTTTATAGCATTTAATGCATTTGGAGAGGTGGAGAAGAAGCCTTAAATGCTTTTGGCATTGTTAGGTAAGTGGGATGGGTTGAGGTGATAAAAGAAAAACTATGGGCAATGGTGGTGGTATTGGTTGTGTTTTGGCGGTTTGAAGGGAAAGGATAGGTTTGATCGAAGTCAAACCTTCGGTTTAACTAAAAAGGGGTTGGGTCGGGTAAGGATTGGGCTTGGAATGTTGGGCTGGGTTTAATAAGTGGGATGGGTTGGTTTTATTTTAGGATGGGTTTGTTTTATTTATTTTGGATCCGGTTGGTTTATAGAATAAACACAAGGACCATTCTTGTAATTCCTGAAAATTGGAGGACCAAACTTGCACATCTTCCAAAACAAACCAAGGGTAATTCCTGCCATGTTTCAATAATCCAGGGACCAAACATGATGTTTCCAAAAAATAATATTTCCCAGGGATCATTTTTGCAAATTCTGAAAGTGCAGGGACCAAACTTGTAAATTATTTAAACTTTTCACCAAAGGACTAAATATGATAATTTATGATTTAAAAAGGACCTTTGGTGACTTTTCTTACAAAACAAATGCTGAGGGACTAATTTTGACAAGTTTTAAAACTTGAGGGACTGAAACTGCCAATTTTGCAAACTTTGTTCCTTTTTCAATTGTTTTTAAACATTTTGCATTTGAAACATATAAAACACAATCCCTGGGATATTTTCAGTATTTTGATGCATTTCTGAGTGTTTTTGAATGTTTTGGCAGTTCAGATATGACAAAAATGATGAGTATTTAGACACTCATCACTAATTATTCTACATTGGACCATAATCATACTATAAATAAGAACCTTGTATCATTTTTTTTCATACCTTAGTTCAAGAAGAAGAAAAAAAAACATATCTCTACTCACTAACACATACAATTCGACACACTTGAGGGAGCAAGGGAAGAAGAGATCTTGATTTGGCTAGTTCAAGAATCATTAGGATACTCTAGTAAGGGTTTTGGAAACACTAATCTTGGGTTAATCAAGTATATTACATCCTCAACACACTAATCTCCCTAAATAAGTAATCTTGATCTTGATAAATTTCATACTCTCTATGTCATGATGTTAGTTCAAGTTTCATATACTTATTTATCACTTTGTATATGTTAACAAAACCTTATAATCACAAAAATCTTTCAACTAATGACTATGTTTTGAACAAATCTTATTTTGAGTAAACTAGTTGGTATAAATCTCAACAAGAAAGTGAAGATGAAAACACCATATATATATACTAGTGAACTTGTAATCTTAACTATACTTGATGATCATTTACATTCATGAGAACTGGAACTCTTTAATATTGCTAAGTTTAGTGTTAGATAACTATTAATATGTTGAGGAATTGGTCAATGAACAAGGATTAGTTTTGGAGTTGTTGTTAAGTGGTTTTCATAACTAGAAGGCTAGGAAAAATGTTTTGACACTTTAAGAAAGTAATCTATCCCATTCAACCTTCCACAGAAAACTCAGTAGCTTGGTGATAAGTTTAGGCTAGAAATATAGAAAATAGACTCAATAAAAAAACGTAGCCGCTTGAATGAGTTAAAACGGGCTTATAACGAAGAAGATACGTTAGTTTTAAGTTTTGCGACATAAACGAATTTTCTGAAAATTTTAGATGCTGTTGGGAATTTTTGAGTGGTAAAAACTGATGTTAAAAGTTAACTTGAATAGCCGAGACAATAAAAACATGTTAGTATGCTTAAACACAAACCCTGGGATATATAAAACTTAAGAAACGGAGCTACGACGAGAAAGTTATGGCCTAAAGAAGTTACGACGACATATAACTTTTGACAGCTTATTTTTTTGGCTATTAGAAAAGCTTATGGGAATATTTAGAGTGGATTTTGGACACTTTAGAGTGTATTTTGGCTAAAATGACGTAAACAAAAATGGTAGAACATTATGTATACTTGTTAGGCGCGTTAGAGGTTTTCAAAATACTTATTAACTAGACGACTATAGTTTAATCACGAGATTAACTAGTTACGATTTCTAAAAAGGGATACTTTGCTAAATAAAAAGAACACATTGACGCAACTATATTTTTGACGATAAATATTACAACAAACATGTACAAGTGATAAAGTAGTGTATGAATTTGCGTGCATGACCTTGTTTTCGAACCTAAGACATATGAATTATTTGGGTTGCGGTTAGAATTATTGGACTTTATTCACCGTTTACCAATTTACCAACCGAGATTTGCTTTTGCTAAGGTGAGTTTCATAGCCCCGATTTTTACATTATTTATACATGATTTCTAAACCCTCGGGGCGGGAATACATTGCTTATTTTTTTTGGACACAAGTATTAAAACTGTTACTTTGCCTAAGTTACCACATTGCCATTAAAGTCCCCTTGAATCATGAACCGTTAATTACTTGCGAGTGAGCGCGGATGTTATGAATAGATCTATTTGGGTTGACACCCCCGTCCGAGTTGGTCGCGCCAACCTGTCAAACGGACGCATATCATTCGGATTATTTCCGAGTGTCTGGCAAACACATATTCGGGGCATTTATTATTATGCTTGATTGCATACCGTTTCATCAAGCTTCGGGGTCAAGAGCTTAGGTCACTGTATATTATATTTTTGGCTATGACGTTATATTTATTGTGATTGTCATGCTATTGAAATCTTGTGGTCCACAATTTACCTATTTACTTAAATCTATGAACTCACCAACAATTATGTTGACCTTTTAGCGTGTATTCTCAGGTAACTAGACGATAATAATCATCTCTGTATGGAGCATACTAGAGTCACATTTTGGAAGCACATCATGATGAAGATTTTCTTTGCATTACTTAAGCGTTTGATTATGTATTAAAACCTTACATTTTGATGGTGAACTCTGATATTTATGTTTTGTAAAACGTTATGTTTAAATCAAACGCTTGTTTTAAAATGACTCATTTAGAGGTCATTCTTTATTTCCTTGTACTTTGTTATCCATGAACATCATGCCCCCAGAATTCCATTCCGCTGCAAATCCAGATTTTGGGGGTGTGACAAAATAAGGCACAGAATAGATAAAAAGTATTATACAAGAGCATAAAAGAAACATTCAGAAAAGTAAATACAATAGTTCAATGACTACAGTAGTCTTAAAATTATTCAAACGATGATTTAAACCACAATTTTCAATCTCTTCACTTTTTCTTCTTTCCTATGTTTGTGATAAAATGAGCAAGACACTTGATCATTCCCTATGTTTGTTTGAATTCTTCGGTTTCTTTTGGAAGTTTCGGAAGTTGTTCGATATAAGAGATTGGATCAAGACGAAAGTTTGAAATAGGGTTTTTTTTTCATTGGCTTCAAATTCGTCTGAAGAATCTGAGAGAGGACGAGGCCTTTGGCCATTTACCAAGAATCTTTTGGCACGACCTTCGGCGAGGGGTACCATGACATGATTTGGAAGAGCATGGTCATTGTTGATTGGAGAAGGTTGGATTGTACTAACGTACCTAAGGAAACGTGTGAGGAGCATACCATATGGAAGAACCATTTTGTCAGTTTTGAAAACACACATCATTCTTTTGGCGATGTAGTATGCAAGGTTGAAAGGTTTTTGGCGTATGAGACAAAAAATCATTTGAACAAGACAAGCATTGGGGTGGTCTTTATTCCCGACCAAACAAATGACATTTTCCCTAAGAATTTATTCCCACTTTTTGTATGTTGGAATCATTTCAAAGAGTTCCATTTGAAAAGGATCACGATGAGTGACTTCCTTGTTGCGAGTCATTCGAGATTGATCAGTTCTTTTTATGAAGATGGTATCTCGAACTAAGGAGGGTTCGTCAAGAGGAGTGAGATATGTATGGTGATAATCTAGAGCAAGATGTTGTTTGGCGATGGACCAATCATTGGAATACATGCAAATTCAATTGCATGGAATTTGAAGGATTTTAGCAAAGTTAGTGAGAGATAGAACAGTGTTTTGGTCGTTGATAGTGAAGGAGATGGACATAGATCCGTCATCATTATGGATAATTCGAACACTTTTGTAGAATTGGAAAATGAACACAAGACAAATTTGTTCATTGATGTTAAGAAGGAAATCAAAGTTGATTGTGGAAAAGACTTGACGAATATTTGTATCATCAAGATAAGATTCTTCAATGACATGTCCTTCATGAATGAGATGTTTATGGAGCATTTTGAAAAAATTTCGATCGTTGGGAGAGAGATCATCCTTACGGTAGTATCTAGGAATGTAGTAAACGGTATCATGATGGTCTTGTTGGGTAGACTTAGGCATTTTGATCCTAGAAAAGTTTAAACAAAAATAAGGTTTATGTTATATGGAATACGAGTCATGTATGAGGGTTCTTGGTTAACCATGTTATCAAAAACTTTAATCAAATGGGATTTATGAAGAGGGTTTTATTTTATTAACAATTTCAAAACAAATTTAGTTTAGAGTAATTCAATTATTAAGTGGACTCCTTATGATTTGATTAAACCCATTTGATTTAACTCTTGATAATCGAACCTTAGAATTAAATTAGAGAAGAAGATAAAAGGTGATAATGTAATTACTTACAATGATGATTAGAAGATTGATTTTGAGAAAGATGAAACCCCAATATGAGAGGGTTTTGTTTTTTATCGTTCTTTGATGTAATGAGAGGGAAAGAGGATTGTTTGTTTATGTTTGAACTACATGGGCTATCATCTAATGTGCCGGTTTCGCCGGATCCTTTTGAAAAGGGATCCGGCACGTTAAAAAGAATGGATCCGGGATGACAGTATATTTTTGACACAAATAATGTTTGGTGCTTTGGTGTATTAGTTCTTTTAATTAACTTGGTTTAACATTGATCATGACTAGTGTTCTTAAGCAATTAGGATGAGGAAGAGTTTAACTATAAGAGGTAGGATTTAGACAAAACTTATACGGGAGATAGCTAAGAAATAGATCATAACGAACAAGTAGGTATTTTCAACTTTAATGATTAGAAGAAGAGAGAGATATACGGGAAATAATAAATGTCGTGGATGACTTTGTGATGAAAGAGTAGATACATTTTACTCTTGTGTCAATGAGTGAATTGAGGATGATTTAGAAATAATTAGAGGATTATCACGAGTGTGATTGGAACGATGAAAATTTTTTCCTTGTGTCAACCTTTTTATTTAATGTTGGTTGTGAATGAGTTTCGAGAATAACGGGGATAATGGAATACAATGTTTTATGGTTTGAGAGATTAGTGAAGAAAGACTCTTTGAAAATTGTGATTTGGATTTAAAAGATTTTTGTTTTGATGTGACTTCTTTTTGAAGAAAATAAGTGTAAGATAATAAATCATGTAAATACAACTATAGCAAGTAATTATGTACCATACATGTCAACATATTTTAATAAAGGAAAGCATACCTTTCCTATGTTATCTTGGAGAATATAGCATTTCAAGGTAAGCAATACTTCATGAGCTTTTAAAGAGCTTTTCGTCATGAAGATTTCTACAAGGAGGTATGTTAAAATAATTTGGAAGATATAATACTAACAATATCCAAATATCGAAAGTGTTAATTATTTTTGTAAAAGATGAGTTAGATGTCAATTTTTACAAAAGAGTTTCCTTCGTTGTAGTTTTCAAAACATACACGGATCGTGTCAAGTTTTTAAAGTACAATATACTCTAAGAAGCTTGGTAACGAAGCTCTGATGCCAATTGTTGAAAACTAGAAGGGGGTAGAATAGTTTTACCGATTAAAACTTCTTTTTAAAAACTTATAGATCGACTTATGTCAATCTAGTTTTGACGTGTTGGATATTGATAGAAATAAAAGCATATAAACTAAGCTACGAGATAGAGTTAAAGAGACACAACCACAACATAATATTTATAGTAGTTCGGCTATAAGGTCACCTTCCTTGCCCTACTCCACTCCCCGAGTCACCTACTCGAGAGTTCGTAAACACTTCACAACACAAACTCCTTTCACTTGGCGAAGAAGCCTTCACAACGTCGCTTACACTTTATCCGGTACATAGCTAGATACCGGGCTTTTCCACGAGGTAAAGCCAAACCTTCGTCGCCTACACTTTATCCGGTACAAGGCTAGATACCGGGACCTTAGCACGGCGGACCAAACCAACACACCTAGCACAACATGACTAAAGGATCCAACGTCCTTTTACACCTAATGACTCAACACATCTACAACACCTTTTTGAGAAGAAGAAAGAACAAGATGCACTTTTGTGATCTTGGAACAGAAGAATCCTAGCAACTCATATCACGAGCTTGCAAGTCTATGAAAGGTTATGATCTCTCCTTTTGGAAGGAACCTAGAGAATCACAAAGAGAGACTACATAGAATGTAGAGAGAAGATATATCTAAGTGGGGTGAGAAACAAGAGAGAAATGGCTCACTATTTATAGGAAAAACTGAGCACTTTTCACCCAGATCCGGCGGATCCCTTCCCAAAGGGATCCGACCAGTGTAATCCAAGGGATCCGGGTATCTGGTAGTACCAGTTTGGATTTTGGGTTACAATTCTGGGTTTTGGGTTATGGGTTAAGGTCCATGGGTCAAATGATGTCATGAATGATGTCAAAGACATCTTGGGTCATGGACTTTGGGTTATGGGTTATGGACTTTTGCTCATGGGTCATGGGTTTTACCCATTATGAAGTCATGCATGATGTCATGCAAATGGGTTATGGGTTATGGATCAAGCTCCATGGGTTATGGGTTATGGGCTTGGTTTTTGGGTCATGGATAGTCCAAGCCTTTTTCAAGTAACATGTATTTTATAAAAAATGTAAGTAACTAGTTTACTTAAGTGTTTTTATAAAATGGTTTTGGTTTTATGTAAACTTGTTTAACTAAATATGTTTAAGGTTTGTTTAATGAAATGAGTTAGTAAGCTTTTGGCTCAAAGCGTTTACGTATTTTATCTATCTCGTTAAAATGATTTTACGTTTGTTATCGACAAAACATTAGAAGATCGTAAAATATAAATAAACGTTTTTAAGGTTTATTTGTATTAACTCTCTATTACGTTGCCTAGTTAAAGGAGTCCATTATCATCTTTTAAGTGATAACTATTCCTAATAACTATCTTGAAGATGAGAAGTTTTAGGTTAAGTCAAATACCAGTCGTCTCAAAAGAGCTTTTGTTGCATAAGAGTGAGATTTCGCGAAACGTATCAAAACCTTGAATACTCTATTACGTTGTGTAGCTAAAGGGATGCATTATCAGTTTTTACATGACAACTAGCCCTAATAACCACCTTGATGATGAGATATTCTTGGTTAAGACCGTATCAAGTTGTCTCAAAACCTTTTATAAACAAATTTGAGTGAAAACTTTTTCAAGGTTGCATGAATTGATTTGTAAATTTGAAGTTCATAGCTTTGGCAACCAAGAAAGAATTTGAATTTTATCCGTCAAAATCATTCATTCACATAGACTTAGTAAATTGTCATTCACAAATTGTTCATAAAAATGCAATCATAGAGAAGTCTAATTTTCTAATTAAACATATGCATCACGAACTACTTTACGGCAATATCGGGATACAATACTAGTCTAATTATTACTAAACTAAACAGATGTAATTTTATGTCCCAATATTTAAAATTCTTCTTTATATAAAAATTCATCCTCTTTGAAATGAATTTAAAAAATTGAGAAACACATTTGTGTTCCAAAAAAAATTGGCTCATTGTTGAACTATTTAGTTTTTGAAAAGTTATTTTCAAAAAATTTGAAGTTTTGAACAAGTTATGACTATTTTAGAAAATAATGTTTGATCACAAATATAACTTTGCTAAAAAATTTAAAATGTTTGTTAAACTTTAAACAAGTATAAAACTTATAAAAGTTTTGCAAAGATTTTAAAAAATTTGTGCAGATTAACGTTTAGAAAAGGTGGGTAAAAAAAGTTTCGCAAAATCTGCTATCGCAGGATTTGGTATCGCAAACATGGTCAAACATAGTCGACTGTCGTAAACAAGATAAAACATGTATCGCAAACCAATGTTGTGATAGTAAATTGCTATCGCAACCAATGTTGTGATAGTAAATTGCTATCGCAACAAGTTTAGTAAAGAGCTGTCGCATAGAAAAGTTGTGATAGCAAGCTATCGCAACACTTTTAGGAAAAGTGCTATCGCAAAGCATCAGTTGCGACACTAAGTGTAAAACTGCTGTCACAACCAAAGTCTCACAGATTTTAAATTGCTATTAAAATAAGTTTTTGGCTCTATCCTAAAGTCGCATTCCGCCATTATTAGTGTCGCAGCCCTAACTGTTCATCTTCAACCCAAAATTGATCCATTTTACCCCAAATCAAGCTGTTTAAGTTCCCATTTTCATTCATAATCATGGTCCAAACATCTTATCTCAGTCATCTAACCACAAGAATTTAACCAAAAAACTCTAAATCGCAAACTCAATAGTGATCTAAGTGTTGTATACAAACGCAACCTTAACTAATCAATTTTGATCAATGTAATGCAAACCAATGACTGAAATTCATAACAAAGGTGTACAATTAGTTAAAGAAATTTGTTAGCTTACTTTTTGCACAAAAAATACTTGAGATTCAAGAAATCACTGTTTAAGCGAGAGTTTTGCGATGCGAGTTTTTGGGTGAAAAGGAGAGAGAGAGAGTTTGTGATAGCAAATGAGAGTTTGTGTGTTTTTCTCTCGCAATCACTAGGTGGGTTAATAACCCTTTTTGACTTTTTGACCTTTTTGATTTTGACCCAGATCTACCAGAGTTTTGGACTGGGGGAAGGTTCAAAGCAGTTTTAATGTTTTAGCAAAACTCCCCCTTAGCTTAAGCTCTCTTTTCACACAAAGTCCTTTTTTGTTAGCATTTTATTTTTAACAGAGTTTTGAAAACATTTTGGTTCAAATAAATGAACTTTTGTGTTATATCAAAAATGTTTAAATAAAATTTATCACTCCCCCTCGAAGTGATGGTATTTTCCCAACGTTTTAACAACATTTTTCATTTTAATTTCCAACAACATTTTTGTTTTATTTTCCAACGACTTAACAATTTATTCTTTGATTTCAAAAACAAACTTCTCAATTTCTCCATCTAAAAAATAGCTTAATATTTTAAACTATTTTTGATCTATTATTGAGGTGGGTAGCATTGTTTTTGAAATGTTTTATTCTTACTTGAGCTAAAAAAGATTGTATTAATAATCAGAAAAACATGCTCAAGATTTGTTTATCATGAGCAAAAAATTTTAGAAAAAGGTTGTATAAAAAGCTTTTTGTAAAATCATGTATAAATTTTGCTCACGATAATTAAGAAGATTTCTCTTCTTTTATGAAGGATTGACGCACTAAAACGTATGTTCAGGGTCCTTTCTTTAAAAACGGGTGTTGATCTGTGATTTAATCAATAGTCATTATGAGTTAATAATTACCCGATTGTTTTACCAGATGTACTTGTGATGTCTGTTACTTTGGTGAGTTCTTTGACCTTTTGATCATCACTGTCATGTTCATCAAGGATGCTTGCCATTCCTAGACGTTGTCGTAGGTATTCAAATCTTTCCGGTGGCAAAGCCTTTATGAAGAAGTCGACAATTTTGTAATCAGTTTTCACGAAGTACAATTCCACAGTCCGTCTTTCTACATGTTCCTTGATGAAATGGTATCTGACTGCTATATGCTTTGTCCGTGAGTGTTGTACCGTGTTACAAGAGATGGCAGTGGCACTTTGCGAATCACAATAAATTGGGATTTTGTCGTAAAAGAAACCATAGTCTGTCAATTGTGTTTTCATCCATAGTACTTGTGCACAGCACCCGAAAAGGGATATGTATTCAGCTTCTGCAGTGGATAAGGCAATATGATTCTGCTTCTTTGAAGACCAGCTGATTAACTTCTCCCCCAAGAATTTGGCAACCTGCATAATCTGCATCTGAATAGGCAATTAGTTCAAAACCGGTATCTTTCGGATACACAAGGCCCATGTGAATTGTGCCTCTTAGGTACCAAAAGATCCATTTTATAGAAGTAAGGTGCTTTTTCGTTGGCCTTGATTGGTAACGGGCACACATGCAAACAGCAAAATGAATATCAGGCCGACTAGCTATAAGTTACATGAGTGAACCAATCATACCATGGTATTTTGTAGCATCAACTGGTTTACCACCTTTATCTTCATCTAGTTTAGGCTTGTGTTGTATAGGTGTACTTATAGAGTCAGATTTATCCATTCCAAACTTTTTCAAAATTTTCATCGTGTATTTGTTATGATGAATAAAGATACCACAAGGAGTTTGGTTTATTTGTAGACTGAAAAAGAATTTTAACTCTCCTATCATGCTCAACTCAAATTTATGTCGCATGATATTTTCAAAGTTTTTGCAATATTTAGGATTCGTCGATCCAAAAATGATATCAACGACATAAATTTTGACTAGCATGATGTCGTCACCTTTTCTGCTAATAAATAAAGTTGGATCAATTGAACCTTTGATGAATTTGTGTTTGAGCAGGTATTTTGACAACACTTTGTACCATGCACGTGGTGCTTGATTGAGTCCGTAGACGGCTTTGTCAAGAACGTAGACATCATCCGGATGGTCTGAATCAATGAAGCCTTCTGGTTGACTCACATACACCTCTTCCTCTAACTCCCCATACAAAAAGGCCGTTTTCACGTCCATTTGGTATACGCTGAAAGATTTATGAGCTGCATGAGCCAAGAATTAGCGTATTACTTCTATCTGAGCAACTAGTGCAAATGATTCATCAAAATCGATTCCTTCTTCTTGATTGTAACCTTTAGCAACAAGGCGAGCCTTGTTTCTGATTACGTCACTGTCTTCATCAAGCTTGTTCTTTAGAATCCATTTCAATGCAATTATGAGTTTTCCTAGAGGACGTGGAACCCTTCGCCAGATGCCATGGCGTTTGAATTGGTTTATTTCTTCTTGCATTGCGACAATCCAGTCAGGATCTGCAAGTACTGCTTTGACGTTGGCAGGTTCAACTCTACTTAGGAATGAATTGTAGAAACAGTAATCTGCTGTAGAACTTCTTGTTTGAACTGATTGAGAAGGATTTCCAATTATTTGTTGTAACCTGGAACTAAGCTCATATCGATCTAAAGCAATAAGAGTAAAATGATTATATGGGTATAAGTATGTGTTAATAGAACACATAAAATAATGAAATGAAGAGCACATGAAATGATGAAGATGGATGTCGACCTAGGATTTTTATTGCCATTCGAATCAGTTATTTAAGAGCTTATGAATCTAGTTTTGAAACCTGTATTTAGACCTCTAATAAACAACATGAAAACCTGGAAATAATAGTCACATGAAACATTG
The DNA here is from genome assembly GCA_021014915.2 of Artemisia tridentata subsp. tridentata. Lineage (NCBI taxonomy): Eukaryota > Viridiplantae > Streptophyta > Magnoliopsida > Asterales > Asteraceae > Artemisia > Artemisia tridentata. Next base: position 291,955,537 of record CP139504.1, on the reverse strand, counting down.
AGATATATGTGTCAATCTCTATTCGGTTTTGCTTTTCGAATACGTGTGATATACGTCTTTGGTATTTTCATTAGAACATGCATGTGTATATACGTTTTGTTTGGCCATTTATAACATCTATATGATCTCTAATATACATGCTAAGACCTGGATATAAAGCAAAGAATTAAGAATGGGTTGTGCATGTTTGTTACGTGTATAAGGGTGTGTTTAAATATTATTTTATGTGAGGTCTTGCCTTATTAAATATGTGTGTATGCATTACAAGTTATCAATAAGGTGGGACTAGTTTCCACGCAATGTGTGTGTGGCGTTAATTAGTAATTTGTGTGTGTGAATTAGGTGTCGAGCATGTAGGGCTGAAAACATGAGTTTGGGTGTAAGTTAAACCCATATAATAAGAGTATGGTGTATCGTATCAAAAAGAGTAGAGGGTCAGGTTGTTATTTCGTGGTTTGCCCGTTAAGTTGTGGTCAAATGGTGTGTATATTTTGAGTGGTCGAAGAGTGTATAAAACATGATAACTTGGTTTCGTTAAAAGTGTATGTCGAGAAGGGGTGTGTGAGTGGAGTGGAAAAGGTGTAGTGTTGGTGATTGTCTCGTTGGTTTATTGTGAAGGAGTCTCGGGATGGGTTGAAATCGTATAAGATGTGCATGCATGTGGGTGTCGTGTAAGTTAAAAATAGAATGCATGTATGTAAAAGAGTGTGTTGCTTCAAACGTAACTAATACGAAACGTGTCTAACTAACAAATGAAATCGACTAAAACCTATATCGGTCATTTATGGAATTTATTTACGTTTCAAACCCTAAACTTTGCTAAAATGACATAATGAACCCTAAACTATGATATTGGTTATATTAAACCTTTAAGTTTATTTAATTGACATTTGTAACCCTAAAGTATCAAAGTTACTAATTCGGGAAACTTACTAAATATAGAAAGTTACTAATTTTTGAAAGTTACTAAAAATAGAAAGATTCTAAAAATGGAAAGTTTCTAAAAATAGAAAGAAACCTTAAATGTGAAACCTGAATAACTATAAGCAGTAAACTTGTAAAATGAGCTTATAAGTAATACGTGATCATTAATTTGTATAGGTTTGGTTAAGAAGGAGTGATTCCTTGTTTCGGTGTGCTTTCTTACATTGTTGATTGCTTTGCATAAGGTACAGATATTCTACCCTTTCTCAGTAAGGGTTCTGATCTCATGACTTTTCGATCCTTGACTTTGATTTGTTTACTTTGCCATGATCCCATTTGATATAAGCCATTGCTATGATTCCCTTGATATGATTCATTTGCTATCCATTCTGTTATGATGATCTGTTTATTATCTCCTTGATTGAGATTCTGTTCAGTTGATATGCCTTTGTTGATTATGTTATGAATGCTTATTATGGATAGTTGTGTTCTGTTATGTTCTGTTGCCCAAGCTAACTAGCCATGGAGGTACCATGGCCATGTCATTGAGGCACCAATGGCATGACACTTTCTGTGGAGGTGTGATTGATCCACGGCGTTCCCTTCTGTTATGATTATATGATTATGGCGCACGTGGCCATTCTGTTATATGTATGTTTAGTCTCGTACTTTCATATGTATTCTGTTTTGCAGGGGGCGTATGGATGCATCCTAGGTATATGATTTGATATGGATATGATATGATATGATTTAGTGACTGGTTGTACGTACCATGTACCCCATTTCACTTCTGGTACAATGGAGCTAGCTACTCCTTGTACAGCTATGATTTGACGGATATGTATATGTGATTATGTGGTCAATTCGAGTGGCTCGTTTAGACAGGCTCGTGGCTATCTGTTAGGTATCTTTGGTCCATTCGAGTGGCTTGTTTTGACGTGTTTGTTGCCATGCTTATTTGATTCTTTGACTCTTAGAGCTATTCTGACTCATGATATTTATGCATTTGATCCATTTGATTTATATTCGTTTGCTTATGCTTAGTACCTTTTCTGCTTTGTATATATGTCTGTTCACTGGGCTTTTTAAGCTCAGCTGCGTTTTCTTTTCCATGCGGCAGGTAATAAACGGGATGCGGGGCAAGAGTGATGTGAGTAGGAGTAGAATACCTACCTTATTTAGATTCCCCATTGTCTTGGATATGTTTTGGACTTATGTTGGATATTTTATGTCATTTCATTTCATTTGATATTGTTTAGACTTTTGGGAGCTTGTAATTTGTAAGTCATGATGTTCTTGACTTTGCTTTTATTATGAAGTCTTCCGCTTGCGTTATTTTGTATGTTCTGGTAGACCCCATAATGTGGCATCTTAACCAAGGGCGGGTTAGGGTGTTGTAACACCCCAACCCGACAAGGGTAGAGATGTCGCAATAATGGTTTCCTATCAGAACAAACACAAGCATATGACATAAATAATACAAAATGAATTCCAATGGTTACAAGAGAAAATCTAAAACTACAAGGTTACAAATGAGAAATACAATAAATTACTAAGTCTAAATATAAGTTCTTCTAGTCATCTCTAATCCAAAATAGCTAGTAAGGTCTTCTAAGTCTAAGGTACTCTCCACTCATACCCAGCTTCCAAACTAAAACCTGCCGCAGGAAAAGAAATGCGGCTGAGCTTAAAAAGCCCAGTGAACAGATATAAAGGTAACAAGCAGTAATAATGGGATAGTGAAGTAAGTGAAACAATGCAAGGTATAACAAGAGTTAGGAAAGAAAGAAGAATAAAAGGTTATGCAGATATATCAAGAGTTAAGAAATAGTTACAATAGATAAGAGAAAAGGGAACAATAATCCCAACCCGAGCCCAAGTCATATCAAGTCAAGTCAAGTATCAAGTCAAGTATGTATCCGGAGGGGTGACCTCGGAATACTAAGTACAAGGTTATAAGGTAAAGGAAACAGTAATCCACTACGAGCCCAAATCAAATCAAATAATCAAATATCAAGGTGTACGGAGGGGAGACCTCGGTACCAAACGCAATATGAGGGGATACCTCCAAAGGGTGGAGTCATGCCATCGGTGCATCAATGACATGGACATGAAACCCTCATGCCTAGTTATGGCTCGTAGTCTCAAACTGTGGGTCAAGGTCAAGTATCAAATGTCCAAGTATCCAAGTTCAAATTTCATATCAAGTGGTTCAAGTCAAATTTCCATTTCAATTATATCATAAGGTTCATATCAGATGGTTCATATCAAATGGTCAAAACAAAGGGATCATAGCAAAGGTTCATAGCAAGGTTCAAATCAAGTTCATATCAAAGGTTTATAATCAAAGTTTCATAGCAACAGTTCATTTAAAAAGGTTTCTATTTAAAAGTCCATTTAAAGCAATCTTTCAATAATGGTTTTCATAAAAAAATGATCTTACAAAATAGTTTTCATAAAAATGGTCTTTCAAAACGGTTTTCATAAAGATAGTCTTAAAAATAATTTTCTTAAAAACTTTTAGTAACTTTCATTTAAAAGTGGTATCGCATCTTTTTAAAATAGCTTTTCTCAAACATTTTCATATATAATTAAGAAAGGTTTTCACATCTGGTTACCAAAATCAAATGAACCTTCAAAGTATCAAGTGATTCGAATACTCATATCATAGGGTAACGAACGAATTATGTCAAGTATCGTACCATAGGGATCACAATAAACGAATGTCAATGAATCATAATATCAACGAAGCATATCAAACGAATGAATCAAAGAACAGGGGATCATAGCAATGACTTAAGGGAATCTTATAACAAATCAAGATCAAGATCAAGTCATGAGAGTGAAAGCACCCTTACTGAAAAAGGGTAGAATGTCTGTACCTTATACCGCAAGTGAAAACACATCTAGAATATAAAGATCGGAAACAAACTCCATCTTCAGCGAATCTACACGAATTAATGATCGTCTTATTATTAATAAGCTCATTTTAAATCAGATTACTCCCTTTAGGTTTCTTTCTATTTTTAGAACTTGCCGTTTTTAGTAACTTTTTGAATTAAGTAACTTTCCCGAATTAGCAACTTTGATACTTTAGGTTTATAACCATATTTTAAAACGTATTTTTAGAGATAAAAGGTGTTCTAATGGTCAGACATACGCATGCATAATATCGGGTTCGAAAGAAAACAGAACAAGGAATGATATGTATAGCAACCAGTTTGCATGATTTCATGTGACTAATATTTCATCATGTTGTGTGACTCAAAATCTGTTATCTCATGCTACTATATACCAGATTTCATGTTGTACGCTTCTTTTACGTCCATTCTAAAACAGGTTTAGTTCCTCATTTTGATTACTAAATAGCAACTAAAATCATACATGTACTATTATTATAACTTGACAACATATACTCATATTATCATGCTTAGACTTGACTCATGCGTTTAATTATGCCACTACTATCATATTTCGAATTGAGATGCGCCCAAAAGAACTTCATAAAAACTTTGATATAGGGTTGATTATGTCGCATTAATGATGACCAAAAGCTGCTCAAATATGACACAAAACTACTCACACATACGCGATATAGAACAGCTCGCAAGGTATGATACTAACCGGTTGTACCCGACACTACACTGTCCATAATAAAATCATTAACGATCCATGTTTTTGACCCAATATTAACGCCACAACACATAACCAAAACACCTTAGTTCTTTCCTGAATTCGACCCGTCTGCAACCCTTTTACACACGCCAAAACATGCTTAAACTCACCTTTGTTTTCCAGCTTACATCGACACACAAAACAGCCTACATAGTCGACTCACAAACACACACACTAAACGCATATCCATAAAATAACGTCACAAATACTCCACACAAACATTACAAGAACGAGTCCTAATCATTTCATTTATTTTTATACGCCTCTTATTATTACTCTAGGGTTTTATCCGAGTCATTAAGCATACTAATAAAGATTATGTTATGGTTGTATGAATCCTATTAGGTCGAAAATAATAGGGTCGAATAGATCAAGAATAAAGTCGATTAAAGAGAAAACATGTGTCGATTTATCATATCATATATACAAGTTTTAGCATATAAAGGTAAGATTTCATGTGGCGCATTTATGTGTTTTTGAATCAGGTTAACGAATTAATAACCAGAATAACCGATTCAGATTGACATATGAGGATTAGGGTTTTAGATTACATTGGTTTTATTAGATCGTACAACATATGTGTGTCGAATGGATCAAAGAAAATTCAAGTGAGTTGTAATACCTTGTGATAACGAGACGAAGAAAAGAGAATGAGAGCAAGCTAGGACCCAACGGACTAATACCCACAACACGAACAGCAAAACAACAGTTCTTGTACTTATGAACCAACACCAACAGCAACAACTTCAACTACTTGATCTTAGAGGAAAACAATGGCAGGCTTTGTGTTTATTCTCTTGTGGTTTGTCGCATGAATAGAATGGAAGAATGAAAAACGCATCACTAAATTAATAGGAAGAGCATGTCTATAATAAGGAGGTAATATAATTCATTTAATAGGTTTGATTTAGAGTCGGTTATGCATGTGGTGATTGGCCTAATATTAAGGAATGAATTGTGCCAAAAGGAACAAAAGAATTTCGTTAAATATGGGATGATTGGCCGAGTATTATGGCTGTTATTGTGTACAAAGAAAACAATTTATTTGGACACTAATAGCTTATTAAACGTGCCATACTTTTATTCATATGGTTCTTGTATAATTTCATATAATACTTAGGTTACATGTTTATATCGTATAGTTTGGAGTCATAACATGTTATTTAACTCAAGTTTTAATTTATAGCGTATTTCATAAGTTCTTAAAAGTTCAAAATTAGAGGGTATTTTGGTAATTTTGCATGTTCAAAATTAGAGTCATGCCATCGGTGCATCAATGACATAGACATGAAACCCTCATGCCTAGTGAATGGCTCGTAGTCTCAAACTGTGGGTCAAGGGTCAATTTTGAACTCCCTACCATGATTACCGATTGTTAAACTCTTGGCTATCACTGTTACTCTGGAGACTCGTGTGTTACTTTCCCGATTATGAAGTTTTCCTGGAACCCGTTTCGTACACCGATGAATGAACCTTATCTTGAGAGTTAATTGGCACCCTGAGTTTTCTGAATATGATTCCTGGTTGAACCACCAAGTTTTCCACCGGAGTGTGAAGTAGGATTTGACATGATACCGAGAGATTGTCTAGTTCACCAGGCGAAGATATCTGTCGGATGTGTCCGGGATCATATCAGTCAGGAAGAGCAGCAACCGAAGACCAGGAAATGAGTTTTCTTAAGTGTATCTTCTAGGCGTGTTTCAGTTTCGTTCACGATAAAGAAGGATGGTGACAGGGGATATATATTGATTACTGGAAGCTGAACCGTATTGCTGTTAGGAACCATTATTTCTCCACCCTGAAACGACTAGGTACCTGTTCAATTTCAGAGCGTGAAGTTTCCTTCAGATGGAAGTATGAATTGAGGTTATTCTTGGAATCGCTTTTCGTATTCGTAATGACTGCTATGACGGTTAGTGACGCTAATAGTATTAGCTAAAGCTCTGACTATTTTGTGAATTTGATAAATGACGTTTTCTCGTGAGTACTTGGGCAAATGGTCATTGTATGACTTAATAGTACATTCGGAGACGAGGAAGAGCATGAAAATCATTTTTGCACCTTCTTAATATTGGACGATCATTTGTGCATTCTAGGAGGTTGATATTTGTTGAGACAACTAGAAACATATCAGAAGAATTACTTCACTGACTGACCTGGAGTTGACAACAGCGGTGGCTACCCTGAAGAGTGAAGACATTCCTTACAAGGCAGAAGTGTTGGCGATGCAGAAGAAGAAAATCTAGTCAAGATGGCGAACCTGGAGCTGATGAAGACGTGCAGTCTCACTTCCCTATTCATCTCTGTTGTACTAAGATGAATTGAGAGCGGAAGCAGACTGGATGATGAAGGGATTTGAAGATTGTCCCAGAAATTCACATTACTCCATCGCATTTCAAGAAAAACTGCAGGAGGCTTGACGAACCAGATACAAGTTCACGATTTTGTTTCACTTCCAGATTGATGGACAAACGAAGACAGATTAACCGGACTTGAAGAGATTGGATGTTTTGAATGAACGGATTTTTGAAACAGACCTTTTATGTTTGGAAGAATTGATTCTGTGAAGGCCGAAGTTATTGGCGACTAATTTTCACTTTCCTTGACTCACTTAAGCTTCGTTATATAGTAATAAGATCCCCTAATGATTTAAGTTCCCTAGAAGCATTTCAGTTCCGTGTTTACTTTTCGTATGTTCGATGATGGCTTTGTTTTGGGGAATTTTGGCGAATTGTAAAAGATCTGATGCTTATGGACGACGTACCTTACTTCTCCTAGGCAATTTGGGATTCCGATACTCTTGCAAGTAGTTTTGTTTTCCCTCTTGACTATGACATTTGATCTTGTTGACCTCCGAGACTATAGAAGTACTTGGTGGATTAAGATAGGTTGTTTTGCTCGCGACCCGAGATAAAGTATGATCATCATGAAGGCATATTTATGTGGTGCTAGTATTATGACGCCTGATCAACGTGATAATACTTACACCATATAACGTGCACTCATTGTGGCCATATGATATCTTGGGGAGTACCTAAGAAGTTTAGAATTTGATCTCCGTTGGATTATCCGTGATTAGTGAGACTTTAGGTTCATTCTACCTATGCGTATACTCTGCCTTTGTTCATTAGATATCTGGATGAGTTTGGACTCTTGTTCTGCATTCTGTTGACCTCAGTTATGAATCTTAAACTCCTTGTAGAACTCTCTACTGTTGATACAGTTAATTTGATTTGAAATTTTGTTCGTATTCCATATGAGCTTTCCAGAATGATTTACCTATCATCCATTTTATGTTACATGGACCTTTTGATCAGAATCAACCCAATTTGTCTCCTTCTAAGGAATTTGAACCCGCCTTGTTTTGATTGAGTCATGAGAAACTAATTGGTTTGAATATCCTTTTTGGAAGAACCTCCCCGGGCGTGAGAATGTTTGTGACGATCTTTTGCGATTTGCTACGACTTCGTCTAATTTTGCGACTTCAAATTTCAAGGACGAAATTTTACTTTTAGAGGGGAAGAAGTTGTAAAACCTAAAATTTCCAAACATGCAAAATTACCAAAATACCCTCTAATTTTGAACTTTTAAGAACTTATGAAATATGCTATAAATTAAAACTTGAGTTTAAGCCGTACAATAGCAACGAACTTTCACATTTGTTTCATTTTGGTACGTGAACTTTTTTTTGTTCCATTTAATGTCACGTACTTTTGTGTTTTGTGCTACCTTGGTACGTATAAGTATAGGCTACCGGCTAAATCCCCAATTTTACCTGCTAGTTAATGGTCGTTAGTTCTTTCAGTTAAGTACGTTGCACCGTTAGTCCTTTAATCTAACGGTCGTTAGTAATGTTTGCACCGTTAGTCCTTTGTTACGTTTTCGTCTGTTTTTTTACGTTTTCGTCCGTTTTTTTACGTTTTCGTCTGATTTTTTACGTTTTCGTCTGATTTTTTACGTTTTCGTCCGTTTTTTTACGTTTTCGTCCGATTTTTTACGTTTTCGTCCGTTTTTTTTTTACGTTTTTCGTCTGTTTTTTTTTTACGTTTTCATCCGATTTTTTACGTTTTCGTCTGTTTTTTTACGTTTTCGTCCGATTTTTTACGTTTTCGTCTGTTTTTTTACGTTTTCGTCCGATTTTTTACGTTTTCGTCTGTTTTTTTACGTTTTCGTCGATTTTTATGTTTTCGTCTGTTTTTTTTACGTTTTTCTTCCGATTTTTTACGTTTTCGTCCGATTTTTTACGTTTTCGTCTGTTTTTTTTACGTTTTCGTCTGATTTTTTTACGTTTTCGTCTGTTTTTTTTATGTTTTCGTCTGTTTTTTTAATGTTTTCGTCTGATTTTTTACGTTTTCGTCATGTTTTTTTACGTTTTCGTCAGTTTTTTTACGTTTTCGTCTGTTTTTTTACGTTTTCGTCTGTTTTTTTTACGTTTTCGTCTGTTTTTTTTACGTTTTCGTCCGATTTTTTACGTTTTCGTCTGTTTTTTTACGTTTTCGTCTGATTTTTTACGTTTTCTTCTGTTTTTTTATGTTTTCGTCTGTTTTTTAATGTTTTCGTCTGATTTTTTTACGTTTTTGTCTGTTTTTTACGTTTTCGTCTGTTTTTTTACGTTTTCGTCTGTTTTTTTACGTTTTCGTCTGTTTTTTTACGTTTTCGTCTGTTTTTTTTACGTTTTCGTCCGTTTTTTTACGTTTTCGTCCATTTTTTAGTTTTCGTCGATTTTTTACGTTTTCGTCTGTTTTTTTACGTTTTCGTCTATTTTTTACGTTTTCGTTGTTTTTTTTATGTTTTCGTCTGTTTTTTAATGTTTTCGTCTGATTTTTTACGTTTTCGACAGTTTTTTTACGTTTTCGTCTGTTTTTTTACGTTTTCATCCGACTTTTTACGTTTTCGTCTGTTTTTTTTACGTTTTCGTCCGATTTTTTTACGTTTTCATCTGATTTTTTACGTTTTCGTCTGATTTTTTACGTTTTCGTCCGTTTTTTTACGTAAAAAAACTGACGAAAACGTAAAAAATCAGACGAAAATATTAAAAAACAGACGAAAACATAAAAAAACAGACGAAAACGTAAAAAATTAGACGAAAACGTAAAAAAACAGACGAAAACGTAAAAAATCGGACGAAAACGTAAAAAAACAGACGAAAACGTAAAAAGTCGGATGAAAACGTAAAAAAACAGACGAAAACGTAAAAAATCGGACGAAAACGTAAAAAAAACAGACGAAAACGTAAAAAATCGGATGAAAACGTAAAAAAACAGACGAAAACGTAAAAAAACGGACGAAAACGTAAAAAATCGGACGAAAACGTAAAAAAAACGGACGAAAACGTAAAAAATCAGACGAAAACGTAAAAAATCAGACGAAAACGTAAAAAAACGGACGAAAACGTAAAAAAACAGACGAAAACGTAAAAAGTCGGATGAAAACGTAAAAAAACAGACAAAAACGTAAAAAATCGGACGAAAACGTAAAAAAACAGACAAAAACGTAAAAAATCAGATGAAAACGTAAAAAAACAGACGAAAAAGTAAAAAAACGGACGAAAACGTAAAAAATCGGACGAAAAAAAAACGTAAAAGATAAAACGTAAAAAATCAGACGAAAACGTAAAAAATCAGACGAAAACGTAAAAAATCAGACGAAAACGTAAAAAAACAGACGAAAACGTAAAAAAACAGACGAAAACGTAACAAAGGACTAACGGTGCAAACATTACTAACGACCGTTAGATTAAAGGACTAACGGTGCAACGTACTTAACTGAAAGAACTAACGACCATTAACTAGCAGGTAAAATTGGGGATTTAGCCGGTAGCCTATACTTATACGTACCAAGGTAGCACAAAACACAAAAGTACGTGACATTAAATGGAACAAAAAAAAGTTCACGTACCAAAATGAAACAAATGTGAAAGTTCGTTGCTATTGTACGGCTTAAACCCAATATGCTATAAATTAAAACTTGAGTTAAATAACATGTTATGACTCCAAACTATACGATATAAACATGTAACCTAAGTATTATATGAAATTATACAAGAACCATATGAATAAAAGTATGGCACGTTTAATAAGCTATTAGTGTCCAAATAAATTGTTTTCTTTGTACACAATAACAGCCATAATACTCGGCCAATCATCCCATATTTAACGAAATTCTTTTGTTCCTTTTGGCACAATTCATTCCTTAATATTAGGCCAATCACCACATGCATAACCGACTCTAAATCAAACCCATTAAATGAATTTTATTACCTCCTTAATATAGACACGCTCCTCCTATTAATTTAGTGATGCGTTTTTCATTCTTCCATTCTATTCATGCGACAAACCACAAGAGAATAAACACAAAGCCTGCCATTGTTTTCCTCTAAGATCAAGTAGTTGAAGTTGTTGCTGTTGGTGTTGGTTCATAAGTACAAGAACTGTTGTTTTGCTGTTCGTGTTGTGGGTATTAGTCCGTTGGGTCCTAGCTTGCTCTCGTTCTCTTTTCTTCATCTCGTTATCACAAGGTATTACAACTCACTTGAATTTTCTTTGATCCATTCGACACACATATGTTGTACAATCTAATAAAACCAATGCAATCTAAAACCCTAATCCTCATATGTCAATCTGAATCGGTTATTCTGGTTATTAATTCGTTAACCTGATTCAAAAACACATAAATGCGCCACATGAAATCTTACCTTTATATGCTAAAACTTGTATATATGATATGATAAATCGACACATGTTTTCTATTTAATCGACTTTATTCTTGATCTATTCGACCCTATTATTTTCGACCTAATAGGATTCATACAACCATAACATAATCTTTATTAGTATGCTTAATGACCCGGATAAAACCCTAGAGTAATAATAAGAGGCGTATAAAAATAAATGAAATGATTAGGACTCGTTCTTGTAATGTTTGTGTGGAGTATTTGTGACGTTATTTTATGGATATGCGTTTAGTGTGTGTGTTTGTGAGTCGACTATGTAGGCTGTTTTGTGTGTCGATGTAAGCTGGAAAACAAAGGTGAGTTTAAGCATGTTTTGGCGTGTGTAAAAGGGTTGCAGACGGGTCGAATTCAGGAAAGAACTAAGGTGTTTTGGTTATGTGTTGTGGCGTTAATATTGGGTCAAAAACAAGGATCGTTAATGATTCTATTATGGACAGTGTAGTGTCGGGTACAACCGGTTAGTATCGTACCTTGCGAGCTGTTCTATATCGCGTATGTGTGAGTAGTTTTGTGTCATATTTGAGCAGCTTTTGGTCATCATTAATGCGACATAATCAACCCTATATCAAAATTTTTATGAAGTTCTTTTGGGCGCATCTCAATTCGAAATATGATAGCAGTGGCATAATTAAACGCATGAGTCAAGTCTAAGCATGATAATATGAGTATATGTTGTCAAGTTATAATAATAGTACATGTATGATTTTAGTTGCTACTTAGTAATCAAAATGAGGAACTAAACCTGTTTTAGAATGGACGTAAAAGAAGCGTACAACATGAAATCTGGTATATAGTAGCATGAGATAACAGATTTTGAGTCACACAACATGATGAAATATTAGTCACATGAAATCATGTAAACTCGATGCTATACATATCATTCCTTGTTCTGTTTTCTTTCGAACCCGATATTATGCATGCGTATGTCTGACCATTAGAACACCTTTTATCTCTAAAAATACGTTTTAAAATATGGTTATAAACCTAAAGTATCAAAGTTGCTAATTCGGGAAAGTTACTTAATTCAAAAAGTTACTAAAAACAGCAAGTTCTAAAAATAGAAAGAAACCTAAAAGGAGTAATCTGATTTAAAATGAGCTTATTAATAATAAGACGATCATTAATTCGTGTAGATTCGCTGAAGATGGAGTTTGTTTCTGATCTTTATATTCTAGATGTGTTTTCACTTGCGGTATAAGGTACAGATATTCTACCCTTTTTCAGTAAGGGTGCTTTCACTCTCATGACTTGATCTTGATCTTGATTCGTTATAAGATTCCCTTAAGCCATTGCTATGATCCCCTGTTCTTTGATTCATTCATTTGATATGCTTCGTTGATATTATGATTCATTGACATTCGTTTATTGTGATCCCTATGGTACGATACTTGACATAATTCGTTCGTTACCCTATGATATGAATATTCGAATCACTTGATACTTTGAAGGTTCATTTGATTTTGGTAACCAGATGTGAAAACCTTTCTTAATTATATATGAAAATGTTTGAGAAAAGCTATTTTAAAAAGATGCGATACCACTTTTAAATGAAAGTTACTAAAAGTTTTTAAGAAAATTATTTTTAAGACTATCTTTATGAAAACCGTTTTGAAAGACAATTTTTATGAAAACTATTTTGTAAGATCATTTTTTTTATGAAAACCATTATTGAAAGATTGCTTTAAATGGACTTTTAAATAGAAACCTTTTTAAATGAACTGTTGCTATGAAACTTTGATTATAAACCTTTGATATGAACTTGATTTGAACCTTGCTATGAACCTTTGCTATGATCCCTTTGTTTTGACCATTTGATATGAACCATCTGATATGAACCATTTGATATGAACCTTATGATATAATTGAAATGGAAATTTGTCTTGAACCACTTGATATGCAATTTGAACTTGGATACTTGGACACTTGATACTTGACCTTGACCCACAATTTGAGACTACGAGCCATAACTAGGCATGAGGGTTTCATGTCCATGTCATTGATGCACCGATGACATGACTCTAGGGCAGGAGAGTGATGACCTGTCCCGTCCCTGATTTGATTTGTTACGTAGAGGCAGACTTTGGCCACCTGGGGCGTATGGATGCATCCTAGATTTGACTTGACTTGACTTGTTTATCAATATATTACTTGTTATATTTGGTGACTGATGGTGTGTGCGATACACGTCTTTCACATCTTGGGAGCTCATGACTCCACCCTTTGAAGGTATCCCCTCATATTGCGTTTGGTACCGAGGTCTCCCCTCCGTACACCTTGTTATTTGATTATTTGTTTTGATTTGGGCTCGTAGTGGATTACTATTTCCTTTACCTTATAACCTTGTACTTAGTATTCCGAGTTCACCCCTCCGGATACATACTTGACTTGATACTTGACTTGACTTGATATGACTTGGGCTCGGGTTGGGATTATTGTTCCCTTTTCTCTTATCTATTGTAACTATTTCTTAACTCTTGATATATCTGCATAACCTTTTATTCTTCTTTCTTTCCTAACTCTTGTTATACCTTGCATTGTTTCACTTACTTCACTATCCCATTATTACTGCTTGTTACCTTTATATCTGTTCACTGGGCTTTTTAAGCTCAGCCGCATTTCTTTTCCTGCGGCAGGTTTTAGTTTGGAAGCTGGGTATGAGTGGAGAGTACCTTGGACTTAGAAGACCTTACTAGCTATTTTGGATTAGAGATGACTAGAAGAACTTATATTTAGACTTAGTAATTTATTGTATTTCTCATTTATAACCTTGTAGTTTTAGATTTTCTCTTGTAACCATTGGAATTCATTTTGTATTATTTATGTCATATGCTTGTGTTTGTTCTGATAGGAAACCATTATTGCGACATCTCTACCCTTTTCGGGTTGGGGTATTACAGGTTTTACATGCGTCCTCATCTTGAGCTTCAAAGACATCTTCCATTGTTATGTCCATACCTTCCACATCTTCAACGTGTGCCATAAATGCCATGCTTGGTCCTAAGGTTTCAGCTTCATCATCTGTATCCTCCATGAAATTGAGCAGCTCTTTCTCTATCTCACAGTCGGATTCCATCATTATGGCAATTTGCATCTTCTTCCTAAAATATTCAGAGTCACGAATTTCGCATTGGTGTTGTTGCTTGACCATTCAGATATGTCATTCATTTTGTATTTGCCTTTGTCATTGAGAGTGTACTCCTGAAGGTCATTACCAAGCTTGACCAAGTCTTCTATTAGTGATTGCTCACTATCATCCTCATCATAATTAGTTTTGAGGAGAGTTGCATCTTTGTTGAATGTGATAGGTTCCTTGTGAATCAGTGTGAGGAGGAAGTGGTAGATCTGATGATGATGATTCAGAGAGAATAGCTTGAATATGATCCATATGAAAGTAAGTTTCATTATCAAGATCACTTCTGATGATTTTATTTTTCTTCTTTGTTATGCAATGATGCTAGTGCTTTCCACATGTCATGAGCATTGTTATGATGGTCCACATGCGAGTAAAGGTTATCTGGAATAACCAACATGATGAAGTGCTTAGCCCGAAAGTCAGCCATGTATTGTTTAAGCTCATCTTCACTCAAATCAACCTGTGTTTGAGGTTTTGTAAATTTTGGATGACTTGGGTCAGCAATTTGTTTCATGACATAAGGACCATTTTTTATGGAGTTAATCATGTATGTTGCATCATCAAAGTGTGTTAGCCATGCCTTGAACCTGAATGCCCAAAGTTTGTAGGTTCCTGGGAGTAGCATGGGTGGTCTTGTAGTTGTGCCTAACATCATTGTAGCATAGCAATTATTAAAGGGAGTAGACATTGTGATGGTGGATCTTTGATATGAGATGTTGTTTGTGTTTGAAAGTGGTGTTTTAGTTTGTTTAAGTTGAGATGGTGAGTGTTTGGAATTTTATATTGTGATATTTAAATGATTAAAGTCTATTAATAATTTTTAATCTTTTTAAAGGATTTAAAATTGAATAAAAGTATTTGAATCAAGGTATCGCAACAAAGTCTTGTGAACAGTAACTATCGCAACTTCTTGGAGAAAATTGGGCAGAGTTTTCTTTCGCAAAACGTGGTTAACAGTAAGTCTCGTAAGATGAGATGTCGCAAACTTCTCCTATCACAACAATACTTTGTGCTATCGTAACTAATTCTTGCGAGTTGGGCAGAGTTTTCTTTCGTAAACAGTGGGTAACAAAAAGCATCGCAAAGCTAGTATCACAAGAATTGCTATCGCAATCCAATACAAAGGCTATCGCAACCCAAAACTTGCAATAAACAGCTATCGCAACCTCTATCGCAACTGACCACAGCTATCGCAACCTATACTCAGCCAACTGTTGCAACAAAACCCTTAAATTTTGTGAACAAAATTTTACGAAAAAAATACTAAACCCTATTTTTACGAGAAAAAATACACTTTTTCAAAAACCCTTAAACCACGTTTTCAGCCTAAATCTTCACCAAATTCATATAAGTTTTGTATAGAATGATAAAATCTCTTTCTTTTTCTTCAAATATGTTATCCTAACATACGTTTTATAAGATTAAACACGTTCAAGAGTAATCTTGATACTACGTATGAAAGTAAAAATATTCTAGAGAGAGAAAGTTCTTAAATTCTATGAAAACCAAAACTTTTACTACTAATGAAGATTGAAACAAAACTAAAACACAACTACATGAAACAACAAATCATATTTGGCTCTTGATACCAATTGTTGTTCCAATAATAACATGTCTACTCTAATAATGTTAGTGAGATAAAGTGGGTGTGGATACTTTAGTTTAGAGAGAGAAACGAGAGAGATGTGAAAAGTCTCACATTGATAGAAGGAAGAACATCACCTCATAACCCATGAGGTAGGGGGTATTTATACCTATACAATAGTCAAGCTTACTATCGCAACTATACAAGTGTTGCGATAGTGTAATGCTATCGTAAGCCATACAATGTTACACAACATACCAGATTCTATTAAAAAAGATAAATAGACGTCCCTGCACTAACGATTTACACTTTTTGTGCTCCAACAACTAGCAGTGCCCATACAATCTTACAAACCACCCTCCCCTGAAGCTCCAATCACTGAACAACCATCCTCTTCAGCTGCTGTTGTTGATAAAGGCAAAGGCATTCTCACTACCACCGAGCCTGAACAACCAAAGTTAGTGCCAGCATCCAGGGAAGTTCGTTAGGACCCTGATGAACCTGTAACGGTACCTTACATGATAGATGGGAAGATGCACTATCTGACCAAAGAAGAATTAAATGCTCATATGGAAAAAGATGATCGAATAAAGAAGGCAGCTGAAGATGCACAGAAATTAGCATTGACTGAACCAGTGATAACCAAAGTGATTCAGGAAGAGGCCTAAAAGATGGGAATTCCACCTCAGCTAGCCATCAGTAACAAAGCTGAGGAGAAGTTCAAAAGGGCCCAGGATGCACAACATGAAGCTCTCAAAAGACAACACATGGAAAGAATTCAGAGATCGGCTGAGATCAGGAAGCAAAAGATTGAACAGTATCACTGGACCATGACTCAAAGACGAAGGCCTGAACCAATAACTGATGTATAGATTCAACCTAATTCCAAGCCCGCAGTCCTCAAAGTATACAGAGGCACTGACAAAAGAGAGTTTGATCTCCATGACCCATTTAAGTTCTCAGACTTTGGGATCACTGAGCTAGACGAGTTGGGTCCAATCCTTGACAAGAAAAGAAATGTCATTGTTAAGGAGTTGATGAATCCTTGGGCAAAATATATGAAAAACTGAAGGAAATGCCAAACGAGCTCAAGATTCAGTTTGCCCTTCCAGCTCCAGCTACTCAACAGTCTCAGGCTCAATCCTCAAGCAAAAAGAGGAAACATATTGAAACTGAACCTGAAGTCAAAATCCCTGGTCTTGAATGCAACAAGAATCTTCTTGATGGTATCCCTTTTGTCAACCACATGGTCATTGAAGAACCTGAATACGACATCTTCTTCATTGATGAGTTTGGGAATGAATCCTTTCAAAGATGGAGTGATATTGATCGTGCTGGGATCGAGGCCATGGTGGGTTACTTGGTAATGGCTGCAAACATCAAAATTATTGAAAATGCAAAGTTCAATCTAGGCCTGAGGAAAAAGATCGCAGAAACCCTGACCAAGAAAAGCTCAAATCAAAGAATGTGAAACTGGAGAAGTTGGGATACTACGTGGACTAAAGGATTCATGATCATGTTTTCTAGTGGCTATGGTAGGAACCTTTGTAATCGATGAATAAACCAAGTATTTTATGTTAATTAGTGTTCCTTAGCTGCTTTATAGAATCATCAGTGTAAGAAGAACTTCTTTGCTCACTTACACTGATCAAAACACTTAAGCTATATTTATATCTAAATAGGGGGAGATTGTTGGGTCCATTTTGTTACACGAACACCCCTAGTCTAGGATTTGAATAGAAAATATCCAAAGTGTTGCAAACCGTAAACACAATCAAGTCACCGAGTGAATAGTCACTCAGTGAGTCATCTTCAGGATGCTCAGGACAAGTCTAAAGAAGAAATACTTTTCATTCAGTGAGGAGGAACTTAGTGAATGACACCTGAGCTAAAGAAGAAGATGATGGAAGCAGCGAGTGATGACAATAGCTCTCTGATTCCCAAATCTCCTCTTCTTCTACGAAGACCAAGAACTAATGATCGAAGACCTTAGACTGAAGATTTAGGCGGGACTTTTCACTAATATGTTTGAGCGGGATAAAGTAAACTTTAGTGATAAGTCAAATCAAGTACGAGTTGGTGATAAAAGTAGTGAATAGTTGCCTGCACTGTTCACTAAAGAAAAAAAAGAGCGTTTCCCAATATTGATGCATTCAATGGAAGATGTACCTCTTTGTACCTCATCCATTGGAATCGTGACATGCAATTACCTAACCTCACCAACAGCAACCTCGTACTAGTATAAATAAGATCAGAAGTTGGAGTACAAAGGTTGACAAGTTTGTGCAGAAAATGCTTAGCATTAACAAATCTTTCTACTCCTCCAAAGAAACTAAGTCCCTGAGATAGCTCAGTTGGTTAGCATAGTTGTACTTAAGCTTAGCTTAAGTTTAGAGAGGAGATAATCACACTTGTCATTTCAATCCAAGTGTTATTCCGTAAACACTTGGGTATAGATTCTTTGATTAATTTCTAATAAGAATTTAAACGTTGATAAACTCTTGTCTATTTACTTTTACGTTTTTTCTTATAACTGTCAAAGAATATCATTGCATTACTTAACCATGGAACGCGGTTAGTTTAACTTAGTAGTTAATTCTAACTGTGTAAAAGGAACAACATATATGTTTAACTCTTAATCATCAGGAGGGAGTCGATTTGTTTAAGAAAGCGTGTTCAAGATAAGATTTTTCTTTGAAATCTTTTCATTTGTAAAAAAATGAGTTTTCCAATAGAAAAGAGTTTCATTTTTGAAAAGCTTGAGTTGTGTACCGATGTATACACAAGTTGTTTGATAAAAACGAGTTTTGGTTCTAAAATCTTTTCGTTTGTTTATACTCGAACATGTTCGAAAAAGACTTTTTTATTGAAGTACGAGTTCTGAGATGAAATACTTAGAAGTAATTTGAGTTTTGGAAGATTTAAAAGATTTTGAAAATCTAAAAAATTTGAGTAAATTTTTCAAAAAACAAGAAGATTTCTCTTTGTTTTCTTTTTAGCAAAGAATGCACTTAAAGGAGTACAAAATTCGATTTATTTAAGTACGAGTTACAGTCTGTCATTTAACTGAAAGTCATTTTGAAGTCCTTTTTTCTTTTAAATATTTTTGAGGTGATGTACCCGGACTTTCTTTTAAAATATTTCACGTTGAAGTGCAAGTTATACACTGTTATGTGTGCATAAGTCATAATGAAAAAAATAAAGATATTTTTTATTTTTATTAATTTATTTTTTTATTATTATTATTTTTTTGATGTTTTTGAATTTTTGTGGTTTTCTATTGTTTTTGGATTTTTCAAACTTTTATATTTTTGTATTTTGTTTTTCAAAAAATATTTGCAAATAAGCGAAGTATTTTGATTTTGAAAAATCTTAAGATGATTCGAGAAGACTCTCTAACTTTTCTGGAGTTAGGCTTCGCATCCCAATTCGATGAACTAGATACTTGAACCTTTCTTTTGGAAGGGATTTAGTAAATAGATCCGCGAGTTGGTATTCAGTCCTCATGAAATATAATTCTACAGTACCTTGTTCCACATGCTCTTTGATGAAATGGTAACGAACTGCAATGTGTTTTCTACGTAAGTGTAGTACATAATTGCATGAGATGGCGATGGCGCTCTTCGAATCACAATACATAGGTATTTCGTTGAAGTTAAAGTCATAGTCTCTCAGTTGTGTGCGCATCCAAAGTACTTAAGCACAGCATGCCGATAGAGATGCATACTCAGCATCTGTAGTGGAAAGTGTGGTACAGTCTTGTTTCTTTGAAGACCAGCTTACTAGTTTTTCTCCCAAAAATTTAGCACCTCCAGACGTACTTTTTGATGTGTCTCTACAACCTACATGGTCAGCATCTGAAAAAGCCATGAGATCGAATCCAGATCCCTTCGGATACCAAATACCCATGTGACGGACATACGAAGGTATCGAAAGATTCTTTTTACCTCTTTGAGGTGATTCTCTGTAGGCTTTGCCTGAACTCGCGCTAATAAACATACTGCAAAATGAATATCTGGTCGACTGGCTGTTAGATACATGAGAGAACCAATCATGCTCCGATTTAGTTTTGGATCAACTAGTTTCCCGTGTAAATCACAATCCAGTTTCGTTGTAGTAGCCATTGGGGTACTAGAAGGATCACATTTGTCCATTCCATGTTTCTTAAGGATTTCTAAGGTATATTTGTGTTGATTTAGAAAGATACCAGTTGGGGTTTGATGAATTTGAAGTCCAAGAAAATATTTTAGTTCCCCCATCATTGACATCTCAAATCTGCTCTTCATTAGATTTAAAAATTCTTTTGAAAGTTTTGGATTAGTGGAGCCAAAAATAATGTCATCCACATAAATCTGAATGATCAAGATGTCATTGTGGTATTTTTTTTGTAAAAAGAGTTGGATCAACAATACCTTTTGTGAAGTTGTTCTGAAGTAAGAATGAAGATAGTTCTTCATACCATGCCCGTGGAGCCTGTTTTAGACCGTAGGTGGCCTTCTTTAGTTTGTAGACGTTGTCTGGATGTTCCATATCAACAAAGCCTTCGGGTTGACTCGCATAAACCTCTTACTTGATAGTTTCGTTCAAGAACGTTGTCTTGATATCCATTTGATATACCGTGATGTTCTTGTGAGCTGCGTAAGCTAGAAAAATCCAAACCGCTTCTAGTCTTGCCACTGGCTCGTATGATTCTTCGAAATCTATCCCTTCTTCTTGAGAATATACTTTAGCCACTAGACGAGCTTTGTTGAGAATTACAGTCATTTCTTCATCTCTTTTGTTCTTCCATAACCACTTGAGATTGATAACCGGTTTGTCGATCGGTCGTTCAACTTTTTCCCAAAGAGTCATGTATTTTGTATTGTAGAAGTTCTTCTTGCATCGCTTCAATCCAGCTTTCATTCGACATTACTTCATGAATGTTCTTTGGTTCATCATCTATGCATCTAGCAAGTGCAAAGATACAAGGTTCTGGATCTGTTGCTAGTTTGCTTCGCGTCATTACTGGATGTTGTGGATCACCGAGCACTTGGTGGATTGGATGGGCTCGTGTCCATTTAAATTATAAAGGATACCGTGGAATTACCAAATCCGTGATGTTAGCTCTTGAAGATGATTCAGCAGATCCCGTTGTTTGAGTAGCAAATGGATTGTTGAATTCTTCTAACTCTGCATTGTTATGGATTGGTGTTTGTTCATCTTGAGATTGTTGGTTTTGCTCGTTTGCAACATTTTGTGGTTGAGTGAGTTCAATGACTGGTGTTTGTGTAGTTGATGTAGATGAGTTTGTTGTTGTAGGTGTTTCCTCTTCGACGGTTGTTGATGCATCTTGTGGTTGTGGTTGTCGATTTTGTTGAGTGAGTGCAGCGGAACGATGTCTTGATGCATTTGTCGAATTTCCACCTTGATATTCATCAAACATTAACTCAAAGAAATTTTCCAGTTCTTGATCTTTAGGCTTATCACAATTTGTTGTTGGAGCTTCTTTAGGTACGAGTGTAACACCCCAACCCGACAAGGGTAAAGATGTCACAATAATGGTTTCATATCAGAACAAACACAAGCATATGACATAAATAATACAATTGAATTTCAATGATTACAATGGAAAATCTGAAACTACAAGGTTATAATACAATAATTTCCAAATCTAACTATAAATTCTTCTAGTCATCTTCAATAGCTAGTAAGGTCTTCTAAGTCCAAGGTACTCTCCACTCATACCCAGCTTCCAAACTAAAACCTGCCGCAGGAAAAGAAATGCGGCTGAGCTACGAAAGCTCAGTGAACAGATATAACGATAACAAGGCAGTAATGATGGGATAGTGAAGTAAGTGAAACAATGCAAGGTATAACAAGAGTCAGGAAAGAAAAATAAAGGTTATGCAGATATATCAGGAATTAAGAAACAGTTACAATAGATAAGAGAATAGTAATCCCAACCCGAGCCCAAGTCATATCAAGTCAAGTATGTATCCGGAGGGGTGACCTCGGAATACTAAGTACAAGGTTATAAGGTAACAGAAACAGTAATCCACTACGAGCCCAGAAACAGAATCATATCATAATCATGTAACCATATAAGCATATAGAGGGGAGACCTCTCAGTAATCCAGAAAATATGAGGGGAGTCCTCAATCAGTAAATGTAGTGATCAGCTCCCAGTATGTGAAAGACGTGTATCGCACACACCATCAGTCACCAGATATAACAGATACAGATACAGATAACAGATAACAGATAACATATAACAGATCTAAGATGCATCCATACGCCCCAGGTGGCCAAATAACTCCTCAACACACCAAATCAGATAAAGTCAGGGACGGGACAGGTCATCACTCTCCTGCCCTAGAGTCATGCCATCGGTGCATCAATGACATGGACATGAAACCCTCATGCCTAGTGATACAGATAGTGGCTCGTAGTCTCAAACTGAGGGTCAAAGGTCAAGTATCAAATATCCAAGTATCCAGTTCAGTTTCATATTAAGTGGTTCAACTCCAATTTCCATTTCAATTATATCAGAAGGTCTATATCAAAGGTTCATATCAATAGTTCAATATCAGATGGTTCAATATCAGAAGGTTCAATATCAGAAGGTCAATATCAGAAAGTTCATAGTCAAAGTTTCATAGCAACAGTTTATTTTAAAAGATTTCTATCTAAAAGTCCATTTAAAGCAATCTTTTAAAAAAATGGTTTCATAACAAATGATCTTTCAAAACGGTTTTCATAAATATAGTCTTAAAAATAGTTTTCTTAACACTTTAATATATAATTAAGAAGGTTTTCACATCTAGTTACCAAAGTCAAATAATCCTTCAAAGCATCAAGTGATTCAAATATTCATGTTACAAGGTGACGAACAAGGCATATCAAGTATCAAGGGAACATGGCAAGGTTCACTTATCAAGGTTCGCAAATCAAGGGAAGCATAACAGAGGCATAGATCAAATAAGAAAGCCCCAAATAAGAAGGCTCAGATCATAATCAAACCAGTATAGACAGATGTAAGTGAAACATGAAGAACGAATCAAAGTACAAGGGAACATAGCAATGGCTTAGGGAACCCTATAGTGAAACAAGATCAAAAGTCATGAGAAGGACACCCTTACTGAGAAATGGTAGAATATATGTACCTTATTATCAAGCAAAAACAAAAGTAGCAGACACTGACAGGAAACCAAGGCACTCCTTCTTCGGACCTAAAGGAGTAGAAGACATAATTACTAATGGTTCTAATTACTGATTTAGTTATCTTTCCATTTTAAGTAACTTTCCAAATATTGTAAGTTTCCACTTTAAGTAAGTTTACTCATTTTAAGTAACTTTCTATTTTTAGCAGGTTTCCAAAATTAGTAAGTTTCCATTTTTAGAAAGTTTCCTTATTTAGTAAGTTTCTATAGTTAGCAGGTTTCCATTATTAGAAAGATAAAATTAGGTTAAGTCATTATTTTAATATTATTATGGAATTAGGGTTTATTTTATCAAGTTACAACAGTTTAGGGTTAATTATGATAACTTTCCATATTTTAGGGTTTTAAATGTATATATGCCAAAGATAAAGGTTTAAAGTGCAAATATTATAAGTTATTATTTTTAACCCATAAGTTCCTCATAATTACAACTCTAATCCTCCAATGTTAACAATTTTACAAGTTAAACCCTCTAAATAACTTAATTTACAATTTAAACCCTATAGTTAATTAAATTACATTTTAATCCTTATAATATCCATATTTACACACTAAGCCCTCAAAATTTACACAATATACCCCTTACATAATCATTTATACTAATTACCCTTAAGTTTACATAATTTACAAAACAAGTCCCTTATTTTATAAAAAGTATAATTCGAATTATATAAATTACATAACTTACTTATTAAACCTTTTAATTACAAAATTTACACATAGGACCCCTATATTATATTTTATTCGAACAGCCCCTGGTCAAATACATGTTACAAAAATAGCCCACAAGTTTAATAATTCACAAAACACACCCTTTTAATTTAATTATTAAATCGGTAAACACCAAAAACCTTTTAAAACCCTAACCCTAATTCCCAATCATTGTACAATCATTAATACAACCTTAATAATACATTAAATGATCAGATCATTCATCAAAACCCTAATCCTTAATTTATTCGATTTATATTTTAAAAAAAAACCCTTTTTTATAAAATCCGAATAGAACAAAAATTAACAAGACATGATCTAGGCTTCTAAAATTACAATGATCATTTTTCTGATGTTATATGATACGTATGGAACTCAGGAAAAATATGTTCAAGACCCAGAAAAATCGCATGAACAATATAGAGTTTATTTTTGTTTTTAGGGTTTAAAGTTTCATTAATTTTCATACGATCTATAGAACATGCATGGATCGATCTAGATATTTTATATAAGTCATATATGATGTAAAGAGCACTAGAAAAATACCAGATGAATTTTAGAACGAATGGACAGGGTGTGAGAGTTTTGTGTTTCTCGGGCAAATCAAATCGACACCAAATAAATTCCTGCGATCAACCCAGCTTTCCCACGACCTCCAAACTATTTTTCTCACCTTCTTAGCACTTAGAAGAACCCATGAAAAATACTCCATAGCCTCAGAAAAATCGGATCAAGAGTAGAGAGTTTTTATGGTGTGTCGATCTCTTTTTAGGGTTTTTAGAGGATTATATAAAAATATATGGAGAGCCGTGTATAATATGGAGGAAGGGGGAGGAAAATCCGGTTCTAGGGGTGTTATGATAAGACCAAATCAGATTTTACATAATTTCTTAATTTGGTTGATAATTATCTATAATTTAAATGATTTAAAATAAATTTCCGAAATAATATATACACATATATATTTATTCGGCCTATATAGTTAATTAAATAAAGTTACAAATATTTTTAAGACATGTAAAATATTAAAATGTTGCCAAAAAAATTACCTTACTTCGTATGTGGTTAATTTCCAAAGGTTCGGGATTTATTTGATGTTTTATGTGCTTATTAATCAAGTTTTAGAGTTACAGGGGCATTTTGGTCATTTTGCATGTTTTGAAATTTTAGGTATTACAACGAGTCCTGAACTGATGTATCCATAAGTCTTAGTGTTAAGCACGGGTTCTAATCTATTGTAATTAGAAGCCATCGGGTTAAGCACGGGTTCTAGAGCGAGTCTCTCAGAAGCCATTGTCATGGTTGACATATCAGTTCTGAAGATCCATATCCAAATCTGTTAAATCTGCACATGAAGACATAGATGATGACACATTTTTTTTGGACTTAGATCCCCACATAAGAATGGGTTTTGAGTCGTTAGTGGTAAGAATATTATCATCCATGAAATCTTCAAATGATATTTCTTCATCCCATTCACAGTGATGTTCATTGATGTAGAAGAAGTACAACAGTATTTGTGTGCCTGTTTTAGCTCTTGTAGTGTTACCTTAGTTGGAACATACTTGTACTTAGGACTGAAGGATTTTTTAAATTGATTCCATTTAGGCTTAAGATTGATCTTGCAGTTGTTGATGTTTGAAAATTTTGTTGTGTTGATTAAAGAGTTGCAATCATCTTTCATTAATTCAGCAAGCTTGGCTCGAAGAATTGTGTTTTCAGTTTGAAGATCGTGTAGTTTACTTAAATTTAACTTTCGTTCATATTCAAGTTCTTCACGTTTTTTTTTTTTTTTTGAGAATGGAGTTCTTCACGTTTTTTATACAAACTAAAATTTAGATGATAGCATTCATTTTCCTTTCGTTCGAAATAGTTTTCAAATTCAACATTTTGTTTGTCCAGCAGATTTTGATAATACTCAACATATGTAAGACCGTTTTGGTGTTCAATAGTCAATATAACATCATTAGTTAAGATGTTTGTCAGAAAATCATCAATAAGATTGTCGGTGTTCTGAGATACATTTTGTTTGTCCAGCAGATTTTGATAATACTCAACATATGTAAGACCGTTTTGGTGTTCAATAGTCAATATAACATCATTAGTTAAGATGTTTGTCAGAAAATCATCAATAAGATTGTCGGTGTTCTGAGATTGACATGTGGCACATGTTTTTGAAGACCATTTGAGTTTATCAGAAATCGATTTTCCATTTTTGCAAAATCATCTCGTAATTTATCATTTTCCTTTTCAAGGTTGATAGATATTAGCTTCTTATTGGAGAGTTTAGTATTGAGTTTAGAAATCTCTTCAATTGCCCATTTAACGGTTCTTTTGTGAAGATCTCTATTTTGAGAGAAATAGTCATTGTAAAATGTTTCGAATTCTTTCATGTTATCTTTGTAAAGAATTTCTTTTTCCTTGTGTCTCTCAGTCTCATTAGTTAACTTGACATTCGCGTCTTTTACCTCCCGATTGTTCAATTTAACTTTCTCAATCTCTAAACTACATTTATGAAGTAATGATTCAAAGTAAGCATGAGTTTTCTCATCATTCACTACATTCTGGGTTTCTGAGATTCTATTCGAATCCATATCTGGAGTGCTAGAATTAACATTGCTATCAATCTCCTCCTCCACATATGTGTTCATAACAGATTCTGTAGTCGCAGAATGCGGTGTCTCATGAGTATACATATCATAGATATCATTATCATAACATGTGCTATAGTTACGTACCTCTGAAAGTCCATCTAAGTCATAGACGGGAGGTGTGACTGCCTCGTTGTCATACGATGAAACTTGAAGGTTCGCCATGAAGATGCAGTTTGCACTGACTTCTTCTTGATCCTCTTCACGGTCAGCTAGTGCCAAATAATCATGTTCTTCAGCAGTGAGTTGTATCCCCGCTTCTTCTTTCTGAGCCAATAGCAATGCTTCCTAGAAGTACCCTTACAATTATAACACCGAATCTGATTACCCTGATTAGCATTTCACATATTCCCAACTACTTGAGCTGCAACATTCCCATTCTAATTTCCCATATTCTAATTCCTTTGATTCCCATCAAACTGACTTGCGTTTTGCCTCTGATTTTCCATCTGCATACCCTGAGCATATCCTTGTTGATTACCATTAACTGAAACCAAGTGTACTTCTTGAACTATATTCATACCCGGTTGTGCAATCTGCCTGTTACGAGTATTTGATGATATCCTTTGGTTGTTGTTAGTTGGTTTGTCGTAGCGAACATTGAATGCATTGGATAGCATGTCAAAAGCTTCTGTCAAGGACTTTGTACCTTCATCACAATCAAGTGTTGTGTTGTCAGCAACTTGGTAATGTTGTATCGGTTGTTGTGGAATAAGTTGTGGAATGTCGTTTTGAGGAATTGTTTGTTGCATGAAGTTGTGATTGGAAGATGATGGTTGATGTGGGTTATAAGTACGTATGATTGTTGGTGTATTAGCAATCAATGCTAGTGGATCGTGATTATTCAACATCTTCTCTTACTTTACTTCATCTGCTTCAGCTTGGTTTTGCTTTAAGAAATCATATAGTTGATCAAAGTTCACAGCATGCAAGTCCTTGGTTTGGATAACTATAGTGACATATCGTCCTCATTCTTCTTGAAGGATGTTAAGGAACTTGATGTTGCTAACTATCACTGATGGAGTCAACTTGTTTCTTGTAAGCTCTTTCATAAGAGTATAGTACCGATGATAGTAAGATTCAATGGTCTCTCCAGGTGTAGATGTGAATTTCTCAAACTCTCTTAACAGCTTATTCTCCATGTCCTGCTTGCCAATTTCTGTTCCATGACATAATCTTATAACTCTTTCCCACATTGCATTAGCACTTTCACATGTATCTACCGCAACAAATATCTCTCGTGACAATCCTAGTTGGATTAAGTGCATAGCAAGATCATCAGCTTCAATTTGAAGTTTGTCATCCTCACTGTATTCTGATTCTGTTTGGTCACGAAGGAGAGGTAAAACTGGTGGTGTAAGGTTAGGATCTCCCGGATCTTAGATTTGTCGAGGCTTAAAAGGTCCTTCCATTATGGATTTTATCATGAGTTTTCCATTAGGCTTGGTTTTTAGATAACGAAGCATTCGACTTTGCCATTGAAGATACCCACCTTTCTCAAGCATAGGAGAACGGATTTCATTACCCGCTGCATAAATATCTTGTTGATTGACATTGTGTAAGTTGATTTTGTATTGATGATGTGTTACCGATTTACAAAAATTTCTCGAAGGATTACGTTTCTCGAAAACTTTACTTACTTACAAGTTTAAGTTGGTTAAAGTTTCTGTTAATACAAATATCGTCCTAAAAACGTTATTTATATTTTACGATCTTTGCTTAATTTTGTTAATGACAATTATAAGGTTTATCTTTCGCAAAGCATAAGTATATGTTAAAGTCTTTTACATTTTAGGTGCAAGCCTTTTAAAACACATTTACATATCACATAATCACTAGGAATTACACATTACATACATATATACATTTACATGTTTATTTTTATTTCTTAAAAATAGAAATACACATGACATCATGGCATGCATCATTTACATATCTTAGTTGACTTTACAATATATTTTGGAAAGATCTTGAAGCTAAAGAGTTGACTTTAGAAGATCTTGACAAGACTTGACAATATATGGAAAGATTTGGAAATCCCTTAGCTGGCTTGTCCCCGCGGAACCAAACCACTACAAGGGCAGATCCCAGATATTGGATCCGCCAAATCCGCCGGTTGTCCCCTCAGTTTTGCCTATAAATAGCAAGCTGATCATTCAAGCACAACCATCACTCATATAGCTTAAATTATACACTCATTCATTTGTACATTACTAACCCATTTCATTCATTCATTTCATTCTTAGTGATCTCTCTTTTGTAGCAAAGAAGATCAAGCATACAAGCTTCAACACTGTTGCAAGTCTTGATAGTTAGACACTGTATGATTTGTTAGTGTTCACACATCATTGTTTATACCATTCATTCAGTAGTGATCGGTTAGTGTTTTAGTCCTCAAAACATATAGAGAGTAGGGAGTGGTTGTACCCTTGTTAAAGAACCAACGGGAGTGGTTGTACCCTTATTAAAGAAAAGTGGTTGTACCCTTATTAAAGAACCAACGGGAGTGGTTGTACCCTTGTAAAGAACCCGGTGTTTAGCTTAGTACCAGATAAAGAGTAAGCGACGTGTAAAGGTTTTCTCCGCCTAGAAGGGAGCTTGTTTCTTAGTGAGGAAAAACTCTCAAG
Organism: Artemisia tridentata subsp. tridentata; assembly: GCA_021014915.2. Lineage (NCBI taxonomy): Eukaryota > Viridiplantae > Streptophyta > Magnoliopsida > Asterales > Asteraceae > Artemisia > Artemisia tridentata. The sequence continues at coordinate 291,926,299 of CP139504.1, read as the reverse complement.
TTAGAGGCTCGAGGAGTGGAGTAGGGCAAGGAAGAGAGTCCTTGTAGCCGAACCACTATAAACATCCTTGTTGTGTGGTTTGATCATTCCTTTCCTTACTTGTTTTATATATAGCTTGATTAGTTGTTTTACTTTGAAATCACGTTAAGTAAACAAAGCGAATAAATTTTAAAATGGTAAAAACTATTCAACCCCCCTTCTAGTTTTCCACAATTGGCATCAGAGCTACGTTATTCAAGATTTTCAAAATATATTGTATTTTAAAACTTGAAACGATCAATGGATTTTGAAAACTTTAAAGAAGGGAAATCTATGCAAAGACCACCACTATTTGAACCAAATAGTTTTATATATTGGAAAAATCGCTTTGAAACTTATGTGAAGTCAAAGGATATAGATTTGTGGTATATTATTGTAGAAGGTGATAATAAACCTATATCAAATATATTAGATGGTCGGGATGAGGGTACTTCTCTTACTCGTCATAGTGATGAGCAAAAGAAGCTGATTGCCAAAAATAATGAAGCCAAAATGATGCTTTATAATGCCTTACCTAAGAAAGAATATGAAAGAGTTTTTATGTGTAAAACGGCTAAGGATATTTGGCAATCATTGATTATCACTCATCAAGGGAACTCACAAGTCAAAGAAAACAAAATTGATCTTCTTGTTCAACAATATGAACAATTTGTTATCTCTGAAGATGAGACCATTGATAGTGCTTTTGTTAGGTTTAATACTATAATTACTTCTCTTAAAGCACTTAACGAATCTTTTTCTAGTAAGAACTTTGTTAGGAAATTTCTTAGAGCACTTCATCCGAAGTGGAGAGCAAAGGTGACGGCTATTGAAGAATCCAAGGATCTTTCAAGCATGACACTTGACGAGCTCATCGGAAATCTCAAAGTTCATGAGATGGTGATGGAAAAAGACTCAGAAATAGTTAAAGGCAAAAAGGAGAAGATGAAGTCCATTGCCTTAAAAGCTAAAGTAGAATCAAGTGATGAAGAGTCTAGTTCGGGTAGTGAAGACGAAGAGTATGCCATGGCCGTTAGAGATTTCAAAAAGTTCTTTAGGAGACGAGGAAAGTTCGTAAGACAACCTCGTGAAGAAAAGAAATCCTTCCGGAAAGACCGTGATGATAGAAAAGGAAAAATGGATAGGAAGTGTTTTAGGTGCGGGGATTCTGGTCACCTAATATGAGATTGTCCAAAGCCTCCTAAGAACAAGTCTTAAAAAGCATTTGTTAGTGGAGCTTGGAGTGACAGTGACGGTGATGATGACGAGCCAAAGAACGACGAAGTTGCTCTCATGGCTCATGACTCAGAAGAGTTACATTCTGACTTGTCATATTCCTTTATTGATGATGAAACCTTAGAAGTAGAATATAACAAACTGTGTGATATTACTCTAAAAATCATAAACAAAAATAAGTTCTTAAAAACCAAAACGACACTCTTAGAAAACGAAGTCTATTGGTTAAAAGAAAAAGAAATACGATCAGAAAAGGGTAAAAGTGTTAAAGAAACATGTGTCACATGTTAGGAACTTAAACTAGAAATAGAAACACTTAAAACCACACAGGAAGATCTTATCAAACAAAACTCTAAATTTAAAAGGTTTGATAAAAACATTTGTTTAGGAGATGAGTTAATGCAAATTCAAAAGTTGCCTCATGATAAAACAGGACTAGGATTTATGAAATCAGGAAACTTAAATGACTTTATGAAACAAACAGTGAAAGTACAAGAACCAGTTCCAACTAAGTCAGACACCCACGGATCTGGCGGATCCAAAAATTTGGTTCCACCAGTTGTACCAAAAGGTTCCGCGGGTACTGTTGATGAACAGAAGGTTCGTAATTCGGATCGTACTGAATTTGTAAAAGTCACAAAGAAACATAGCACTAGTACAACTATTAACAAACAAAAACAAGAAGTTACTATAGGAAAAGGTCAAGTTAATAATGAGTTTAGTATTCAAACGATTCTACAGAGACCTAAAACTAGTTTTCCCAAACATCCCTTTCCTAAGAGTAACTTTAATTCACAACATCACCATCAAAATAGTTGGAACCAAAACATGTCTAGGAACTTTCAAGGTCCCAACTACATGCCATGGAACACTTGTCCACCATTTGCATACATGAACCATGATAATGTAATGTTTAACCCAAATGGACCCATGAGATATTGGGGACCAAACGCTTGAGTTTTTCTTTAACTTAGGTGTGCTTGAAAGTCGGGTTAGAACCGGACGAGTGGATCAAAGATAGTGGGTGTTCAAGACATATGACGGGAAACAAAAGCCTTTTCTCAACCTACCAAGTGTACGATGGAGGTAATGTCACATTCGGTAGCAAGCTTAAAAGTAAAATCAGCGAAAAAGGTATGATCTCTTATGACTCTCTCACTATTGATGATGTTGCTCATGTAGATAACTTAGGATTTAACTTGCTTAGTATTAGTCAATTATGCCGCAAAAAGTATAATGTCCTTTTCAGTAAAAACGGAAGTAAAATACTTAAGGATGGCATAACCGTAGGAAAAGGTGTTTTAAAGAATAACGTTTACGTTATGAAATTAGACAAAACACCTAAAGACAAACTTTGTCTCACCTCTCTGGACGAAAACTCAACTCTATGGCATAGACATTTAGGTCACACCAATATGAGGCTAATCCAATCCTTATCATCTAAGGAACTCGTTAGGAACCTACCCAAGTTGAAATACGACCAACACTTTTGTGATGCTTGTGAAATTGGGAAACAAGTTCATAATAGCCATAAGGCTAAAAACATGGTGTCTACATCTAGGTGTCTAGAATTGTTACATATGGATTTGTTTGGTCCATCCGATATACAAAGTTACGGAGAAAACTTCTATACTTTGGTAATAGTAGATGATTACACTAGGTATACTTGGACTAAGTTTTTGAAAACTAAAAATGAGGCATTTGATAAATTTGAAATTCTAAGTAAGAAAATTCAAAATCAAATAGGAAATAACATTGTGTCTATTAGAACCGACCATGGTCGTGAATTTGACAACGAAACCCAATTTGGATCTTTTTGTGATGCTAATGGCATAACACATAATTTCTCGGCTCCTCGATCTCCTCAATCTAATGGTGTAGTAGAACGCAAAAATAGGACAATTCAAGAAATGAGTAGAACAATGTTAAATGAACAAAACATACCTCAAAAGTTTTGGTGTCACGCCGTAGATACATCCACATATATCCTAAATCGAGTTTTAATTAGACCATTCTTGAAAAAGACTCCATATGAGTTGTATAGAGGCAAAAAGCCTACTTTAGGATATTTTAGAGTTTTTGGAAGCAAGTGCTTCATTTTAAACACAAAGGATTGTCTCACCAAGTTCGACCCAAAGTCGTATAAAGGTGTATTTCTTGGGTATTCACAAAATAGTAAAGCCTACATAGTTTTGAACAAAGAAACCTCAAGAGTCGAGGAATCGTTGAATGTAACATTCGACGAAAGTACACCTCCCTCTAAGACATCACCTTTGGTAGATGATGACTTAGTTGAAAGTCAAATGGTTGAAAACCAAGAAAATGTTGAAAGTGACAAAGAAGATGAACCGGTAAAAAGAGAAATAGTTAACATCAAAGAAACCAAAAGTCATCCATTAGAAAACGTCATAGGAAAAATTAATGAAAGAACATTAAGATCTAAAGCTCAAAACCAAAGTAATTTCTTTTGTTTTGTTTCAACCGTTGAGCCTAAAAATATAAATGAGGCCATAAAAGATGAATCTTGGGTCATAGCGATGCAAGAAGAATTAAACCAATTTGTTAGAAATGACGTTTGGACATTAGTCCCTCAACCTCAAAATCAAACCATAATTGGAACTAAATGGGTATTTAGGAACAAAATAGATGAAAATGGAGTAGTGTCTAGAAACAAAGCTAGGCTAGTAGCTCAAGGCTACAATCAACAAGAAGGTATAGATTACGACAAGACATTTGCACCCGTCGCTAGGCTTGAGTCAATTAGAATATTACTTGCATATGCATGTGCACACGACTTTAAACTATTCCAAATGGATGTTAAAAGTGATTTTCTAAATGGTTTTATTAATGAGGAAGTGTACGTTGCACAACCTCCCGGCTTTGCCCATTTTGAAAAACCTAATCATGTCTACAAACTTAAGAAAGCATTATACGGACTTAAGCAAGCACCAAAAGCTTAGTATGATCGACTTAAGACTTTCCTAGTTGACCATAAGTATACCATGGGCCTAGTAGACAACACTCTTTTCACCAAGAAAAAGGGCTCACATATTATCATAGTCCAGATATATGTGGATGACATTATATTCGGTTCAACTTGTCAAGAGTTATGCGATGATTTCTCAAAAATCATGCATGAAGAGTTTGAAATGAGTATGATGGGGGAACTAAACTTTTTCTTAGGACTCCAAATCAAACAATTAGAAGATGGGATATTCTTCAACCAATCTAAGTATATCAAGGATATGCTTAAGAAATTTGTTCTTGAAGATTCTAAACCAATGAAAACACCAATGTCTTCCGAAACCAAACTCACCAAGGATGACGAAAGTGAATCCATAGATAGCACTAAATATAGAGGGATGATTGGTAGTTTACTCTACCTCACGGCTAGTAGACCGAACATTAGGTTTAGTGTTTGTCTATGTGCACGCTTTCAAGAAGATCCCAAAATATCCCATCTTGAAGCCGTTAAACGGATATTTAGGTACATAAAAGGCACTACACATTCAGGATTATGGTATCCCAAAGGAACGGGTGTAGAAACCATAGTGTATGCCGACTCAGACCATGCCGGTGATTATGTCGATAGGAAAAGTACAAGTGGTATTTGTACTTTTGTAGGGCATTGTCTCACCTCATGGTTTGCTAAGAAACAAACAGCCCTCGCAATATCAACAACTGAAGCCGAGTACGTGTCAGCAGGAAAAGCTTGCTAACAAGCTCTGTGGATGAAACAAGCTCTCGTCGACTATGGAATTGAACTCAACGACATTCCCATTCTTTGCGACAACAAAGGAGCTATCGACCTCAGCAAAAATCCAGTCCAACACGCTAGAACCAAACATATAGAAATACGACACCATTTCCTACGCGACAATGTTCAGAAGGGAAACATCTCAATTGAGAAAGTATCCTCAGAGGACAACATTGCCGACATCCTCACAAAACCTCTTAAGAGAGAACCTTTCAACTTTCTTTGACTTGGTTTAGGATTAATGGAACCTAGTGAGTTGATAAAAAATTAGCTTAAACCTTAGATTAACCAAACACGGCAATAACCAAAATTTCAAGTCTGATCCTGCGGATCCAAACGACAACAAGGGCGGATCCCTTGTTTTGGTTCCGCCGGATCCGCGGCTTGCTGAGCTAGTTTTTTTAGTTTATTAAACAAACACCCTGTACTATTCATCACACTTCCCAAAAACTTACTAGCTACTGGAACTCGACCCTTATCACACCAAACTCACAATTTAGGTCATTTTCCACAACCAATTTGTGCTCTAAACATCTCTGTAAGTATCCTTATCATATCTACATTCCTGATCTGCGTCTAGGATTTCTATTTCATGCACAAAATCAAAACTTGGGGTTTATGCATATTTTTAGCAAAAACATGAAGAATATTTACTGAATTGCATATCAAATCATGTTTTCCTTAGTTAGGAATTGTATCTTGTAGTACATTATCATAATTCATTAAAAACCCCATGAGAAATTTTTGCAAAAATCTTCTCACGACTAGGAAAAATGATTTTTAGCACATTATTAATACAAATACAAAAATGTTATGTTTTAAACATCACTTGCATAATGTCTCTTGAATGCTAAAGAGAATACATAACCAATATGTATTTTCGGGTACACTCAATCGAAGCTACATTGAAGTAGGAGCATTTGGGCTATCTCTCGTTTCATCATAAAACTTGCACAAATGAAATTTTCATGCATCAAAAGGAGTCGAGATAACCACACCTCCACATTGTCCCCATGTTGTCACACACTAGAAATTAATACACGTATTTTCGATAGTTTTAACTAAATTATGAAATTTTTGTGTCTAGGATAATCATGCCTCCCGCGACAAATTATGATCACAAAGAAACCACCAAATACCTACCCAAACACCACAAAACCAAAGGTCTCACCGAAGATCAAATCAAAATCTTCAAAGCCTTAGAGAAAAGCTATGTTCACGAAGGTAGAACCGTAGACCCTTCATTCTATGAAGGTAGCATTCTCCGAGAACAACTAGCCGCAATTCAATTCGATGGTCTTCTAGATATCGATGAACCCATAATTCCTCGATTCGTACTAGAATTCTATGTTAGTGTAGGTCTTAGTTCTAATGACTATGGTTACATGAACATCCACTTCAAAGTCAATGAAACACAATTCAACATTCCTTTAGATCAATTTGGAGAAGTCTTAGGAGTTCCGAATCAAGGAACTTGCTTCTATTAGGACAAATGGTCATTGTCCATTCTAGAATCCAACTTTGATCGTTTGGCACCATATGACACACCATTAACCGCAAAAGAAACCATTCATGAGCATCTCTTTGTGCCTAGGAACAACCAAACTAGGTTAAGTCGAGGTCGTCAAGTAGATAGAGATTCATTTGCCATGGAGCCAAATGAACTTAGGCCCTAATTTAAGAAGCTAGAAGAAGTTCTAAGGGCTAATGTCATAAGTACCATAGAAAATAGAGATCATATCAACGCATGTCTTTGCCACATTATGTATTATGTGTCAAACCACCAACCATTCAACCTCGCCTATTATATCGCCAAGATAATGGCCGATATTCCAGTTCAAGGCACCACCGCCATGCCGTACGGGATGCTTCTCACCCGTCTCTATAGAGCTTTTGCACCCATTCCTCGAAATGCTTTAGGTTTTGTTCCCAACTACACCGAAATTCCACATACCTTTGTTCCTCTAAGTGATCATAGGGTAGTTGTAGCAAGAGGAAAACGTGCTCATCCTCCTACATCATCATCATCATCATCCATGAGTGAAGAGGATGGTTTGCCAAACTCTAGGATCTCTCCACCTGAGTACTTGAGCCAACTTCCTCCTATCCCGAATGAATCAGCGGAATTTCGACAAACAAAGGGTATGATGAAGAATCTTGGACGATGGGTAATGAAGCGTCACAAGAAGCTTAGCAAGAAGTGAAGTTAAAGGAGTGTTTGGTATTAGACTTTTTCAAACAATGATGTGATGAACTTGTGTGTTTCTTAGAATATTATGTTAGTATTTAACTTGTATGTGATCTAACTTAATATTGTAGGATGATAACACTTATTGTTATCGATTTTCTGAGATTAAGCCACCGTTTGGCTTAACTTCTTTTATGCTAAGTTATTATCATCGGATTAATCTATATGTAAACGTGTGTTAGAATCTGTGTTTTTGGTTTTATTCTATCACATATTAGTAGTTACATATGTTTTAGGAGAATTTGCGGAATTTGAACGAGTAACGAAAAATTCAACATGTCTTCTGTTAAGAATTAGGACCTCCATATGGCGAATATGGCGGAACCCAAATTTTGGTTCCACCTGTTGTATTCCTTGGCTCCGCCTGTCCTCAAACTGCGGATTTTGCGAAACCAAAATTTTGGTTCCGCCTTTGTTATCGATTGGATCCGCCAACTCCAACAGTAAATTTTTCAAAATTCCTGACTAATCTCGATCCTTATATTGTTGATTTTAGTTCTTAGGTTTATTCTACTGGTTATTAGGGACATTAGGATGTTTTAGGAACACTTAGAATCATAAGAAATCAATTTCCCACCAAAATTTGAATATTCAAATTTTCCTTGTGAGTTAACTTTCTGTAACAACTAAGGAACCCTCCATTTGGTTCCTTGAAATCCGTAAGACAAATCCAATGATTAGATCTTCTACTGACTCCTTGCATTTACTGCAAATCTCCCATAATTTACTCAACTTCATTTGTATGGATTGACCTTGGGGATGTGACAAGCTCATTTACTTGCTCCAAATCATTAGGAACCAACATTCCTCATTGGATTCACATCAAATCCAAACACAAAGATCAACATACCTTCTATCTATAAATTAGGAAAATCAGGATCATCACAACTCACACCTTCACCATCAACTCTAAGTATCATCTCTGTACTTGTTTGCAATCCTTCACATTTTAACCATGACAAAATCCAACAACTCTTCCACCAACAGACCACCACGCAGAACTGCTCGCATAAGTGTTATGCAGTGTTGTTTTGTAAACTTGGCAACTTCATCAGAGGAGTCATCACCTCTCAACATCTCTTCACCCATAGCCGATGAGAATTTCCTAACACTCTCCACTCCCACACCATCAAATGTAGTTCTCCATACTCCACCACCAACAATAACTCCCATAGCTACCACACCACCACCCGCTCCATCACAGCCTGCTAGATCTCCATCACCATCATACTCACCCAAACTACAACCGATGGAGTTATTTGCTACTCCACCAACCTCACCACGCCCATATCTTGAAACTTTAGAAGACCTTCCAACAAGAACTACCAAACCTCCTCCTATGAATTTTGAAGGTCAACAACCTCTCCTCTTCCATCCCATTTATCGGGATATCCACGGTCCTTTATACCATGACCAAGAGCCACCACAACAACAACCTCAACAACCCTCACCAACATCCACACTCAACCCCATTGATGAGGAAATATGGGATAACCAACCCCAATCACAACAAGAAATCAATGAGGAGTTGGACCGCCTCTATGCCTTCTCAAACATGGTGGATTCCCACCTCCATGAGGCTATGGACCTCCAATCCACTTTGATGGCCTCCATTATGTCCCCAAACTACATACCACCACCTCCACCATCAAACACCCAACCACCACCACCTCCTACTCATGAACCAAACCTTCCACCTCCAAGACATGATTATATCATGTGCGAGAGGACGGCCCATTTGGTTCAACGAACCAACATCTCGGTTCTTGAATTGCAAAACGAAATGCGATTCATTTTGAACCACATTCTCGAGCGCCTTAATGCGCTTTCTCATCCTCCACAATAGGAGCTTTTAGTTTATTCCTAGTTTCCTTTTATAGGAACTTTTAGGACTTTTTTTTAGGATTTGTTTAAGTTTTTCTTTGTTTTATGTTGTTGTAACATCATGGTTTGTGACTTTTGTCACAAACAAATTTTTAATTAATGGATGTTATATTTATGCTTATGGGTGATTACTATTTGGCATAATATCTTGGTTTGTTTGATTGACTAACATTATTGTATGGTTGGTTTGAATTCTCATAATGATTTGACCACTTGTTCTTAGGTGCATTTTTTGATCAGACACGTATTTTTGACTTTTTAAAGTCAAATGGGTTGAACTATCATGCTTGGTTGACCTATACATATGCATTATGCTACTTGGTTGGAATTATTCACAACTAACCTTTGTTTTGTAGCTTTTATCAACCTTGAAACGTATACGTTGGTACCCTAGCAATGGGGAGTATACATCAAGGGGGAGCATATCATATTCTAGCCATTTGTTTTGTAGGATCATGCATCATAACCTTGGCACTCCAATTAGGGGGAGTATTATCTAAGGGGAAGCCTTTAAAGTTCTCAAAATCATTGAAACAATCTTGGTACTCCAAATTAGGGGGAGTAATAACCAAGAAATATTCACCACAATCCGCTACGCATATCTTCTTTTTGTTTCAACAAAATGGGGGACATAGGATTAAGTTCATACATCACTGTGAACATCACAGTACATATTTTTATGCTTAAAATAATTTTTACAACTTGCATAAAACTAACTTAATCTATATTTTTAAAAGACTTTTACTTTACTTATTCCATTGCTTAAAAATAAACTTTATGTTTGTCATCAACAAAAAGGGGGAGATTGTTAATACAAATATCGTCCTAAAAACGTTATTTATATTTTACGATCTTTGCTTAATTTTGTTAATGACAATTATAAGGTTTATCTTTAGCAAAGCATAAGTATACGTTAAAGTCTTTTACATTTTAGTTACAAGCCTTTTAAAACAAATTTACATATCACATGATCACTAGGAATTACACATTACATACATATATACATTTACATGTTTATTTTTATTTCTTAAAAATGGAAATACACATGACATCATGGCATGCATCATTTACATATCTTAGTTGACTTTACAATATATTTTGGAAAGATCTTGAAGCTAAAGAGTTGACTTTAGAAGATCTTGACAAGACTTGACAATATATGGAAAGATTTGGAAATCCCTTAGCTGGCTTGTCCCCGCGGAACCAAACCACTACAAGGGCGGATCCCTGATATTGGATCCGCCAAATCCGCTGGTTGTCCCCTCAGTTTTGCCTATAAATAGCAAGCTGATCATTCAAGCACAACCATCACTCATATAGCTTAAATTATACAGTCATTCATTTGTACATTACTAACCCATTTCATTCATTCATTTCATTCTTAGTGATCTCTCTTTTGTAGCAAAGAAGATCAAGCATACAAGCTTCAACACTGTTGCAAGTCTTGATAGTTAGATACCGTGTGATTTGTTAGTGTTCACACAATTGTTTATACCATTCATTCAGTAGTGATCAGTTAGTGTTTTAGTCCTCAAAAAACATAGAGAGTAGGGAGTGGTTGTACCCTTGTTAAAGAACCAACGGGAGTGGTTGTACCCTTGTAAAGAACCCGGTGTTTAGGTTAGTACCGGATAAAGAGTAAGCGACGTGTAAAAGTTTTCTCCGCCTAGAAGGGAGCTTGTTTCTTAGTGAAGAAAAACTCTCGAGTTAGAGGCTCGAGGAGTGGAGTAGGGCAAGGAAGAGAGTCCTTGTAGCCGAACCACTATAAACATCTTTGTTGTGTGGTTTGATCATTCATTTCCTTACTTGTTTTATATATAGCTTGATTAGTTTTTTTACTTTGAAATCACGTTAAGTAAACAAAGCGAATAAATTTTAAAACGGTAAAAACTATTCAACCCCCCTTCTAGTTTTCCACAGTTTCTTTGAATGTGTTTAAGATTATTCGAAATTTTTGTTTTTAGGTTGTTAGGTTCATTTTCCACAAAAGTCCAATAGTTACTCAAAATCCCAATAGTTCTCTAAACGGTCTGGTTCTCGAAGAGTAAAGTTCTCGAAGTCTGAATTTCTTGAAACGTTCTAAGTTACTAGAAAGGTATCTAATGATGGTGAAAATTTCTCGAAACTCTAATTTTCAGGTTGAAAAGGATCTTGCCTAAAAATACGGGTTTTTTCTCGAAACTCTCTTAAAAATTACTCGAAACCTAAATTTCTCGAAACTCTGAACTTTACTCGAAATGCCACGTCACCAAAGTAGTGGAATATCAACTAACTAAAGTACTCGAAACTGCCATTTAGGATTACTCGAAACCAAAATTACTCAAAAAGCCAAAGTATTCGAAATCTAAAGTTCTCGAAACTGCCACGTCGGCCAGGTAGTGGAACTCCAACTAAAAAGTACTGTTACCTAGATTTCGAGAAAACTCGAATTTTTTGAAAACTTTTGAAGATTGCAATTTTTCAAAAACTTTTCTGCTACTTTAATTTTCTACTAAATCCTAAAAACAGCTTCTTTTTTGATTCTTTTTGGGTCTTCTTAGATGGATGGCTAGGTTATGACTAAAACTACTCGAAAAATCAAACCTTTAACTAATCTAACCACTAGTTCGAAGATTCAACCAAGATGCAGTTTTTCGAAAACCTTGCGTTGTACTATCTATTTCGAAAACTACCAAAACCCTAACAAACCTAATAAATCTAACCAATAACTATCATAAGGCTCTACGGCCAATTGTAGGTTCCCTTTTATATCAACTTACTACACAATACTCATGGTAACTTGATGGTGTTCATGGTAGTGGTGGTGGTATGTGCAACGGTGAAATGAGATGAGCGAGAGAGAAGAGAGAGAGAAGAGTTCTAAGAGATGAGGAGAGATGGGAGAGAAGAGAGAGAGAGAGAGAGAGAGAGAGATGGAGAGTTTTTCTATTATCACACACTAGAAACACACACAAAAGCATACACATGAATGAATCATGCATGGGTACATATATGCCTTCCAATGCCTTATTGGCTTGGGTTGGGCTTATGTTATCGTTGGCTTTGGCCTATTATCTTAGCCTATTAGTTTACTACCTATTGCCCATTACTTAGACTCTTACATAACGTTACATAGTTCCTAAATATAGAATGACTATCACTTCTATTACTTTATCCTAAAAGTAATGGTAACAGCAGAGATGTATGATTTTAATCCATTTAATCATGTAATTCTTTGTAAAGTATTTGGTTGATTCCATCGTAATGTGATATTTGTTTTTGTGGTCTGAGTATTGCCTTTCAAAAAAATGTACATTCTGAGTATTATAGATGTAATAGTGACGTCGTAGTGTCTTTTTTGAACCTTTTAATGTTAATAGCAGTTATTTTATGGGAAAATGATCTGAAAAGGCATCATACTTGCCACTTTATTCTTTTGTAAGCATCATACTTTTTTTTTCTTATAGTGGGCACATACTCCCTTAATCATCACTATTGTAAGCATTTTGATGACGTGGCATGATCTAATAAGAGTTAATTACATAAATTTACATAAATCGTCCCTGTGGCTCTAAACAATTACACCATTCGTCCTTGAATCAATTACATAAAAGGTCCCTTTGACTTACACATTTCGTCCTTGTGGCTATAAACTCAAACTAATCACCATCAACCAACAAACACCCCCTCCCACCATGACATCACAACCAAACCACCACCACAGACTCACCAAACCACCAATACATCACCACCAAAGCACCAAACCATTTCCACAAATAGCCCCTGCCACGACATCACCACCAAACCACCACCACCGACTCACCAAACCACCAACCCATAACCACAAACACCTCCTGCCACAAAATCACCACCACTGACCCACCAAACACCACCACGACATCACCACTACCGACCCACCAAACCCCACCATGACATCAACACCAAACCACTGATTTTCTCTTACACACTTTATCATCACCTTATTCATTTCAATTCATCCACAAATCCGGCCACCACAACCACTCGCATCCGTCGACACACCACTCGGATCCGCCCTCGCTGCCACAACCACCAACCAGACAAGTCTCTGTTGCAACCAGAACCACCACCTAAATCGGACGTAGCCGCTTCCACCACCACCAAAAAGCACAACCACTCAAATCCATCAAATACACTCAAAACACTCGTCACCACAAGCTCTTTATCACACCCCTCATCCCCATCCCTCACCACCTCCTTAAACAATCCCATAGCCTACGTAAACGAATTCTTCATCGGCATTTCATCAAACACCTTACGCGCATCCTAAATCTCCCCACACTTACAATTCACATTAACCAAAGCACTCCCAACAAAAACATCCCCACATCTCCCAACCTTAACCCTAACACAATGCACTTGCTTCCCAAACACAACATCAACCAAAATCGACACCGGACTAAACATACCAGCAAATGTGTAAATTATTAGAGCCACAGGGATGCACTTGCTTCCTAAACTAATTAGTACAACCAAAAATCAGTTGAAAAAATTATTCGACAACAACAAATCAAGAACAACAACAATATACAACAACAAAACATACAAGAACATACCCATCTATGTTAACTACAACAAATCCGAATAATCATCTCACAATTAACCAACACAAATCCAAGCCTCTCCCTAATTCCTCCCACTAATATATCTCACCTTTCAAATCACTACTGACTCACGAGCTACAATCCACCTTCGATCTTTCTTTCGATTTAGAAAAACAAAAACATAACCATTCATACTTACTTGTGACCTTGCTTGACAAGATCTTAATAACATCTTTCTGGTCCTTGTGGGATCGTTGACTGGGAAAGAAATCAAGAGGTGGGATTGAGAGTTGTATTGTTTCAGAGTAGAAAGAAAGGGTGCCAGTGATTTGTGAATCAGCTATCAAGAATCAAAGGTGGATGTGAGATTATTTTTTAAGGGTGACTGCGTGGTTGTGTTAGGTGATTAGGGTTTGGAAAGATGGATTAGGGTCTTTTATTTCCAAAGATGGATTAGGGTTTGGAAAGATGGATTTTTGGTTGTACTGATTAGTTTGGGAAGCAAGTGCATTACTGATTGGTTTGGTGAGTCTGTGGTGGTGGTTTGGTTGATGGTGATTAGTTTGAGTTTATAGCCACAAGGATGAAATGTGTAAATTATTAGAGTCAAAGGGACCTTTTATGTAATTGATTCAAGGACGAATGGTGTAATTGTATAGAGCCACAGTGACGATTTATGTAAATTTATGTAATTAACTCTTATTAGATCATGCCACGTCATCAAAATGCTTACAATAGTGATGATTAAAGGAGTATGTGCCCACTATAGGAAGAAAAAAAAGTATGATGCTTACAAAAGAATAAAGTGGCAAGTATGATGCTTTTCAGATCATTTTCCCTTATTTTATTGGTCTCTTTTGTAGGATGAAGGATACGATTGTAACATTTAAGCTACATTACGGTGGTGTATTAGTGAGGGGACCAATAACTGAATATAGAGATTATGATTACGTTAGTATGGATAGAGAAAAGAATCGGGTATGTTTGTGGTCATTCACTCCAAGTTGAGAAGTTTGGGTTTTAAAGATTGCGAACTGATCAAGGTAGCTTATATGATGTGAATGATGACACTCCTATATCCTAGGTACAAACTAAAGTTGGTAACAATTTATGTTTGTAGTTGCTTTAGTTCTTATGTTATTTTCTATATTATACCTTTCATAAAGATAAACAAATAGTCACATGTAAAAGCACTATAACTACTATTCAAACCATGAGAATATGACCACGTTTTTTGGTAAACTGTGTTAAACCATGTTGTCATTGCATAAATTAAAGCAAGAACTAAGGACTTTTTGTTGAATAATATTCATTATATACTCATGTTTAATCACATATTTATCTTGAGAACGAGCAAGTGGTAAAAACCTAAATACTGTTATCTTTCGTTAAAAAACTAATGATGTTTAGTCACGTGACAGCATGTGACTGAGTCAAGGCCAATTTATAAGCGAGTTTACAAGTTCAAGATACTAAACTGCACCATTAAAAGATTAGGGTAGTAAAAAAACCAGTTAACCAAATGTGAGGTATCAAAATACACTTTGGCCCTAATTTATAATATTATGTTGAGAATGATTAAAGACTCAGAAAATGACTGTATGATGTTATGTCTAAATTAGTAAATTTACGTCAAAGCACTTGGTTGCATCAAATGATTCATTTTTTCATCGATTAATAAACTATTAACGTACTCTTTTAGCCAAAAAATTAAACATACGTTTAGACTTTAGATATTCTAACATTAAACTTTTATCGTATAAATATGTAACTGAATCGGACAAATATATTTTATAACGTTTGTGACTTTGTGTGTATGAGACAAAAAAAATACTGGTGGATATACGGTGTGGTGACATATATTGCCTAAGAGCACCCGGTGCAGTGCTTGTTATAGCTCGTCAGTCCACATGGCGTTCACCACACCGTGTGCCTTCAACTAATCTCGCCACTACAACCCTCGCCGTCTGCACGACGAGGGTGTGCATCGTCCTTTTTGTCATTTTTTTTTCTTTTTTTCTTTTCAAGTTTTGTAAATAAAGTTGTAAGTGGTGTGCCCCAAATGAGTAAGTTGTAATTAGTTGCTAGTGAGGGGGTTAGTTGTGGAGGTTTGTTAAAGTGATGTGGCATCGATGAGCCCCAAATGAAGAGGCATGAGGTGCTCATTGCACCTTGTGCTCTAACATAATGCATAGACGTCACTGATTAGCTGAGAAGAGTGTCGAGGTAAATATGACACGTGGCATGCATTGATTGATGGTAACGAGTGCAACAAAGGGATTAAGGAACGGATGCTTTCTTTTAATTAGGTAAGGATGGTAATCTACAGTTTGGTTTAAATTATCAAGCAAGTTACCTAAAAAACAAAAAGTCAATCTAGTCAAACTAAATATCTACTGATTATATTCAGAGATTCAAACAAGACATGTTTACATTAGAATATAATGAAATAAGTTACAGCTGATGATTTTAGTCGTGTGATACGAGTTCTAGAGGCATTTGTTAAGTTTATTTGTTCGTTTTATGAGCTCATAAAACTTTTAAAAAGTTAATACACACAAGTCTTTGGTTTATTGACTTTCGCATGAGTGTTACTAACCTAAATAAGCTATGATAGTGAGTTGATAAGCTCATAAGATCAACGAATTTAACTTATTACTCTTTAAGTCTCAAAATAAATATTCATAATTATTTTCTGGTATTTCTCAAATTCATTGTCAACTACTCCCTCCGTCCCAAAATAAATGTTCAGTTAGACTTTTTCAAAGTCAAACTGGTTCAACTTTGACCTTAAATATTTTTTGTGTGTTATATAATACTTGATGAAAAATTATACAAACGAAAAATATACTTAAAACTTAATCCATTCATATATTTTGCATCAAGTATTATATAATACTCGCAAAAATAGATAAGGTCAAAGTTGAACCAATTTGACTCAGAAAAGTCAAACTGGACACTTATTTTGAGACGGAGGTAGTACTAAAAATAGAGATGGCAAAGTTTGATTGAGATTACCGTATTACCGTTATTTGAAATTATCATTTCAAACTTTAAAGAAAATAATAAATAATTATTTAAGAGTAAACTGTCATTTTGTAGAATGTAAGAAATATAAATCAGTAATGATTATGTTTTTTTTTTTTTAAATCATATGTTTTTTATCAAAGAATGATTATTTTGAACGGACAGAGTAACTTTTTAAAAGTCTAATAAGCTTGGTTGCAAAAAAAACAACCTTCAACAAACACCCTTCATCGCAAAATACGGAAAAATTATTATAAAACATATGAATGGCGTAAAACATGTCTTAAAGAAACGGATAATCAAAGACCAATTAAAAAAGTACTAACGTTCCAAAAATCATTAACAAACATATGTCCAAATGAAAGGAAACTGATCGATATCAAAATTGAGTTTATTGAATAGATTTGACTTTATCCGACGTTTTTCAAGGCCGTTTTCAAGGTTTTAGAGGAGCTAGGCGAGAATTGAAAATAAGGCCTCTGATGTAAAGGTTAAGGGCATGTTTGGCACCCAGGTGTTTTAGAGCTTTTAGAAGATACTAGCTTTTATTTTTGATAAAAAAGCTCCTATTGAAGAAAAAAAAAAAAAAAAAAAAAAGCTTTGTTTGTTTGGAAAGTTTAAAGCTTTTAAGTTGACAAAAAACCTCCAATATAAAACGTTGTATGGAAGAGCGTTTCAAAAATCAATGGAGCTGTTTACTTGAGAAATTACATATTTACATTTGTAACCACAATTCTAACGCACTGCGTATCTCGATTTGTAAATTTAAGTTCATGGACCATAATTGTTTATTTGTATTAATTCCACCATGCGATAAATAAGAAAAAGTATATTTTAGTGGATCAACATTCAACATTAACTAATTTTTATTTGTTTCACAAACATTTGGTAAAACGTAATTCGTTAAAAAAAATCTAACACGGAACACCCGTAAAACTTAGCTTATATAACAACTTTTCTATTTATTCCTAATTATTTATATCATATGCATGTCGTTAATGACTATTATAAACATATTGTCTTAATGCACTACGATGTTAATATAATGAGTTTATTATTTTTATGTTTTATATTTATTTAAAATTATAAATATGTCATTTTATGTCATTTTACGTCTTATAGTAAATTTAATGGCTAATTTACCATACACTTTTTTAGATAAAAAGATACAGCTTGTAGCTCATGTTAACAGCTTGCAGTTTACAAGCTTATATCTTACAGTTAATTTTGCCAAACACACCCTAAATAAAAAATGTATTTCTTCTTAAAACATACACTACACATTATTTACTTAACATGTCACTCCTAAAGCGTTATTGTATAAAGTTATTAGGTCATTTAATTATTTATTATATTTATTTATACTATTTTTATAGTTTTATATATTGAACATAAATTTTTGGGCCTCTAAAAAGTGATGCCTTAAGGAGTCGCCCAATTTCACCCGCCTTCAAATACGGCACTGACGACTTTGAGTAGTAAGCAAAAAGGCCTTAGTATCATCCAATATATATTATTGTTTCATATATTTATATTTGTAAGCTGTAAATCTGTCTAGAAAGATAAAAGAAAAATATCTGGAACTAGTATAACTAAATTAATACGCAAATCACCTAGCTTAACCAACCCTACAATAAAACTTGTGGAAGCCACCCAAACCTTACAAATTTTTTGATATGTGTTATACAAGATTCATTTTGTTTCATATGTGCCCGTCAACTTTTCTATAACCACAAATTATCGTAAATCTTAATAGTTCGGTTCAATTTGATGGCGCATCGTCTTTTATTTATGTAGTTTGATGATAAATGATAGAACTGCAATTCTTTTAAAATAGAGACTTCACAAATACGTGTGTCAACTACTAAAAAATATGCAAAAGCAAAAAATATTACAATATTAGAAACATGGTTGGTGCACCTTATACTCTTGCCACATATGTACGTCACATTTACTTATAAAGAAAACTAGATCTCGGCCGTGCTAATCACGCCCCCTATAGTTAATATTCAAGGTTTTGGAGAATAGAAGCCGGTTATTGAAAAAATAGTTGAGGTTCTATCTTTCAAGCTCAACGATCAATTTGACATTTGCAGCCTTAACTTTAGCATTGACCATGTTACAACTTTCTACTTGGACTTGCAAATTATTAAGTAATAATTGAAAGAAAGCTTGGGTTTGCTCATCAGTATTAGCATGTTGTTCTACTTCTCCTCCGGTATGACCCATTTCTGGAGTATCAGAATAGATATTGCTATCATTCTGCTCCTCAACAACTGTGTCATTAGTGGATTCTGGTAGCTCAGAATGCTGCCCCTCATGAGCAAACAGATTAAACACATCCTTATCATAATAATTATCGTATTTCGGTACCTCTGCAAGTGCCTTTGTGTCACAAGAAGGAATCACTGCTTGACGTATCTTCCTGCAAGTTAGACATGAAGATGCAATTAGCATTGACTTCCTCTTCGGGATCTTCTTCACATGCAGTAGCCATAAAGTCGTATTCCTCAGCATTAGCAGTATACCCGATTCTTCTTCTTAGCCAACAACAATCTGTCCTCAAATCATTTGGAATCCCTCTTCCTAGCCTTAGTAGTGCAGTTCTTAGCAATATGTCCAACTCCTCTACAGTTATAACACCTTACTTGATTTGCATTCTGATTCCCAACTACCATATTCCCAACAGCTAGTGCAACATTAACCCTATTCGGATTTCCAACTACTTGATTTCCAACAATTTGCCCAACATTATGTCCAACCTGATTCCCAGCATGTCCTGGATTATATCCAATCTGATTACATACCATCTGTCCTACACTCTACCCAAACTCGTTTCCCATATTCACACCAGTAACATATCCCTGATTTCCAACATTAACCCCAATTTGTTGCATTAGCATTCCCTAAAGCATGTTCCCACCCGGTTGTGTTATCTGCTTGTTGCGGTTGTTAGAAAAAATCCTGAGGTTGTTGTTTGTAGGTGTAGAATAGTTTCTGCTAAAAGCTTTGGAGATGAGAGCAAGTGCTTGGTTCATTACAGTAACAGGATCTAAGTCATTTTCAGTGTACACAGCAAGTTGGTTTTGTGAGATTTGTGGAATCTATTTTTGTTGTGCATAGTGGGTGTGAAAAACTATAATAGGGGTTGAATAGTTTTTACTATTTAAAAGTCTGTTTTAAGAAACTTTAGAAGTCATTTTAAGTGTACACAGCAAGTTGGTTTTGTGAGATTTGTGGAATCTATTGTTGTTGTGCATAGTGGGTGTGAAAAACTATAACAGGGGTTGAATAGTTTTTAGTATTTAAAAGTCCGTTTTAAGAAACTTTAGATTCGTTTGCTTGACGTGAAATCAACACGACACACAAGTAAATAAATGCAATAGATAATAAGTAAATGCGATAAGTAAATGCAAGAGAGAAATGGAAAGAGCAAACCAAAGACACAATGATGTATATTTGTTAGGCATGAAGCTTCCTTCCTCGCTCTACTCCACTCCCCGAGTACCCAACTCGAGAGTTCGTAAGCACTATATCAACTAGCTCCCTTTAGGCGGAGAAAACCTTACAACGTCGCTTAACTTCTTTACCGATACTAAGCTAGATATCGAGTCTTTCCCAAGGTAAGACCAACCTTTCTTCACTATGTATTTTAAGGCCTAAAATACTAACCGGCCCCTCTACGTTGGTGTTTAATGATGACTAACAACTTTGGTGTATAATGGTGGAGTATACTGACACAAAAACAATATACAAAGTTAAACAACTATGTATAAATTAATGTACACACTAATAATTACAACACTTAGAAGCTTGATGATCTTCTTGTGTTTTTCACTTGTACACAAAGTGGCAAATGGTGGATCACTTGTAATGAGTTATAGAACAAGTGGAATGATCAAAGAGTGTGTAGAGAATGAATTCAAGTGAGTATGTGAAAAGATGTTAGAGAAATATGCAAAGGGATGAGCCAAAAATGAGAAACTATGGCTCTAGTTATAAACTAAATTTTCTGCCTGCATTTTTGTTTCCAACGGATCCGTTATAAAGGATCCGTCCTTTATAATAAAGGATCTGTGACAAATGGTAATTTTCACATTGTTAATTAATATTATATGAGTATTAATTACTTTTAAGCTAAGCATTTCTATGCGCATTTGCATGTTTCTGAGTATTTTTGAGCATTTTCGGGAGCTGTCCCAGCATACTGTAGCTTACAGTCACTGCAGAAAAGTTTATTTTTGTCAGTAAAGTTAAATTATCACATTTTTGATAGTTACTGACAAGTATTATAATTTACTGAGAGCTTTCTCGCATTTTTTTCTGAAAAAATAACCTCACGCGCGTACCGACAGCACAGTACACATGGTATTAGTCAAATAAATATATTTTTGAGTCAGTAATGACATTTTATTATATTTCTGACGAAAACGTGGTTAAAAACTTTATTTTACGTTATCGGGTCCAAAAAGGTCAAACCGGGACTTTACGGTAACTTTTTAACTCAAACCGACACACAATACACCAAAGCGGGATCAAAACTATTTTTGCCCTCCCCTAATTAATCCCAACCGGCCCATATACACACTCCACCACATGGGACAAAAATTTACAAGTTATCTTAATGTAATCTAAATGTTACTAAAAATGGAGTGACACTTTTAGGATTTCCACATTCTATCCATAAATACTTCCTAGATTAGAAGTGATCATCACCTTATTACCCTTCATTTTGACGCCTCATGTACACACACAAACATCATTCTTACAAAATTTTCTCTACAAAGATTCAAGATCACAAGTGTTTGCAAAGGATTTTGGGTAATTTGGAAGCTTGATTTGGGTAAAACTAGCAAGGTTTTGGGTGTTCTTGGTTTCCTATCACACGTACCACTTCATCACCATTGTAAGGATTTATAAAACTTTTCTAACTTGTTAATCTCTTTTTCATTTAATGTATAGTGATGTTTAAAAGTGTTAAATGTGTATGTTTTGATAATATGATAAAAGCTAGGGTTTGATCATCTATGCATAGTGCTCGACTTTTTGTGATGTTTATGAGTTAATTAGTAGATTTCTTGCTTGTGTGGTAAATCTTGTTACATATGGTGCTAGTTTGAGGATACAAACACTAGTTATGGTTTTTACACTAATTTAAGCACTATAATGATTTTTATGAGCTATATATGGTTCGGCCATGAAGAAAAATAAAAGATTATTGGGGTTTTGAAAAACATAAAATTTTAGCTCAAGTGGTGAAATGGTGGAAAAATATAATTAAGTGTTTACTTGGAATGGATTGAAAATAAACTTTAAGTTATTGAAAATAACTAGTAAAAATGTGAAAATAAGTTGATATCTTGAAGATGGGTCGAATGAACAGTAACTTGGTCAAGATTGACTTTTTGACTAAAGAGCTTATTGATAAGTAAAAAGTATGTTTGGTAACTAAAAATAATGAATAAGTACCAAATAAATACAAATTGGACTAAATGGCTTTTTGGGCCAAAAAGCCCACGATTTTACTGTTGGGCCGAAGCCCATGGACATTTTTGATGTTTTGACTTTTTGACCAAACGAACGTATTGAACGAGTAAAATGATTTTTAGTAACGTGTCGATATATACGTTATAATTAAAAATGTGTTTTGGGTCAAAAATGGTAATTGGGCTTATTTAAGAGTTTTGGCCCAGTTAACAAATAAAAATGATAAATTTGATTTTTGGAATATTTTCCAACTCGCCGAAGTTATAAATGTTTAATGAAACGATAAATATAACGATAACTATTTTTGGACTTGTTTTGAGACGTTTAGTCTCCGAAAGGGTAAAAATTGACATTTTTACTAAATTGATATTGAGATTGACTTTATTGACTTTTTGACAAAAATATTGACTTTACGTCAAAACCAAATGTTATTACTTAAAAGTTAAGATAACGAACAATATAACTACGAATATATATTCACGACACTTGACATATGTCACTGAAAGTATTTTGCACTTATAACTAATTAGCGAAGTAATTGAGTAAAGTTTGCAACACGTGAGATAAATGAAAACGTTGTATAAACGAATGGGTCATGCCCAAATTTTCTAAAAATCCAACACTTAGCATATTTTGAGAAAATCCACAACTTAAGTAAACTTTATGGAATTACTTAACAAAACTTGTTTTCTTATAATGAAAATAATAAACGATGTTTCTAAACATAATGATTTTCACTGACTATATTTTATTAACCAATCTTCAAAATGTATTTAATTAATCTTCATAATTAAATATATGAGAAATAAATTTATAAAGTATATATGTATATATATATGTAAAGTATGAGTATATATATATATATATATATATATATATATATATATATATATATATATATATATATATATATATATATATATATATATATATATAACGGTTGCACGTTAAGTTGAAAATACTAGCACGGATGTTCCGTTACGTATTCCCACCATGCACTTTCACCATGAGCTACCCCCAAAGAGTTATAAAAATAAATCGTTTCGAAATATACTTTACCACACAGCAAGCAAGAAATACACGAGCACATGTCAAACGTAAAACTTTTCAAATAAAATAAAGACACTTGAGACACGAACGTTTTGCTAAGACTTACCGTACTAATTTAGGGTGCTGATCGGCGCGGTTGCATTATTTTGATTGATTGCTGAACTGCTGTATTTGAAAGGTGAGTTTATAGCCCCACATTTTATACGATTTTTTATTTATAAGCTTGGGGTGAGAAACATGCAAAAATTGTTTCCATGGACCAGAAATGAAATTGCTTTTAAGATCACACTAGTATGCAGAAACCTAAGTTTGCTTAATCCCATTTTGTGCCCACTATCATCTGCCGTTAATTCCTGTTGGGAAGCCGTTTATTATAAATAGATCTATTGGGAGTGACGTCCCCGTTCGGTTGGCTCGGCATAGCCAAGGCGAACGTATACCAAGTCGGGTTTTTGGCCGAGTGTCTGGGGATTAACATTCGCGGGCAACCTTTATTATTTTGCTAACGCTAGTCGTGCTGCATTGTCTTAGTTTCGGTAGGATGAGGCTTAGTGTTTGCATAACGGATAGTGTGTATCTGCTGAATTGTTTTTATGATATTGCTATTGGTCCATATATGCTATTTACTTAAACCTATGAACTCACCAGCGTTAGCTGACTTTTAGCATATTTTTCTCAGGAAACTGAGGTGCGTTTAGCCGGGAGCAGTGCATGGCGTCGGTCACAATAAATGATGGAAATTTTTTTAATGCGTTTACTCTGACAACTGGACCTTTTGTTTAAATGAGCTTCATTTTCATCTAAAATGGTTTTCATGTATCGCTACATGACTTGACTTATGTAATATATTTTAAAACGGATTTTTAATCCGTTCACTATATCTTGTGTGATGATTATCCATTCCGTAGCACCCAAAGTGTATGCTTCCGCGAATATTGTGATTTTGGGGGTGTTACAGGATCCGTGGAGCGTCTAGAGACAAAAGTTTTTCTTTTGTGGTTAACCAAAAATCTTTCCAAAATAATTCACAATTTTATTAAGATTATGCTTCTAGAAGGTTAATATTTCTTAGCATAAAAATGGAAAGATTTGCTAGATTTGATAAGATTTGGTTAGATTCATTTCCTAATGTAGCCTAATTGTTTTGTCTCATTTGATTAATCATTTGTCCTATTTGATTAATTCTTTTTCCTATATGATTAGGAGATGACTAGTTATTTAACTATGGTTTTATTAGGAAAACATATTTTAGACTTGTGTAAGTAAACTTATACAAATGTTTAATGCTATTTGTATGCAATTGAGTTCTTTAATCATTCGACGAGCTTTATAATCTCTTTATTCATACCTTAAGTGATTGACATCAAGACTTAGACATTCGACTAATAACTTTGTTAATACAAATAAACCGTAAAAATGTTTATTAATATTTAGCGATCTCTTTAAGTTTTGTCGATAACAAGCATAACATTATGTAAAAGTATAAATCTAAACACTACATGTTATTTCATTTACAACTTACCATTTACATGCTATAATTAAAGTATACTTCTTGTAATAAATAAAATGCATGAAATAAGTTGGATAATCTATAATCCATAACCCATAACCCATAACCCATGGAGCTTAACCCATGCAAGACCCATTGCATGACATCATGCATGACCTAAATAATGGGTAAAACCCATGACCCATGACCCAAAGTCCATAACCCATGACCCAAGATGTCTTTGACATCATTCATGACATCACTTGACCCATGGACCTTGACCCATAACCCAAAACCCGGAATTGTAACCCAAAATCCGAACTGATACTACCAGATAGCCGGATCCCTAGGATTACACTGGCCGAATCCCTTTGGGAAGGGATCCGCCGGATCCGGGTGAACAGTGGACAGTTTTGCCTATAAATAGTGAGTCATTTCTCTCTTGTTTCTCACCCCTCTTGAATATATCTTCTCTCTACATTCTAACCTCTCTAACCTCAGATCTAAAGATTATTCTTGTAGCTTTCTTTCTCTTGTGTTCTCTAGGTTCTTATTACAAGACGAGATCACGCTTTCTTGCATACGAGTCATCCTTCTTCTCAAGTTGCTCGGCCTTCTCATCACTTCAAGATCACTGAGTTATTTCTTGTTGTTGATACTTCTTTTTGTATTCTCAAAGTTGTTGTGTTTGTTTGGTTCGCCGTGCTAAGGACTCGGTATTTAGCTTTGTATCGGAAAAAGTATAAGCGACGTTGTGAAGGTTTCTCCACCTGTTGAAGGAGCTTGTTGACATATTGTTTACAAACTCTCGAGTAGGTGACTCAGGGAGTGGAGTAGGGCAAGGAAGGTGTCCTTGTAGCCGAACCACTATAAACAATTGTGTCACACTTCTTTCCTTTATCTCTTTACCTTTACGTATTTATTTCATTACTAGCATCTTGCATTATCCATATCTCAACATCCAAAGGTTTCACATACTATCAATATAAAAGTTTTGATAAACTAAATTTAAATCGGTAAAAACTACTCAACCCCCCTTCTAGTTTTCTACAAACTTGGTTACTTAAACTTTTACGTCGTATAAATTTATAATTGTCATTATCAAAACATTGAGAGACCGTAAAATAGAAATAATGTTTTTACGCGATATTTGTATAAACAATAGGTATTGGATGGTGATGGTTGTTGTGATGCATACACTGGTAATGGAGGTGTGGTATTTGCTACAAGTGCAAGAGGGTCATGGTCCCTAGCAAGCCATCCCTGATTTCGTTTGCCTCGTGCTGGTTTTACTTTAGAAAGTCATATAGCTACTCATAGTTGATCGTTTTCAAGTCCTTAGTCTGCTTCACAATTGTGATGTATCGTTTCCATTCTGGCTGTAGGTGATTGATGAATTTGATGTTCCCCACATTGTTAGTTAGAGTTAAGTTGTTTCTTTCTAAATCATTCATCAGCCTGGAAAATCTGTGATAGTATGACTCGATAGTCCCTCCAACAACAGGTGAACTGATCAAACTCTGATAGAAGTTGTGCTTCTATCTCTTGCAGACCAACATCAGTTCCTTGCATCATCCTTTGAACCTTCAACCATATCTCCTTTGCAGTCTTACAGCTGTCAGCAATCGCGTATACATTGACCGGTAGTCCAAGAAGCAACATCTGTATTTCCTGATCATCCGCATCATGTTGCTTCATTTCCTCTACAGACAAGTCGTTCTAAGTCTGACGTCGTGTAACGGGAGGTATTGGAGGATCACCAGTTGGGTCACCGTCTTCTTCAATTAGTTTGAATTAATATAGACCATTCATGATTGAGTTAATGATCAGCCTACCATTGGGTTTACTCCTAGTATAACGAATCATTCGACTGAACCACAGAACTTATTTACCTCTGGCTTGCATATGAGGACGGTTTTCAACATCGGCAGCATAATTATCTTGTTGAGTAGCCATTTGTGAAATGTGTGAAGTGATAACGGATCTTATAGATGGTAAGGAGTGTTTGTGTTTTCGAATTGAGTTGTTTGATTTGATTGTGGTGTTGATGTTATGATGGTGTTTATGTGTTAATGTTTGTGTTTGTGTTTGTTTATGTGTGATTTAAAGGTGTATGAATCTATTTGGATTGGAATGTAGGTGAAATTTAACTAGATTTGAAAATGTATGTGAAATTCAACTAGATTTGAAGATAGTAACGACTTAGAAATGTAGGTAAAATTCAACCAGGTTTAAAAATGTAGGTGAAATTCAACTAGATTTGAAAATGGAGGTGAATTGTGAATTGTAGGTGAATTTAACTAGATTTGGTGTAAGACTGATTTCAACTAGATTTGGAAAATAACAAGATTTAGAAATGTAGGTGATTTCAACGAATTTGAAATGTAGGTGATTTCAACGAGATTTTGACTGGAAATGTCATTAAAAGAGGGTTTTGACCAAATTCAACTAGATTTGACTTTTTGTACTCTCTACAAACACCACAAAATCTCGTTAAATTTCATTTTTTTTTAGGAAGAACTTGTTAAAAGTGTTGGAAATAAACGAGCCACAAAAACACACTAAACACGCAATTTTTTGATATTTTCGACCGTTCTTTTTGCACAAACACCAACTAGACATGTAAATCTTCAGTAAACATCCAAACTTTCAAATAAAAATTCACAAAATCCTGGATTTTAAGCTCAAAATGTGACGTTTTTCACTAAAAGTTGCGTATAACTTAAAAGTACCACCAAAGATCCAATATTTTACAATTTTTGTTGGTTCTTTTTGTAAAATATTGATCTTAGAAGCAAGTATAACCTTAAAAACACAAAATTTAAAGATTAAAAACGTAAAAATGGACCCTTTTTTTTATTAAAAGTACATGGCACACTTAAAAAACAAAGAACTAGTTGATCTTTTAGAGTGAGAAAGTAAGGTTTTTAAAATAAAAACACACCTTGATCATCTTATGACTCATGATACCACTTGTTATGTTGTACTACCTAGGTGATATTACGTCACACATAAGCTAACTTAGATGTATGGTTTAAGAGAGAGAAAGAAAAATAATTTTTGAGAGAGAGAGAGAGAGGAGAGAGAGAGAGAGAGAGAGAGGGGAGAGAGAGGGAGAGAGAGAGGAAGAGAGAGTAGAGTGTGTGTGTGTGTGGTTTGTAAAGAGATGTAGGAGAATTTAGAGAGAATGAGGAGGATTAGATTGATAAAAAAAATAAACACACACACTATACACATACACTTGAACGTATAAATGTATATGTATGCATACAAATGTAGTTGTTTTGCTACTGGGCCGGGCTTGGGCTTTGGTGATGGACTAAGCTTATACATGGCCTAAACTTTACAATATTAGCTTAAGCCAAGCCCGTTATCCCTTAACTAGTCTACTATACTAATACAATCGATTACAAGGTTCGAATACGTGTTAATGACCAACACTTCTAATGCTAACAATTAACCTCGTTTAATGTGTAATTAAACATATATTAACATTAACAAATTAAAATACATACACAATCTCTTAAACCACACACGTTTTGCACATCTTTGTTCTTCTTTCTTTAAACCCTAACACAGTTCACACCCACACACATCTTTGTTCTTTTTTCGGCAACCCTAACACATTCTCTAACGATCGTCAAACACTACAAACACACATTTTTTGTTGAGCAAAACACTTACGTAACATTTGGTATACATAAATCAAAGTTAGAATGGAATAATTTATTATAATGAAATGAAAATTTGTTGATTGTTTTGAATTTTGTAATGGAATGGTTTATTCATTGGTTCATTCCATTACGCCTGTAACCACCAATTTCATTACATAGGCACCCCTTAGTTTTTTCTCATTCCATTACGACATGGAATCACATTTTTCCATATTTCATTCAGTTAACGTCCATTACATTGTACCAAACAACATTTGTAAATGCTATATTGCATTCCAGCATGGCAACCAAATAGGTCTATAGAACAGTAATGACTCATTCAATTACAATGTTCATTCCATTACATCGTCGATTACATTCCTTTCTCAGTTCATTACGTCTAACCAAACAGACCCTTACCAAAGCTTAGAAGTAAATCCTTATTCTTCTTTTAAGTCTACTGATTTCGATCTTAATGTCTCGTTGTTTCCTGATAATTATGAACAATATAATTATGAAACCCCTAAAGTTCAACGTTTAACAAGTGAATATGACCACGAAGACGGAAATGCAAACGAGGATTTTTAGCATCAATGGCAAAGAAACACATTTACTGCCTAGTCCACCGTATGCATCAAATCTTGATATTAAAAACCCGAATCGCAGTAACATTGATCGTACATGTATTATACAAAAGGGTGATAAATTTGATAATAAGAAAGCATGCGTGTATGCGATAGGGAAAAAATCTATAAGAGAAGGGTTTGCTCAACAATATATGTGTTTTTGCTGTGATTGACAATTGTTAAAGAATGTGTTAGGGTTTGCAGAAAGAAAGAACAAAGATGTGTGTGTGTGTGTGTGTGTGTGTGTGTGTGAACTATGTTAGGGCTTGCAAAAAAAGAACAAATATGTCCATGATGTGTGTGGTTTAAGAGATTGTGTGTGTTTTAATTCGTGCGTATGTTTTAATTTGTTAATGTTAATATATGTTTATTTGTTTAATATATAATTACACGTTAAACGAGGATAATTATAGGAGTTTCAATATTGATCACATGTAAAACTAAACAAAAAAAAAAGTTAAAAAATACTTTTGTATCTACCGGTTGCATAAGAAATTTAATATAAACCGTCAGTCGCACAAGTTTGTAGTAATCAAATCGCCGCCTTTTTGTTAACTTTAGTATTAAATTTGGTTTGACTCTTTATACTTTTCACACAAAGTACAAAAGCCGCCAGTCGCACAAAAAGTACAAAGTCTAATCAATCTAGTGGCAACTTACACCACTCTTCTACCAATTATACTTTATTATTAAAAAAAGTGACATGTGTTAAGAATTTAATAGAGTCGCACTAATTTATTCAAAGAATTTGATTTTTTTTTCCTATAAATTGGATTACCCTTTTGATTTTAGGCTATTTAGGGATTTTTCTCTTTTTTTAATTGGTCAATGGATGTATAAGTCACCATGACACATCATTGTGTGAGAATTATTTGTAAAAATTATGTGATTTTAGGATTCTCATTTTGCATAACTTAATGATGTATTGAATTCAACAAATGACATGTCGATTAGATGTTTCAAATACATACCATTGGCACATTGCTAGGGGTGGCAATCAAGTCGTGTTCGGAACTTCGGATTGACCTATTCGGGTTCGTGGGCTGGCAGGTTAGTATAACTTCTACTCAAACCCGACCCATTATTAATCATGTAAAAAAAACTCAACCCCAATCTAGACATGCATAACCCATTTAACTCGTTTAACATGTTTATGTAAAGAGCAATGCTAGATCCACAAAAACTTTACAAAATTATATCCACAAAATGAGTTGGCAAGTGTAGTGATGCAAACATATTGCATAATAATTTCTCTCTCTTACTTTTTACCCTCCACATCTAGTTGACAACTCATTATGTGGATATAATTTTGTAAAGTTTATGTGGATCTAACATTGCTCTTAAGTAAATAGGTCAAACGATAAATAAGGTTGGTGTTTGTCGATTTTAACTAGCTTAATTGCAAAAATGATATAAGAATATAAAAAATGATAAAAATAACGTACAAATAACTATAATGACAATTTCAATGATATATGGGTTTTAATCGTAATTCACTCATATTAAACGGGTTTATTTCTAGAGGTTTATATACTTAAACGGGTTTAGAGGTTGACCTGTTTAATAATTACTCAACCCAAACACGACCCGTTTATTAAACGGGTTATACGGGTTGACATGTTTTTGA
Source organism: Artemisia tridentata subsp. tridentata (assembly GCA_021014915.2). Lineage (NCBI taxonomy): Eukaryota > Viridiplantae > Streptophyta > Magnoliopsida > Asterales > Asteraceae > Artemisia > Artemisia tridentata. The sequence goes on along the minus strand of CP139504.1, from coordinate 291,895,635 downwards.
CCCGAACATGTTTGTTCTCAACCCAAACCTGTTTAACTTTTTGTCGGGTTCGTGTCGTTTATCGTATCATGTCGAGAATTGCCACCGTGCGAGTTTGAAAGAAAAGAGGGCATATTTGCTATTATTTATTATCATGGAAAATACATTCAAAATGGTCCTCAAATGTTGACAACGTGCGAATTTATAGAGGCATCAACTTGCTATTTTTGCATTTAATAAGGGACTGAATTATGAATAATAGGTCTAAACTGTGTAAGGGGGCAAGTATAAAATAAATGAAGTCAAAAATTGAGGTAGTTGGACTTATAGGGTAGACCGATACGCCTCCTACCAAAATATCACTCTATTCCAATATTCATATATATAGGTTCACTTGATTTTATTTCAGAATACCCGCTGTCGCAACACGCGGGGTACCCTGCTAGTATCATTAATTGGTAAATGGAAATATGTTCTGTTACGGTAAATACGTGTACTACGGCCAGACTTGTGCATACGAAAAGAGATACAAGCTTGTTGTTGTGGTATTTCAGTTATTGGTTCTTTAATATACCTTAATATAATGTGTATCAAAGTAATTAACTTTAATAATAATAATAATAATAATAATAATAATAATAATAATAATAATAATAATAATAACTTTAATAATAATAATAATAATAATAATAATAATAATAATAATAATAATAATAATAGAAAAAAAATTAAAGGAGGGTATTTTAGTTATTTTCACTATTAATACGAGGGTAGTTTAGTCATTTTATGCTGTCTAACCGGTCAAATTTACAGTCAACAACAAAATGGACCAAACCTAAAACGAAAGTATCACTTTTGGACTGAATCCGAAACTTTTTGAAAAATTGGACCAAAAGTGAAATACCCAACAAACCACAAGGACCAAAAATGCAGTTAACTCTAAATAATTTTTTTTTGCACGGCCAAAAACTATATATAAATATATATAAGCCCAGCAAAGAGCTGGAGGAAAAACATATAACGAAACCAAAGAAAACAAAGTCCAGGCTACAAAACAACGAAGAAAACCCCAAGCTTACAAAAGGCCCAAAACATCAAAATTCTTCCAATTCTCCGAGGAAACTTTGGCCGATCCATTTCTATGAGTAATCCATAGGAAACAATCTTATTTAATCAAATCGACTGAAACTCTCACCGGGACGAAGCAGCCATCAAAAACCATTTTATTTCGGGCTTCCCATATACGCCACACCGTAGCCACCACCACCGCAAAAACGACCTTCTTCCATCTACTACTTCCCGGACATTCCCGAATCTTCGAAACTAATCCAGCAAACGAGAGGTCATCGGGGGGCCAAGGTATCTTCATCCAGATAAGTATGTTCCACCAAATGCATCTAGCAAAAATGCATCTCGCAAACATATGGTCGACGTCTTCCGAACAATAATTGCATCGATCACAGACCGTGTTGTTGAGCTGGACTCCTCGGCTGATCAGGCCCTCTTTTGTAGCCACACGACCCATCAAAGCTCTCCATAGCAGCAGTTTATGCTTGAAAGGAGCCCAGGAACTCCAAGGGAATTCGGGTTCGATATCCATAGCACTTAAACCTGCCGCGACGATGTCTTTTCGAAGTTCCTTAGTAGAAAAAGCTTCACCAGCATTGTTGCACCACGACCACTGATCAGCTTTATTGTTAACCTTGGCCTGTTGAATGAAAGAAAATAAAATCGCGGCTTCATTCACCTCAGCACCCGAGCTCGGAAACCTGCACCAATCACAACCCCAACTTGTCCCTTGAGGACCCTATGATATTTTCAAAGCTAATTTAAGTCAAAGTGTGTATGAAACTAATGACTCTATATATAATACAGCTTCCAAAAGTCAAAGACATTTTCCAAAGTATAAAAAGTCAACTCTTTTAAGATGATACTAAAAGTAAACCGTGGTATTCAAGGTTTATTTTTTTATTTTTTCTTTTTTTAATTTAATGATCAACCTAGGTTTTTCATCTACAAAAGATATTTGATTACTACTTAAAAGTCAAAATAGATTTGATTGTCCAACAAAAGCGAACTATGTTTGAACATTCTTAAACAACTATGTTTAGTAAGTTATTACGGATGAACCATATGATGTTCGATGATCTATATGATGAATTTACAAAAGGCATAATGTGTTATGTCTTAGTTAATAACATATTCTATCAAATGGAAAACATAACAAACATGCACTAAGATTCTCACAATTAGATCATTTGTATGTAATGAACACAAGTATATAGTTATCGCTTACTGTCGAGGCGATTAAAAATAATGTTATTAAAATTATTAAATAAACATGTACATGCAATCTCTTTTCTTTTAAACATACGATTAGTGAATATGAGTTGGCCATTGTTTTAATTTTTTATCTGGTTTGTCTTCTAACAAAGATAAAACAAATTCACCTAAATAATACGGGCCAGGTGAGTGATAATAGCTTCTTTGGTAGTATATATTTTTGCTTTTTTGTGCCCTTAGGCCCAACAAGTTTTCAAGCCCAAGAGTCAATACTAGTTGGATTAGTCACGACTCACGAGTGGCTGTTTAAGCTTTTTAAGGCTAATGGATACTCCTTATATAGCTAAGAACCTTAACATCATGCAACTTGCAAGTATTTGGGTAGATTTATAAGTTTGAGTTTACGTGCTTATTGATGTGTTTGGATGTAATTTTTTGTGAGCTTAGCTTTATCTATACTATCTATAGAACAAAAATTGTCAAAGTGAAAAGTGAAAAGTGAAAAGTCAAGAAGGTGAAATGTTGAAAAAATTGAAAAGGAAATGTTGAAACAATTAATTATGAGCAATTTTAAAACCCGGCGGGTTGACCCGTTTTTTAGACCCAACCCGTCGGGTTGAACCGGTTTAAATTGACCCATTTTTCAACTGGAATGGTTCAACGTTGAACCATCCACGTTGAACCGGGTTTCAAAACATTATGTTTAATCCCCAAATCCTCAAACTTTTATTATTTTTCGTTTACAACACATAAACTTTTTTTTATTACTAAAACTATCTGTCGTTATAAAATCTCGTTGTTATGTACGGGTACTTGTCTAGTAAAGTAAGATTTGTTTATCATATAAGTTTCTAAAAGCGCTAATAAGCTATAAATTTTTATTAGCTCAGTGAAAATAAGTTTTTAACAATGATTGGAACAAAATTTACTTAAATTACCTATACCTTTCAAAATACTATAAACAAGTATGGCGGCGGCCGGCCGCGTTGCGGCCTGGCAGGGTTTTTTTTCGTTGTATTTGGTTTATAATGTTGTTTATTGATCCGTGCTAAAGTGTATATATAAATAATATGCAGACGGATACACGTGAATAAAGACAAATCAACCCTTTAGGAAAAAGGCTAACTTGAAAAAACACACGTTTGTGTGTGTGAAACCAGGTAAGTGATTACCCGGGTCGTGTCCCAACGAGGTGTGAATGAGCAACTGTGTAAGGTTTGGATTAGAGTGACTAATGAGTGGGATAAGGAATTTTTTCTTTTTTATGATGTTCTAATTAAATAATGAGAAACAAATTCTCAAAATAAAATTAAGGTTAAAACAGATTATATTAAAAACGCGTTACGGGAAATCTAAAACGGGACTAAAAAGTGAAATCTATAAAATTAAACCCTACAAGTGCTAAATTATTTTTCTTAAATCCTAAATAATAAAAGAAAATTTTAGAAAAAAGATTTATATTTTTCTGACTTTTATATTTTTTATTATGAATTAAAAACTATTAAAACTAATTAAATTATTTAAAAATACTAAAACTGCTAAGAAAAATCTGAAAAATTTAAGGTAAATCTAAAATATTATTCTGAATCTAGGAAAAATAAAATTAGAACTTTTAGAAACCCTAATAAGCAAATGGGCTAAAGAGCAGTTGGGGAATAAGCACAAAAATAAGCTAAAAAGCTCTAAAAATTACCAAAGGCTCAGAAATAGATTATAATACTAATGGAAGCTTAAAACAACTTAAAAAGCACAAATAAGCAAAAGAAAGAGCAGATAAGTAGTAGTACAGATTCAAGACTTATGCAGAAATGACAATAAAATCCCCAACTTGCAGATCAAATTAAGCACTTCTAATAAGCTGATAAGTGGAACTTTATGGGGGCAAAACCTTCCTAGTACTACTGGCTACACCAAAACACCAAAAGCCCCAATTCAAACACCCCAATTGAATTCCAATTAAGCACTAGATCAGATGCTTGATGAAACTGAATTTGATGCAGGTTCAGGGCAGTGAAATGGGGAAGACTTGCAGACTAATTTTAAGCTGTGAAATAAGCTATAAAGTGAAATACCAGATATTATCCTAAAATCTAGCTATGTAAACTATTTGTAACCCAAAAATCAAGGTCTCAGCTTAACTGGATAAGCCAATAAAAAGCTGAGATTAGCAGCAACAAGGCTCAGGTCTGCTCAGTATATGCTGATGCAGCAGAGCAAGTTTTTGGTCAATGATTTATGCAATTCTTAATGAAACTAAACTAGAACCTGAAAATTCACTTAACACACTAAAATACACCAAAATGTGCCAAAAAGAACCACCAAATAAGCCTCAGCTTATTGGAAGCTTAATATGGCAGTTGAGCAACCAATTTTGCAACTAATGATCCAAAAACTATAAATCTTCAAAAACAGGAAAATTGCTTATGAAAACAACTCTTATATGATAAATTAACTAAAATCAAACTTGAACAAAATGCCAAGGTACAGTGACCACCTCAAATAACCTATTTCACTTAAAAAGCCAAACACCCCTTTGTGAAGGCTGATTTGGTTTTAAAACTAGAACAGGCAATGTAGACCTATGAAATTCAACCACTACTTATTAGACAACATACTTAACACCTAATAGGCAATTATCAATTAAGAAATAAGCACTTGATAAGCTATAAACTACTATGACTGTTTTTGGCTTTTATAAGGTTTTTGAGCAAAAATAAAGTAAAAGCTATTTTAAACTGATAAAACAGATGAAATACAACTATAAACTATTACTAAGCAGAAATTTATGAAAATAAGCTAAAATTAAGCTATTGCACAGTAATATGGAAAAATAATGCAAAATAGAGAAAAATAAGCTTACAACTGAGAGACTTATGGAACAATGTAACTAGATCAGAAACAATCCTAGCTTGTTAACAACAAGCTAGAAACCCAAGTAAGCTCATCCAATAGCAGCTTATTTGACCAAGTAGCTTGTTTGACCAAGCTTTGACCATCTTTGACTTTTCTGGATAGAACCTGTTAAAGCTAAATAGAAGCTTACAAAAGCTATTGAGAGCTTATGTAAGCTCATATGAGTGATTATTGAGCTTGTGATGAGTTTTTTTAACAAACATTTAACTGAAGACGAATCATAAGAAAATTTAAACTTTTATCAAACTTGTAAACTGGTACACAATAGATTGGACTAGAACAATTAACTGAAGAACAACTTGAATTGATTACTGAAAGTGTGAATTACAATAAGTTTAAACAACAGAAATTAACAACATCATTTTACACTACGAATTGGTCTAAAAACAAGGACAAATATATCTTGGTGTCTTCTTCTCTTTAAATAGCTATCCCAAAAGACTCTCTGACAATCTCTGAGCAAATCCCACCACTTGGAATGGATTAAGTCCATCTCAGTCGTCCATTGGGATTTTTGGCGGGAAAATGGTTGCAAATGGTTCTGATAACTTGTGGGGGGGGGGGGGGAAGGAGCAATTAATGCTCCTTGGCTTGTTAGGTGGAGTGTAGAGGGGGAAAGGGTGAGGTTATGGGTGGTTTTGCAGGGATAAGCAGTAGGTGAGGGTGGTATTTGGCGGGCAAGTGGGGAAGAAGAGAAGTTTGACTTCTCTGGGTTATTTGTTTGACCCCGTTTATTAGTTAAGGGGAAAATGGGATTGGGCTTGGGTATTGTTTTAGTTTGGGCTGGGTTTAGATTAAGTGTGTGTTGGATTGGGTTAGGTTTAGTGGTGGATTGGGTTGGATTTAATTTAGCAGCTGGGTTTAGATAAGGATTGGATTTGGATTTTAGTTAAATCTTAGGGACCAATGTTGTCTTGTTCTGAAAATCCAAGGACCATAACTGCCAAAAATCAAAACTATTTCCACGGACCATTTGTGAATTTCCATTTTTGAATGCCCAGGGACTATTTTTGCCATTTATGAAACTTTGCTCATTTTTCATCTGTTTTCAATCATTTTGCACATGAAACAGATAAAAACACAAGTTAAAGATATTTTCTGTATTTTGAAGCATTTCTGAGTGTTTTTAAATGTTTCTGCAGTTCAGATGGGACAAAAATGATGAGTATTTACACACTCATCAATCCCCCACACTAAACTATTGCTAGTCCCTTGCAATCCTTTTTGAAAATTTAATGGATTTTATGTCTCTTTACCAGATAGCCATTACTTCTGGAGTAGCCAATGTTTTAGTATGATACTATGGTACATTGATAACCAAATGATTTTAAGCAAATCATCAGCTGTCAACGGATTTGATTTGTCTTTACCAAAAGCCGTTTGCTTTTGGACTAGCCAACTCTTTGATAGAATACAGTTATCATCTTGGTGAGCTGATTACCAATTATGGTTTTCTACTGCCTTAACCACAAGCCATAACCTTGTGGGCTAGCCAACTCTTCACTATCAAAGATATGGTGAGTTGAATACCATACAATTTTTGGCAAATTGTCAGCCATAAACGGATTTGAGATATCTTTACCTAGAGCCGTTTGCTCTCGGATTAGCCAGTCCTTATGTGGGTTAGACATGGTGGACTGATAACCATTTGTTGTGTTAGTGCAAAGCACTTCCACCAAATGAAAAAAAAAAATTAAATTTTGGCCAAAACGGGGGTATTAGGGCACTAGAAAGTACTCATGTGATCAAATTCGCCAAAATTCCCCCCCCCCTCCGCCCCCCCCTCCCCCCACACTTAGAATTGAATATTGCCCTCAATATTCAAAGCACCGGCTATTATGCCTACACTTAGAACGTAAGAAGGTAATACTACTAGCCAAGAGTGGAAACACAACAATTATTATTATTATTATTATTATTATTATTATTATTATTATTATTATTATTATTATTATTATTATTGAATTTGATATACAGCAGCAGGGGCAACTCTCCCACACTTAGGTGTTAGAAAAGAGAAAGAAGACAAAAATATGGGTGAAAACCCATATGGTGTGCTAATATTTTTGTTCACCGAGTCACTTAGCTTGACTCGACCCCGCATTCATTGGTTCATGGGGAAGCAAGTGGAAGAAACAATTTCCATCGGACTTTCATTCAAGATGTTTGGATAAACATTGAAGTACGAGAAAGTTCCACACCGATGAGATAAGTACCCGGCTCAAAAAGAATGGTAAATGGAAATGCCGGGGTCAAAGATAGTATCCTCACTCCCGAATGAGTGAAGAAGAGGATAGGGCACACCATATGTGAAGAAAAGGAAGAAGGTCATGATAAAAATCATGACAAGATGTTCATCCTCAAAAGGAGAATTCATGATTTCCATATCATGAATCTCATCATTTAAGCTCAGCTGATCAAGACATATTCTGGGTGGGAGGTATGGGATTTTTATATCAAGCAAATTCTCATTGTTGAGAATATTTCCCTCTGGGACATAAAGATAATCTTTGTCAAGATCAAAGTAGAAGTTATCATACTCCGGCGGAGATATGATATGAGTGAGTTCATCGGAGAACTCCTCGAAGGCAAATGATTCATATTCGGGGAGAGAAATATGAGAATGAGAAGTGGCACTGCCACTAATCTTCTCCCCCATATGATCAAAATGGAAGGTTTCAAATTCCGGTATAGAGTCATCGGAAAACAGGTCACTATCCTTTATGGGGATAGGAGATGAAATGGATTTTTCATTGAAAGCCTCGATTTTAGAAATGAGAAGATTAACATTTAATAATGTTTCACGAAGAGTTTCGTCTTTGATTATTTCTTCATCATTCTCTTCTTCTAAGCTGACAAGCTCAGAAGGTAATTCCTCCATATAAATGATGTCTCCACATGATAAAGTATCGTCATTAGTGGAATCGGAGAACATCTCAACATAATCTCTTGAACACTCAAGAGGAGGAGGGATATCACACACATGATCAAAAATTCCCCGTGACTCACTTGGGATTGGGACAAGGTTCTCAGCACTAGACTTTATGAATTCGTCCGACTCCTTTTCAGGAACAGTGCTAAGATGCTCATCCCTCATGCTCAGAGAGTTAGTGGGAACTTTGGGTGTGATAACAGCTGACTGAGGGAGTTGAGAAGGACTAGCATACATGGATTTTACAAATTTCATTTGTTCTTCTGCTAGTAATTCCATCATGCTCTTTTCTCCCTGAAAATTCATGGAAGGAGTCTCAACTGATGAACTTGATGAATCATCATCAAAGATATCTTCATCATCACTGTCATCAGGAATGAAACAGAATCGAGAGCTAGATTTGGCTGCTTTTTCTTTTGCAATTGTTTCCCTAACAGATTTTTCAAAGGCATCTTGGGAATTTATTTTAGCAGCCTGCTCTTCAGCTAACAATTCTTCCATGGATTTCTCATGAGGATTTTCTTGGGCATTTTTAACAGCCAAATCATTAAGTGTATCCATCACATTTTGAAGTTTTTGGAATACATTTTCAAAAGATTCTTCAAGAGGAGATGGCTGAGGTTGAATCATTTGATACTGTGGAGGTTGGCCATGACAAGAATAGTCGTGATTGTTACAAGGGACATGCTCATAGACAAGCGGGGTCCTCGTTTGACAATCGGATTCATAATGTGGACCACCACAGTACTCACAACAATACATTTGCTGTGACTGATTCGGTGAATCATATGGATATTGGTCATACCCGAAGTTTTGATTACATGGATCTTGTTCATAGACAGACGTATTTCCTGCTTGACAATCAAAACTTGGGTGTGGACCTCCACAATGTTCACAAGAATATGTTTCCATCTCATGGTTTGGGGGCTGGTTGAAAAAGTCGGGTGTTTCATGATAAGAATAAGGATTTTGGTCATAAACAAAGCCGTTTCCTGATTCCACCATGCTACAACCGGGACAATTCCCACCATTATGAGGACCTCCACACCATTCACAACCACAGTGGTAAGATGAAGACATAAAGAAAAAGAATTAAACGGATAGAGGGTGAAAAAATATTTTTGGGTTTTTGGGTTTTTCAATTTTTTTTTTTTTTTTTAATTGAATTTTTGGAAAATAACTTAAACCTTAAATCAAACAAGATCGAAGCAAAACACTAGGAACTTAAACCTTAAATCAACAAGCGTACGGTAGCTCTCTGACTGAAAAACGCACAGAGTGGCGGAGAAGCAAAGGTGGGCAATAAATGCTCCTTAAAAACCCGCTCCTTTCGGTTCGACAATTTAATGTCAAACCCTCCTTAAACCTCCGTTATAGTTTGTTTATCAATCAAAGGTGAGCCGAATTCGCAAGCGACACAAAGGCAAGTTTTAATCTTTGGTTTGAGAACTTATTATGATAATACCCAAGTTGAGGAATATTATATTGATTTTGCTTTTATCTTTTATTTTACAATAAAACTGAAAATGTTTTTGGGTTTTTATTTTTATATGATATTATATATATAAAAGAAAAGAAAAAATATTTTTGTATTCTATATGGTTTATGAAAGTGGAAACTTCTGAAAGAATGATCTCAAGTCACTAATCGCTTAAACTTAAACGATATTATCGCAACACAACCTCCCCGGCAGCGGCGCCAAAATTTGATCCGTACTAAAGTGTATATATAAATAATATGTAGACGGATACACGTGAATAAAGACAAATCAACCCTTCAGGAAAAAGGCTAACTTGCAAAAACTCACGTTTGTGTGTGTGAAACCAGGTAAGTGATTACCCGAGTCGTGTCCCAACGAGGTGTGAATGGGCAACTGTGTAAGGTTTGGATTAGAGTGACTGATGAGTGGGATAAGGAATTTTTCTTTTTTATGATGTTCTAATTAAATAATGAGAAACAAATTCTCAAAATAAAATTAAGGTTAAAACAGATTATATTAAAAACGCGTTACGGGAAATCTAAAACGGGACTAAAAAGTGAAATCTATAAAATTAAACCCTACAAGTGCTAAATTATTTTTGTTAAATCCTAAATAATAAAATAAAATTTTAGAAAAAAGATTTATATTTTTCTGACTTTTATATTTTTTATTATGAATTAAAAACTATTAAAACTAATTAAATTATTTAAAAATACTAAAACTGCTAAGAAAAATCTGAAAAATTTAAGGTAAATCTAAAATATTATTCTACATCTAGGAAAAATAAAATTAGAACTTTTAGAAACACTAATAAGCAAATGGGCTAAAGAGCAGTTGGGGAATAAGCACAAAAATAAGCTAAAAAGCTCTAAAAATTACCAAAGGCTCAGAAATAGATTATTATACTAATGGAAGCTTAAAACATCTTAAAAAGCACAAATAAGCAAAAGAAATAAGCAGATAAGCAGTAGTACAGATTCAAGACTTATGCAGAAATGACAATAAAATCCCCAACTTGCAGATCAAATTAAGCACTTCTAATAAGCTGATAAGTGGAACTTTATGGGGGCAAAACCTTCCTAGTACTAATGGCTACACTAAAACACCAAAAGCCCTAATTCGAACACCACAATTGAACTCCAATTAAGCACTAGATCAGATGCTTGATGAAACTGAATTTGATGCAGGTTCAGGGCAGTGAAATGGGGAAGACTTGCAGACTCATTTTAAGCTGTGAAATAAGCTATAAAGTGCAATACCAGATATTATCCTAAAAGCTAGCTATGTAAACTATTTGTAACCCAAAAATCAAGGTCTCAGCTTAACTGGATAAGCCAATAAAAAGCTAAGATTAGCAGCAACAAGGCTCAGGTCTGCTCAGTATATGCTGATGCAGCAGAGCAAGTTTTTGGTCAATGATTTATGCAATTCTTAATGAAACTAAACTAGAACCTGGAAATTCACTTAACACACTAAAATACACCAAAATGTGCCAAAAAGAACCACCAAATAAGCCTCAGCTTATTGGAAGCTTAATATGGCAGTTGAGCAACCAATTTTGCAACTAATGATCCAAAAACTATAAATCTTCAAAAACAGGCAAATTGCTTATGAAAACAACTCCTATATGCTAAATTAACTAAAATCAAACTTGAACAAAATGCCAAGGAACAGTGATCACCTCAAATAACCTATTTCACTTAAAAAGCCAAACACCCCTTTGTGAAGGCTGATTTGGTTTTAAAACTAGAACAGGCAATGTAGACCTATGAAATTCAACAACTACTTATTAGACAACCTACTTAACACCTAATAGGCAATTATCAATTAAGAAATAAGCACTTGATAAGCTATAAACTATTATGACTGTTTTTTGCTTTTATAAAGTTTTTGAGCAAAAATAAAGTAAAAGCTATTTTAAACTGATAAAACAAATGAAATACAACTATAAACTATTACTAAGCAGAAATTTATGAAAATAAGCTAAAATTAAGCTATTGCACAGTAATATGGAAAAATAATGCAAAATAGAGAAAAATAAGCTTACAACTGAGAGACTTATGGAACAATGTAACTAGATCAGAAACAATCCTAGCTTGTTAACAACAAGCTAGAAACCCAAGTAAGCTCATCCAATAGCAGCTTATTTGACCAAGTAGCTTGTTTGACCAAGCTTTGACCATCTTTGACTTTTCTGGATAGAACCTGTTAAAGCTAAATAGAAGCTTACAAAAAGCTATTGAGAGCTTATGTAAGCTCATATGAGTGATTATTGAGCTTGTGATGAGTTTTTTTAACAAACATTTAACTGAAGACGAATCATAAGAAAATTTAAACTTTTATCAAACTTGTAAACTGGTACACAACTAGATTGGACTAGAACAATTAACTGAAGAACAACTTGAATTGATTACTGAAAGGTGAATTACAATAAGTTTAAACAACAGAAATTACAACATCATTTTACACTACGAATTGGTCTAAAAACAAGGACAAATATATCTTGGTGTCTTCTTCTCTTTAAATAGCTATCCCAAAAGACTCTCTGACAATCTCTGAGCAAATCCCACCACTTGGAATGGATTAAGTCCATCTCAGTCGTCCATTGGGATTTTTGGCGGGAAAATGGTTGCAAATGGTTCTGATAACTTGTGGGGGGGGGGGAAAGGAGCAATTAATGCTCCTTGGCTTGTTAGGTGGAGTGTAGAGGGGGAAAGGGTGAGGTGATGGGTGGTTTTGCAGGGATAAGCAGTGGGTGAGGGTGGTATTTGGCGGGCAAGTGGGGAAGAAGAGAAGTTTGACTTCTCTGGGTTATTTGTTTGACCCCGTTTATTAGTTAAGGGGAAAATGGGATTGGACTTGGGTAATGTTTTAGTTTGGGCTGGGTTTAGATTAAGTGTGTGTTGGATTGGGTTAGGTTTAGTGGTGGATTGGGTTGGATTTAATTTAGCAGCTGGGTTTAGATAAGGATTGGATTTGGATTTTAGTTAAATCTTAGGGACCAATGTTGTCTTGTTCTGAAAATCCAAGGACCATAACTGCCAAAAATCAAAACTATTTCCACGGACATTTGTGAATTTCCATTTTTGAATGCCCAGGGACTATTTTTGCAATTTATGAAACTTTGCTCATTTTTCATCTGTTTTCAATCCTTTTGCACATGAAACAGATAAAAACACAATTTAAGGATATTTTCTATATTTTGAAGCATTTCTGAGTGTTTTTAAATGTTTTTGCAGTTCAGATGGGACAAAAATGATGAGTATTTACACACTCATCATTTATCAAAGAATATAGCGATTCGGTAGCCCAAGTCTAAAATGACATAAAATAGCATAGTTTCAAACGGCTAACAGTATTATGCATAAAACAAAAATGTACAAATGCAAGATCGCATATATGAGACATTGTAAAATCATTTTATTTAAGGTAGTTGATCGCAATCTCCCAAATACATACTACACTCTAACGGATTAGATAAAGATGCCTGGCTAACCTTGGCGCGATGTAGGGGTGAGCAAAAAAACCGAATAAACCGAAACTGAACCGAACCGAACGGAAAAAACCGAATCGAACTAATAACCGAACCGAATTTGCTAAAACTGAACCGAACCGAACCGAACTACTAATTCGGTTCTCGGGTTGGATATGGGTTTGACAGTCTGAACTGAAAACCGAATTCATATAAATATATATATATATAACCGAACTACTAATTCGGTTCTCGGGTTGGATATGGGTTTGACAGTCTGAACTGAAAACTGAATTCATATATATATATATATATATATATATATATATATATATATATATATATATATATATATATATATATATATATATATATATATATATATATATATATTTGTGGCACTATAGCAACCACACTCCTCCAATCGCCTAATAAGACACGTAAACAACTCCACACTCGAACCACACTATTGAGACTTTAACTCAAAGTTCCTGGATGTTTTTACAGCACTTCTAAGCTTTCGGGCAATGATAATAAGATAGCAAGGACTTGGTGTTAACCTCTTACTAGTTTTTGGGTTGTCCCCCTTTGTAATATAGCCTAGGGTCCTTTAAATAAGTGAAAGAACCCTTATTGCTCAAGTAAAAACGTCCTCAAATGAGTTAATAAGTAGGAAATGATCAGCCACCATGATTATGGGGCTTAAATCCGTCATTAAATGAAATCTTGTAACAGCAGCTTCATCCAACCGATCGGTATTGGGTTCCAACCGATCGGTTGGATCTCTCGGTAAAATCCATCACTTCCCATCCGAATCGGATGCGGGCTCCATCCGATCGGATGGAGTCTTCTGGCACTCACAACTTTGACTTTTCTTGGTCTTTTCTTGTCGCATGCATTATGCTTCGTTGTGGCACTGATTTCTTCCATAGAACTTGATATTTTCTTGATATATGTACATAGAAATCTTGATACTATCAAATCCTTGCGTCCTTTTGTGGTTTCTCACTTGTTTCCATCTCGGGAATCTTCAAATGTGCATAATCACTTCAATTCTTTGTCTTTTCTTCATCTTTTCCTGTACTTGGCTACATTTACTTGCATATACACTTTTTCCATGATTAAGCAACAAATATAACCAAATATAGTGCAAAAAACTAATGACAACGTAACTAAAAACATGTTCATTTTGAGCGTTATTAAATTCCCCCACACTTGAGTTTTGCTCGCCCTCGAGCAAGTCTAGTTTTTAAGAAAAATGATTCCAATGGTATCATTAATGTTTTTCCAAAAATCTAACAACTATTCCAAAGGAACACTTGTTAATTTTAATTTACATGTGAAAAATTCTTGAAACATAAACAAGTTAATTTTGAGCTTGATAACATAACTAAGCACCTCACAAAGGAATTTTTAAATTCACACAGCACTCTAGGGATAGATTGATTGGCAAATCACTCATTGCTCAGTCATGATTCATGTGTCTTACCATAGGCTTGTACAAGTATCAAAACAACAAAATAAAACATCAAAGAGGTCTTTTATTCGGGTTTAAGGTTAAGGGTTACCTGGCTAATGTTCAAATATTTTATACAAGAATATAATAGATCGCTGGCGTGATTTTTTTGAATAGAATAAACAACGGATGGTCACTAGATTATACCTTAGCCCGCTGGCGCGTTATTCACATAACGGATGGTCACCAAAATATGCTCTAGATCGCTGGCGCGTCTTTAAATTATTAAAAACTCGGATGGTCACTACAATATCCATGCACTACATATCTTAACAAAGCCATCACTTAATCCGGATGCTCGTAAGCTAACAACGAATAAAGTAATTTGGTAAAGGGTAGGGATAAGACATGGGAATTACTTTTGATCGGTTTCTACAAAGATGAAAAATAAGAATCAAGTCCAAATTCCGTTCCCAACTCTTTATTCACAAATGATCACTTCCCAAACTTCTTTGATCATTATTCCGCATCCCATACTCACTTATTTCCTTCTTAGCTCATTGGCTAATTTATACTCATACACTATAGCTCATTGGCTATTCACTTTTTCACTTTTTTTTTAACAAACAATACTTCCTCGTCACCCCCACACTTTGGATGAGCACACGCTACAAAAAATACAAATAAGAGTAGCGACCTCCTTCTTCATTGAAACAACACATACACATATCAAAGTGTGGCCAACATGTAATCATCAAAAAATAAATAGTTTTCGAACTTCAATTGAACTTGATTCGGGTAAGGCTAAGGTGTAAGGTGTAAAATATTTTTGTATTTTCTGGGTTTAATCAAAAAGAAAAGATAGGCTCAGAAGGTGTAACTAAGGGTATCTAGCGTAAGATATTAACGCTAACAAATGGGTTCCAAATACAAGGATAACTAACTGATGTGGTTAGCAAAAATATTTCTGTAAACGGATGGCCATTTGGTGTAAATCCTAAGTTGCCTCTTATCATTTGAATATATTTTATCACTCGAAAGCGATTTTAACCGTAATGCATAACAAGTACAAGTTCTGGAATCAACATAATCACCGGCACACTCATAACGAAATATATAGCATAAGAAATGTTTTATACAAAAAGGCTTAAATCCTCACAATTTAAGGTAGGTTACAAATGTACTAGTAACTGTTATCGATTCCAAAATGAAATAGCTCTCATAACTTGATTAAATTCCAAAAAAAATTTCAAATTGCCTCATTTTTACCATTGAATCAATCTAGTTCTTTAAACTATATAAATTATGTGATAAAACAATTAGAAAATCAAGGGCGAACACATTCTAGTTACTTGAATCCAACATCATACTAAACCTAAAAATTTAAAAAGTAAACCATTTTTCCTATTTTCTTCCCTCCCCCACACTTAAGTTTTGCATTGTCCTCAATGTAATAAAAATGAACTTCAAAGTAAAGGAAATGGGAAAAATTTAGTTAAAAAGGTACTACCAGGGTAAATACGCACACACATATTTGATCATAAGTACACAACTGAGTTCTCCAACTCCAAATATATTGATCAACAATAAGCTTCCGGTAATTCACCCCTGCAAAAACTGCAAAAACATACGAAACAAAACAAACAAACAAACAAAATACTAAAAAAACAAAGTAATTGAAAATAAACCATGTGTAATTAATCCTAAAAAAAAATTATTAATTAAGATAATAGAAATAAAATTGTTCGACCCATAATTGTTTTTAAACACAAACCATCATACTCAAATCTCGATGATTACTCATCATCGTCTTCCATGTCGTCAGGAGTATGAATTCTCTCATCTTCACTCTCCTCATCATCTCCATCCTCATAATTTTCTTCCTCATCGAAAACTGTAAAAACTTTTTGCCTCTTCTTTCCAACTCCTGATGATGATCCTCCCACATCATAACTCGAGCCTCCAATATCTGGGACTCTACCATAAACAGGTACTGGTTCGGGAAAAGGAGCATACCCAGGATATGGGTAAGGATACTGGCCAGGATATGGATCATACTGAAATGGGTAGGGTGGAACGTTTGGTGGGTTGTAGGGTGGTACCTCATAGTTGGCTTCACGTGCCACGTGTTGGAGCATAGGCATTGAATAATCAAAATTGTAATTATGCCTCATCACCATCGAATCTCTCCACACTTCCCTACGTTCAATATCATTAAGTTCACGATTCCAATCCCCCCATCCCAAGTCAAAACCACTCGGTGCATGAACATTCCTTATTGGCGGAGGTGGTTGATATGGTGGTTGTGGTGCGGCTTGAGGTGCGGCCATCGCCGGCTCATTCCAAGCTCCCAACATTCTACTATTCCGATTCAATGCCTTCCCAAAACTTTTATCGTCCCATGTCTCACTTTCCATCGGCTCCGAACACTTAACCAATTCCTCATTCTCAAAATAACCCAAATTTCTAGCCAATGCGGTCACATAGTGACCTCCATAAATGTCACTCCTATCCTTGATCCCTGGTGCTCTTCTTGAAAGATATTCGGCTATTATCCAAGCCTCATTTCCGTTCTTGTCCTCTTCCAACAACTTCATAACCCACAGGTCGGGTTGATTGCATTTATCTCAACTCCCCGTCCTGTGTAAAACACCCCAAGCTATTAATTTCTGTAAAATTTTCATTAACGGGTTTTTTAGCTTGGACGAGTTTCTCCTTGAACAACTTGGATCACCAACATGATTCCAATATTCCGGAATCCCTTCATAATCATTGTGGTACCTCACCAAGCTCAGAAAATGAGCTTCAAACAATCTATGCTCAACTTCAACTTGTTCGTACAATCCAAGAGCAACTGCAAAAACCTGGCAAAGTGTAAGCATGCTCCTTGCCACACAATCGAAACCAAATACACGTTTCCCTCATTAAATCAACAACTTTCCTCTCAAAGTAGAAAGTCGAGAAGAACTCCAAACTCCGTTCTCTAAAAACATTCTCATAAATACTGAAAGCTCTTTCCCACGAATAATCCTCAAAAGTATCCGCATCTCCTGGATACACGTAAGACATCCTCATCATCTTTCTCAATTCGTCCTCACATTCATAATCCGTAAACACATCCCAATTAACCAAACATGGTTTAGCAAATTTCCTCACTTGAAGCTTTGAAAGACGCTCACGAAAAGCGTGCTTTTATTCTTTCTTAAACTTGCTGAATTTGAGATTTTCATTACTCTCCGGCTGAACATCATATGTGACTTTACTCTTTGCATTCCTTTGAACAAACTTTGTCACGATAGGATTAACACGAACACGTGATGAACTCGAACTACCTGCAACAGAACTCTGTAGAAAACACAATATATGTTAGTATAAGAGTATAAGAACCAACGCTACATGATCTAGAAGTCCAAAAGCTCGTTTTAAAATTTTTCATTTTTTATTCACCGAGCCCTCCATCTGATCGGTATTGGATCCAACCGAATCGGATGGAGTAAATTACCCCGCCCAACCGATCGGTTTTAACCCGCAAACGAATCGGTTGTGGCTTACTGTGAAGGCAAAAAAAAAATTTTCTCGACTCCAATCTATTTCTACCAATTCCTACTCTCTCCTATCTTACATTTGAACAATTATAGTGGTTTCTACATTTCCCATTCATCCCTATAACAATCTATAACATATCCACATGATTTCTTAATCATTCCTAGAACACTAGAACACTACCAAATCAAACTCTTCAATTAGTGTTCTAATCAACAATGCACTATCCTAGCATCACTAATTAACAACTAAATAACATCTGGGAATCATCAATTGCAACCTAAATCGATTCAAAGTTTTGACCCAATTCAATCCGAAAATTCAATCAACAAATTCTTCCTCAAAACTTAATCAATCAATCTAATCCTTTTTGCAATGTATTCCACTATCAATTACCTATATATCCCAGAAAAAATTACATCTTAATTTGAACTCTATCAAAAATACCCAAATCTTGACCTAATTCAATAAATCTGAATTAAAACCTAATTAAACCAAATTGATGATGTTACTTACTTGTTTTGGAGCCATGGATTATCTGCAAACACTCCTGCAACTCTTAATTATCTCCTGGTGGTCGAATTTTTGGAACCCGAATTTGGTGGATTGTGTTTGTGTGTTTTTTATGATTTTTTAAATTTTGAGTTTATATATCAAAACTCCATCCGATCAGTATTTGATTCAACCGATTCCGATTAAGTTTTTGCAAAAATTTACTTTTTCTCTTGCCAACACTTTGTGATACTTGTTAGAGCAAGTGAAAATGTTTTTCTTTCTTCAAAAATTCTATTTGTATATAAAAATTCCAACACACTTAGTCTACCAAATTGTGTCCAAAGTCTATCTCTACTAATTCTTAAACAAAACAAACTCTAAAAATCTCAACTTAAAAAAAAAAAAAAAAAAAAAAAAAAAAAAAAAAAAACCCTTCATAATCATAAAACTTAATAAAAAAAACAAAGTCTTAACTTAAACTTGAACTTAAACAACTTGAAACAAATAAAATGCAAACATTAAAAACTAAAATGCATAAAAATAAAGGAAAACAAACAATTAGCTAGCACAAGTGTTGTACTTTATTTCCATACTTGTTCACTTGATCTTCATCCTTCAAAATACTCATGCCTTAAGATATCATCTCCTCGAAATTTTTCGGACAATTTCCGGTTTGTCTTTTGAGTTTTAAATCGTCTTGAAAAGTTTCTTCCATCTGGGCAAATAATGTCAAACTTCACTCGCCATTCTCCGTCTCCTTCTTCCTTCTTATAAACACTAGGACCGTCGGGTCCCCACTCCAAATTCTTTAGTTGGACCGGTAAAGATCCAAGAAAATCTGTGAGCTTATTAAACACAAAAACATTTTTAAAGGGGTTATAGAAAGCCTCCATTGCTAGAGCTCTCTCCATCTCATCTTCAATGTCAAAGTAACTCGGAGCAACCGGCCCATATTTAGGCCTACCATCTTCATCTCTTCCTACTTCAAAACAACCCAAGTGGTCTTCTTCTTCATGCACTTCCTTCACTATTTTTCCTCTTGACTTTGGATAATAAGTATGTTTCAAGATCCCATCATTAATAGTCATAGTACCACGACCCATATCTATAATAGCCCCACAAGTTCTTAGAAACGGTCTACCTAACAATAGTGGTAACTCTTTGTCTACCGGAATGTTAAGCACTAAGAAATCGGCTAAAAATGCCTGGTACCCTATTTGGACTCGTACATTTCTTACTTCACCCATTGCCTTTGCCTGAGAGTTATCAGCCATAGTAAGATTAGACTGATTAGGTTGGGGGTTACTAAGCCCTAACTTCTTGTACAACGTATAAGGCATAACACTAACACTTGACCCTGTATCGGCCAATGCATACATCGCAACTGTTCCATTTACCTTAATGGGTAAAACAAAATTTCTCGGATCACTCATCTTCTTTGGCAATCCATTTTCCACTATCCTTGCTCTCTCAACCTCATCAAAATCTTTGTCTTCTAGTCTAGTCCTGGCCATCATTACCGCATCCAACTTCTTACGGTATGTCATGTAATTGTTCAACACATCTATGACCGGTTTCTCTTCCATAAGCTCTTGAAATTTCAACTCCAAGTTCTCCAAAATAGCCTCCTTTTGTTCTTGGGTTAGAGGTTTAATAGTTACTGGTGAAATTGGTGTTGAATTTGATGATGATGATGATTTTTCATTCTTTGGGGTGGAGGGTTGGGTTAATTTGTTTAGGGGTGCCTTCTTTCTACTTGTCTTTCCCATCTTAACAATCTGTTCCTTCCCTTCTTCTAATTCCGCAAACATCTCATCAACTTCTTTTCCTTATTTCCATTCGGTAATGTCAATTCTCATCTCGCCAAGTGCGAAATCACGCTTACACTTGGTTGTAACAAGAAGATCTCGTCCAAAACTACATCCGGTTCATCAACATTTCCATATTCTAGGACTACAAAATCAACTTTGAAAATGTGGCCGTGAATATTCACTTTCACATCTTTTACCTTCTTTCTCCCATAATCCTCATAGTCAAGTCGAACAAAACCAAGCTTGTCTAACATATTTTCGGTGATATAGTTGTCCCCATATTCTATATTTAACTGAGCATCCCACGCTTGGATTCCTTCCACACCACATGGTGTAGCAAACCTCATAAACGGTGCATCAAATTCCTTGGGTGGTGCTCTTGTGAACACAACCACTCTTTTCTCCTTTTGTGAACAAACTAAATTCTCCCCAACTTCTTCTATCTTTTCAACATCGACCTTAACATCTTCCAACATATTTTCCAAACGCTCCAAGGAATCACCCGAATCCTTGAACATTTCTTTCAAATTCCTCAAGTATTCCGACACTTCGCTTAAACTCTCCATTTCACTTAGGCAAATACTAACTATAACATAACCACAAAATCAAAAATCCAAACCATTAGCTTTAGGGTTAGTCATAATCGAAACATACTCAAAAATGAAGTTATATCAAGTAACAAACAAGTTTAAACACTCAAAACAGTAAAACAAGTAAAAAAAAAATAATAAAATTTTTCCGAGGCAACCATCCAATCGGTTTTACACTCCATCCGATCGGATGGACAAATCGTAAAAATCCAAAGTTACCCAACCGAATCGGATGCGGGCTCCATCCGATCGGTTGGATCAAATATTTAAAAAAAACTTTTTTTTTTTAATAACTAACACTAAATCAAAATTTTAATATAAAATCTAATGCATAAAATAATCATCTAAAAATGAAAAATGAAACATAAATAACTTTTAATTAACATTTAACTAATAACTATTATTAACTAAGCAAATTAAATGAAACTCTTAAACTACTGAACCATTAATCATAAAATTAACTACATTAACTAGATTTTATAAAAACATTAAAGACATTAAAACTAATCTAATGATCACCATTAACTATCTAATTAAACAAATACTTAATTATATCTATTACTATCATTAATCTAACATTAATGTATCATTAAAAACTGAAATAAACAAAAACAATAAAAATATAAAATTTTTTACCGTGGCTTCCAACCGATCGGATGGATAACCATCCGATTCGGTTGGTACCAAAACCAATTTTTTTTTTTTTTTTTTTTTTTTTTTTTTTTTTTTTTTTAAACACGAATTTATAAATCAAAAACTTATGAAACTACCAAATTCAAACAATTTCAATCAAATCCCCGGCAACGGCGCCAAAAACTTGATTGTGCTACGTCGTGTGCAAGTTTTAAAATTTATAAACACGATTTATCCAATTCTCTAATTAACACATACGAGCAAGTATACTCGTCCGTGATAGTAAAGGTGGGTAAGTCGAGATTGTCCCAAGGGATTTGGTATTTGTATTTGGTAAAACAAGTTTTAACAAAAAGGTTGTCAAGCCAATTTGGTGAAAATTCTTAAAGTAAAATCAATCGAACAAAACATATATTTGTGTGTAATTCTATAACTAATTGCATAGAGTATTCTACCAAGTTGGGTGTAACTTGTGATGATGTACAATTTTATATGAATGATTAACAATCAATGGTTTATATCATGAAAAATCATTTCTAAGAATTCAATCTCCTAGTTAACCCCTTTCGGCCTAATTAACTATTCTGACAATTCTTTTAAGCACTAGTTGTTTGAAAAGCAATTCTTATCTTAATTGTTCCTACAAATCCTTTCGGCCCTTTTATTCGTGATGAAATCGTTTCAAATCCATTTTAATGAGTAAATATGGTGCTTGTCACACACCATATCCCATACTAATTCGTGCACTAAGTTTTTGGAATAAAAACATAAAGAAAATCCTTTCGGCCCTTTTATCCTTTGAAAATGTTTTTATCAACTAATTAAGCAAGATTAGATGTTATTCCAACAAACTCATAAAATAAGAACTGGTTTCATGCATCACCTTTTAACATAAGAATTCTCCAACAATTAGTTACATCATAACACACAAGTATACCAACAATTACTCCATATCAATCAACATAAAACACAAGTAACAAAACATACTTTCATTAAACGTAAAGAAAAGGTAGTTCATGGTAAATAAACAAGATATACCTAGTTTAGATTACAAGAACTAGATTTGTGGCACTATAGAAACCACACTCCTCCAATCGCCTAATAAGACACGTAAACAACTCCACACTCGAACCACACTATTGAGACTTTAACTCAAAGTTCCTGGACGTTTTTGCAGCACTTCTAAGCTTTCGGGCAATGATAATAAGATAGCAAGGACTTGGTGTAAGCCTCTTACTAGTTTTTGGGTTGTCCTCCTTTGTAATCTAGCCTAGGGTCCTTTAAATAAGTGAAAGAACCCTTATTTCTCAAGTAAAAACGTCCTCAAATGAGTTAATAAGCAGGAAATGATCAGCCACCATGATTATGGGGCTTAAATCCGTCATTAAATGAAATCTTGTAACAGCAGCTTCATCCAACCGATCGGTATTGGGTTCCAACCGATCGGTTGGATCTCTCGGTAAAATCCATCACTTCTCATCCGAATCAGATGCGGGCTCCATCCGATCGGATGGAGTCTTCTGGCACTCACAACTTTGACTTTTCTTGGTCTTTTCTTGTCGCATGCATTATGCTTCATTGTGGCACTGATTTCTTCCATAGAACTTGATATTTTCTTGATATATGTACATAGAAATCTTGATACTATCAAATCCTTGCGTCCTTGTGTGGTTTCTCACTTGTTTCCATCTCGGGAATCTTTAAATGTGCATAATCACTTCAATTCTTTGTCTTTTCTTCATCTTTTCCTGTACTTGGCTACATTTACTTGCATATACACTTTTTTCATGATTATAAAACAAATATATATAAATATAACCAAATATAGTGCACAAAACTAATGATAACGTAACTAAAAACATGTTCATTTTGAGCGTTATCAACATCATATCTAAATTCTCGTTAGTTTTAACTAAACTATGTAATTTTTGTATCTAGGGTCAATCATTCCTCCCGCGACCTTCTACGATCACAAGGATACCCTAAACTACCTTCCAAAACACCATAAAACTAAAGGACTTACACCGGCACAAGTGAAAATCTTTAATGCCTTAGAGAAACGATATGTCTACGAGGGTAGAACCATTGACCGTTCCTTTCTAAAAGGAACCAATATTCGCCAAGAACTAGCTACCATTAACTTTGATTGTCTCTTGGACATCAATGAACCAATATGTCATTGATTTGTACTAGAGTTTTACGCTAGTGTTGTCCTTAGCCCAAATGATTATGGTCTCATCTCTATCCAATTCAAAGTCAATCAAAGTGACTTCAACATTCCTCTAAACCAATTTGCGGAAGTCCTTGGGATTCCGTGTGAAGGTACTTGCCTTTACTCGGATAAATGGTCTTTGTCAATCCTCGATTCTATTGTTGATCGTATGCCTCCATACGACACTCCTTTGACCCCAAAAGAGATAATCCGAGACCATCTCTTCCTTCCTAGAACTTCCAACACTAGAACAACCCGCCAAGGAAATGAAGTTAACAAAGACCCGTTTGGCATGGAGCTAAATGAACTTAGGCCACAATTTAAGAAGTGGGAAGAAATTCTTAGAGCCAATGTCTTAAGCACCATAGGAAATCGAGACCATATCAATGCTTGCCTATGCTACATGCTTTATTGCTTGTCAACTCATCAACCCTTCAACCTTGCCTACTATGTCGCCAAAAGGATGGCGGACATACCTATGTTATGAACCACCGCTCTTCCATACGGGATGCTTCTCACCCGTCTTTTTAGAGCTTTTGCACCTATCCCTCCAAAAGCTAGAGGTTTTTGCCCCGACTACTCCCTCATTCCCTACACATTTGTACCCTTGAGTGATAAGAGAGTAGCCAAAACACAAGGAAAACGTCCTCATCCACCTACCTCCTCATCATCATCATCTATGAGTGAGGATGATGGACTCCCTAATTCTAGGCTTCCACCTCTAGAATATATGCAACAACTTCCAAGAATTGAACAACAAACTGAAGAGTTCAAGCAAACGAGAGGGATGTTCAAATGCATTGAGCGATTCCTAACGAAGATGAACAAGAAACTAGATAGGTAATGAGAGGTTTCATGAGTGTTTGGTACATTTGTTTTTTAACAATGATGTGATGTGTTTTTATGATCGTAGGATGATAACTTATCATTAAACAATTATGTGAACTAACGTTGTCATGCAAGGAGATAACATTGTGATGTTATCAATTTTCCTTTCTTAAGCCACTGTTTGGCATAACTTCCATTATTAGTAATATCATTAGCCCCGGTTTGATCTATATGCTTACATGTGTTAATACCTGTTTTTTTGTTATTGTTTGTTGGGTCCGTCAGTACCCAAGAATACTTAAAAAAAAGATTTGAACACAAATTAACTAAGTGTTAACTTAAACCGAGAACAATTCAAGTCACTGAGAGAACAGTCTCTCAGTGAGTCATCTTCAGGATGCTTAAGGCGAATTCAAGAAGAAGGATTCACTACTCATGAAGGCGGTACTCCCTGAGTAGGACTTAAGCCAAAGAAGAAGATGATGGTTCAGTGAGTGTTGGACAAGAACTCACTGAATCCCAGTCTCCTCAACAACATCAAGTGATTGAAGACTGAAGAACTCAACGCCTGAAAGAAAGGCGGGAAGATCTGGGAATAGTTTAAGATAAGATCAAATCTTATCTTGGCAGAAAGAAACTTTCCCTAAGACGGCTAAAAGTCATGGAGTGTCAGACCAACCACTCCTAAAGACTTTATAGTCCATTCCCATTGGTTCTTGGAAATGACAATTACTGTTGTAATTGTCAGACACGCTTGCTTCAACAAGTTGTAGTTTTTTAATCACTTTTACTCTTTTATACTTGTGTATAAATAGGTTCAAAAGGAGAGAAGTTGAGTGTGTTTTGTACATTGAAAGCTTAGACTTTTACAAAGCAACTTCTCTCCTACAAAGAGTAACGTATCCCTGAGATAGCTCAGTGGGTCGAATTGTTACCACTCAAAGCAAAGCTTGAGTTTAGATAGGAGACACCACCATACCTTGTCTATTCAATCCCAAGTGTTTGTTCCGCAAAACACTTGGGTAATAGATTCTTTGATTCATTTCTAATAAGAATTTAAACGTTGAAAAATACTTATGTGTTTTTACTCTTACGTTTCATTAATCTGTTAGAATTAATCATAACATTGTATTAGTCATAAACACGAATAGATTAACTTTCTAGTTAACTCTAAGCGTGTAGAGGGAACAGCAAGTGGTATCAGAGCCTCTGTTTTATAAAATCTTTTCAAAACTAACCAAGAGTGCTCAAGGTTTTTAAAAACCAAGATCCTACTATGGCTGATATTAATGTACCCCAGCTGGTCGATAAAAAGGGTGGCAACTATTCTGCTGTTGCACCCAGACTAGAAGCTGGAAAGTTTAGCAAATGGAAAAAATGTATGATTTGCTATTTAACTGGTATGGAACCTTACTACATCACCTGTAACAGGGATGGCCCATTTGTCCCTAAGACTGCTGCAGGGCTAAACAAGCCTGAGGCACAATGGACCATTGATGAGAGGAGGGTGGTCAATCAAGACCAGCGCCTTAAAAGCATCCTTATATCTTATCTTCCTGACGATATAATGGAATCAGTCATCAACTGTTTAATAGCCAAGCAAACTTGGGATGACTTGGTTAATAGCTTTGAGGGCCCCTCAGATACCAAGGAAAACAGGGTCATGGACCTGAAACTTGAGTATAATACTTTCAGGGCAAAAGACTCTGAAAGTCTCTCTCAGACTTATACCAGATACAAGACTTTGATAAACGAACTATCAAATGATGGTGTAGTATTATCTAAGCATGAGACAAATGTTGGCTTTGTCAACAGTCTCCCTGAGAAGTGGCTAAACTTCTCACAAGGCCTGAGGAATGCTAATCACATTCAGACCCTTGAGCTCCCTGAAATCTATGGGAAATTTGTCTATGAGGACAACTTGATCTCAAGGAGATATCCTGACTCAAAAGCTCTTGAGTCCAAAAAGGCCTTAACCTCCACACCCATATCAACTGCTTTTTATACTAATGGTGTTGTGTAGGACTTTCAAGAGGATTCTGAGGATGAAATTGATGAAAGGACTAGTGATGAGTACCTAAAAGATCTAAACTTGGAATTCCAAGAGAGGGCACTCCTTGCTAGTTCAAAACGTTTCATCAAAAGAAACCAGTCCAATTTTTCAAAAGGAAAAGCAAATGAAACCACTAAATGCTTTAATTGTGGTAAAAATTGTCATTTTGCTAGGGACTGTTATTCTAAAACAACCTCAGAACCCTCTTACAAATTTTCAGGAACTAGCAAGTTTCAACCTAGAATGTTTCAGTCGACCCAACAATTTCAAAACAAGGGTCAAAAAGACTTTGAAGCAAAATATAGGAAAGCCAAGGCTAAACTTGCAATTCTTGAAACTAATCCCTCTATGTCTCAGGCTGCTCAAACACCCAAACCTGTTCAGGCAAAGAATAAGGTTTTAGTAACTGAAGCTTATGACTGGGATGATGAAGAGGTCTCCTGATGAGGCGAAAAGTGTACCGCTTTTAAGGGGTCATTTAAGCCCGAAATCGTATTTATTTGATCAAATATTGCCCTAAATCGTTCCTTTTGTCATTTTAGGTACTTTTGAGGAGAAATCTGGAAAAGGAGGCATTTTGGACGTTTTTGGAGCATTAAAGTGAAGAAAACGGCAAAGTCTCAAGAATCGGCTAAAAGTTACTCTTGACGGCGTCACAATTAACATGGGACGGCGTCATGCCTTGGCAAGAAAAGTTGGATGTGAAATTTACTCATGACGGGCCAGTGAGTTTGCATGAGAATTCTGACGGCGTCACGCTTTAACTAAATCAAGGGCGTCACGGCTTAAATCATAAGGGGACGGCGTCACGTTCATGATCCGACGGCGTCAAACATTGATAAGCCAGAATGGATTTTTGAAGAGCTAAAGAGGGACGGCGTCAAGATGGTCATCCGGGAACCCTAAAAGCGGCGAGGTGACGGCGTCACAATGCATAAGGTGACGCCGTCAGATGTCAAAGTCTATATATAGTTTTCTAATTTTTTGTCATTAGGAGAGAGCTTAGTGTGTGGAATTTTGGGATAAAACCCTAAGACGATTTTAGCTACTTTTTCAGGGCTTTTTGCCTTGAGATCTTCCATGTTTCATTGAAAGATAAGTTATCAATTAATCATTCAATATGTCTATGTGTTGTTTGATTCTATCTTATGCTTGTCTTTTGTTTAACATGTTAGGCTAATTTTATCTTGTGTTTGCTTAGATCTAATGAAACCTAGCTATTGATTATTGGTTGTTAGTGTGTTGTTAGTTGTATTGGATGATTGTTTATCTATGTTAGGCTTAAGAAAACTGGCTAACTTCCTATTCGGTAACTTGCTTGAACGTCTTAAGAAACATGAACCAAACGCGTACTAAAGGTTTTTATGGTTGTATTTAATGCACAAGCGAATTCTAGTGATCCCATGTTAGGAGCTTCCTAGCCGGCTCGACATAGGAGTGAAGTAGGAGCTTGTAGAGTTTGGGGAAGTAAGTACGCCACCCCACGAATGGTATTAAGGAATACACCCGTCATCCACGCGACTAATACACACTAATTAACCGGTAAAAGATAGTTAGGGAGTAAGGAAATCTAAGTAAACACATTTCTCTACACATAAGTTTCTCACCACTTTTCATTTTTGTTATTTTATTTTATTTGCATTTGTAGTAATTTGGGTTAGTTGACTAGCAACTAATTCCGCCCACTCCTTCAAAACCCGAGATTTTACTTGCTTTTATAAATATAAAAACATAAAAAGAATCTTCCTCAACCCTTAGACCTAATTAGAGTAGCCTTTCACACCTAACGAACACTATTCCCTGTGGAGAACGATCAATCCCCCGTACTTACCACTACACTATACTACATCGGTCAGGTACACTGCCTGGTGGGGTTGTAAGCCTCTTGAGATCCCTCGAGAGGTAAAACCTGTTGTAAGGTTGCAAAACCCACGCATCAAGTTTTTGGCGCCGCTGCCGGGGAATAGTTATTGTTTAGGTTGAATTTTTATTTTATAGGTCTACTCACTAGATTCCTTTCTAGTGAGATTTTTATTTTATTTTTATAGGTCTTCTTTAGTCTATCTTATTTCTTTGTTTGTTTGTTCGTAATTTCCATTGACTCTTCCGTTCACCATTATGGAGAATGCGAATCCACCATACCACCAACCACGTAATTCACCCACTCCATATGACATCTTGATGTTTAAACAACATAAAGATGAACCTCTCTATGATGCATGGACTCGTTTTAAATATTTACTCCAAAAAGTCCCTCATCATAACTTCGATTTTTGGTCCCTAACTCAAATCTTTTACAATCATGTCGACCGACATGCCCAAAGGGACATTTACCATATTGCCGGCAGGGATATTAGGGAATTAAGTGCTGAGAAAGCATGGGAAGCTATTGAAGAGTGTGCCCAATATTATTATATAGTAGACAACCCAACAAACGTTAGTACAAGTCATATTGACCACAAATTTCGAGGATCATGAAACAAGTTTGTTTGGGGATGAATATGTTAGTGTTGAGATACCTAAGTGGATGTCATGTAATGCCATATTACAAAACAAACACATAGGTGACCTTGATATGACGGAGGATCTAGCCGAGCATGATCACATTGATCAAAAAGACCTAGGTTTTATGATCGATGATGATGAATCTCAAGAAACACATGATGAATCTTTTGGGCAATTTGAATATAGCAGTCAGAATATTGAGGATGGTCCTTATGATTCGGACATTGAAGTTGAGATGCCTAGAGAAGTACTTGAGATACTTGGTAAAATGTTAGGGTTAGATCATACTAAAACACATGATGAGGATATAGGTGATCTTGACATAAGGAATGATGAGGTAAGTAACATAAGCCCACCAAGTACCCCACAAGTCCTACCATCATTTGAGGCACACACACCGCCCGTGACTTACCCGGAAGAAGTTGAGGAGACTATAGGAACCCCAATAGAGGTAGAGCCCTTGGACCAAACAAAACTAGAAGAAATAGGTTTGAATACTTTTAGTCATAACCTTTCTTTTAGTTCTATGGAAGTTCCTAGTTTTGATGAACCGGAGCCTAAACCAAAAACGTTACCTAATCTTCCATCCTTAGATGTGAACTTAGGAATTGAATTAGGTCCCGACCCACCCATCAAACCATATAGTCTTAAGATTAAGGTAGTAGACTCTAAGCCTTGTAGTGAGGAAGACAATATAGGAGTGAAAAATGACCTTACATGTCTACATCACCCATTCATGATTGATCACAAGAAACATTATGGGTTTAAACCGGGTCTATTGGGTCAAGATGGATTCCCAATTAGGAGTCTCTCGAAGTTGTTAGAAAATGATCCCTTTTTAGGAGAAAACTTTAATTCACCCATTGACCAAAGTGAACTAGGTAAGGTTATGATGAAAGGAGCACACCCCTTTGAGCATATAATTCATCCACCACTCTTTCCTCACGTGGCATACTCCTACCGAGCTGGTGTGTATCGCTACTATCACCCGCACTTAATCCTAAGTGTAGGGAAAACCTCTCTTTTATCCATTAAATAAGGGTAGAGTCAGGCTCATGACTCGAACAAAAACAAGCGCTTCTTGGGAGGCAACCCAAGCGTTATTTGTTTTATTTGCTTTGTGTGTTTATTTATTTGTTTGTTTGTTTGTTTTTATTTGTTTCCGTATGTGTGTTTAATTTTTATCATTATTGATTCATGTTAAAAACTAATTGTGAAAATGCTTTATTTTGTTTTTAACTTCGTCTTAACTACATATAAAGGTATTTTGCAAAAGATAAGTGTAAGGGAAATCTAAATCGGTTTATTAGAACACAAATGAACATGAATCATAATAATAATAAGTTAGCATACATATTCGTATTTGTTTGAGTCAAATGCTTGTATCGAGTCATAATGATGTTTTGCAGAATTTCCAGGAAGTAAGGTAAAGGTTTTTCCAGAAATTTTCCGGAAACTTAAAATGAAAATTTTTGTCAGGTCATTTCTGACGGCGTCAGGGGTTATAACCTGACGGCGTCAGATTTAATTTCCAGAAATTTTTGAAAATTTTGTTTTCATAAAAAGTTTTTATTAAAATCTCCAACTTATAATCTCCAGGAATCTGCAAAGTTATCATTCCACAAGCATTATATCCTTATATATAGATTTTATCCCGCCGATGTTATGCAGGTTTTCGTGTTTGTTTTCTCAGGTTCAACAGGTTATTTTGGACAAGGAAATGTTTTGAATCAAGCTTATGGCGATGCATTAGTCATGGAGCTTCAACATTCTCTTTGGAGGAAGATTTAACCGTGTAATTTCATTATCCAACGAGCGAATCAGGGGAGTATTTGATTTCATTCTTTTACTTTATGCTTTTACATTTGTCATTTGAACATTGGGGACAATGTTCATCTTAAGTGTAAGGGGAGGGTAAAAGTACGATTTTTGAGAATACAATTGCGCTTGATTTTTGTTTGTTTGATGGTAGATGTGTAATAAAACTGAGAGAAATACTTGTTAAGGTAATTTTAGTGCCAAATTTAAAATTTTTTACAACATATAGGAGTGAAACTTTGATTTTAATGAGCGTCTCATGGATAGGAGTTATATGACTAGCACAAAAACCGTACCACTAAAAAATTTTCCACCCCCAAATATGTGAGGTTCGCCCCTAGAATTGGTAGGAAAAGCATTTATGCTATGATGTGTGTACCGGTAGCACTTAGATTCTAGAACTTGCGTTAGGACCATTCCGAGGCCACAAGTGAGACTACATTCGTGTAGTTAGATTTACTACATGATAAGAGGCATTAGGATTAACCCATTGTTTTACACCTGTGTTTTTGTTATAATTACATTGGCTACATTGGTCAAGTAATTCTCCCACACCCTTTGCGTTGTACTCATTTTTAGTACACGATACCCCTAGTACACCCCTCAGAGCCTATCTTTTCGTTTCGACCTTTAAGCATTTTACTTAAAGGAAGAATTTGTTACACCCCACTTAAATGTACACCCAAATCGCCTTAGCCTACCTTGTATGCACTCATCTTTAGTGCATTATTGTGACAACATTTGTTTAAACCCAAGTTAATTATCTAGTTGATTACATGGTTGCTAAGTCGAGTCATATCCTTGTACATATTATTTTGGGACGATTGGGACTCATGGGTAAAGTACTAGTGTAATGGAGTAATGGGGAAGAACATCATTTATTACCCCCATATGTGCTAAATGTTTTAAAAGTACTCCAAGTTTTTCAATTATCTTAATTCGAGTCATTAGATTAGTATTTGTAAAGTTATGTAAAAGTTCAAGTGTAAGGGGATGCAACGCCCCTATGATGTATTATTTTGGATGGTAGGGTAAAAGTGTATGCAAAAAAAAAAAAAAAAAAAAAAAAAAAAAAAAAAAAAAAATCGAAAAATCAAGAAAAATACAAAAAAAATGAGAAAAAGAAAAGTAGAAAAAACATACGGACTACCATCCCGTTTCATTTTATGTTTATTTTATGTTTATGTTTTGTTATTTTCTTTCATTAGCTTAAGATCGAGTCTAGTCTTGGCTTAGCAACGTTGTATAGTACATGTGATTGATCAAGATCTTTAACTCGCCACCAGTAAAATATCCTTTATCCAACAAAACCGTGTTTTCCTTTTCCCTACACCTAACGTTATAACCCATTTAAAAGCCCTCTTTGATAGTTTATCTTAGGTGCTTACGCCTAGTGGAGGAGGTTTTCGATCCTTTCCCAAGCCTATGGTAATCTATTTGCTATGACAGGTAGTGAGAGATATTTTCCGTTTTCATTTATGAGATTTATTTTGATGACACTTGAGAGATGTGAGTATCTAAACACTACTTGTGAGGTGCTAGTATGTAATCTCCGTGCTTATTATGATTGAAGTGGAACGATTATTTGTTGTAATTACTTTTATGTTTGCATTAAATGACCCCTAACTTGTATTTTGATTAGAATAAAAGCGCATTTGCTTGAGGACAAGCAAATCTCAAGTGTAAGGGTATTTGATGAGGCGAAAAGTGTACCGCTTTTAAGGGGTCATTTAAGCCCGAAATCGTATTTATTTGATCAAATATTGCCCTAAATCGTTCCTTTTGTCATTTTAGGTACTTTTGAGGAGAAATCTGGAAAAGGAGGCATTTTGGACGTTTTTGGAGCATTAAAGTGAAGAAAACGGCAAAGTCTCAAGAATCGGCTAAAAGTTACTCTTGACGGCGTCACAATTAACATGGGACGGCGTCATGCCTTGGCAAGAAAAGTTGGATGTGAAATTTACTCATGACGGGCCAGTGAGTTTGCATGAGAATTCTGACGGCGTCACGCTTTAACTAAATCAAGGGCGTCACGGCTTAAATCATAAGGGGACGGCGTCACGTTCATGATCCGACGGCGTCAAACATTGATAAGCCAGAATGGATTTTTGAAGAGCTAAAGAGGGACGGCGTCAAGATGGTCATCCGGGAACCCTAAAAGCGGCGAGGTGACGGCGTCACAATGCATAAGGTGACGCCGTCAGATGTCAAAGTCTATATATAGTTTTCTAATTTTTTGTCATTAGGAGAGAGCTTAGTGTGTGGAATTTTGGGATAAAACCCTAAGACGATTTTAGCTACTTTTTCAGGGCTTTTTGCCTTGAGATCTTCCATGTTTCATTGAAAGATAAGTTATCAATTA
This sequence comes from Artemisia tridentata subsp. tridentata, assembly GCA_021014915.2. Classification (NCBI taxonomy): domain Eukaryota; kingdom Viridiplantae; phylum Streptophyta; class Magnoliopsida; order Asterales; family Asteraceae; genus Artemisia; species Artemisia tridentata. The sequence continues at coordinate 291,862,270 of CP139504.1, read as the reverse complement.
ATCATTCAATATGTCTATGTGTTGTTTGATTCTATCTTATGCTTGTCTTTTGTTTAACATGTTAGGCTAATTTTATCTTGTGTTTGCTTAGATCTAATGAAACCTAGCTATTGATTATTGGTTGTTAGTGTGTTGTTAGTTGTATTGGATGATTGTTTATCTATGTTAGGCTTAAGAAAACTGGCTAACTTCCTATTCGGTAACTTGCTTGAACGTCTTAAGAAACATGAACCAAACGCGTACTAAAGGTTTTTATGGTTGTATTTAATGCACAAGCGAATTCTAGTGATCCCATGTTAGGAGCTTCCTAGCCGGCTCGACATAGGAGTGAAGTAGGAGCTTGTAGAGTTTGGGGAAGTAAGTACGCCACCCCACGAATGGTATTAAGGAATACACCCGTCATCCACGCGACTAATACACACTAATTAACCGGTAAAAGATAGTTAGGGAGTAAGGAAATCTAAGTAAACACATTTCTCTACACATAAGTTTCTCACCACTTTTCATTTTTGTTATTTTATTTTATTTGCATTTGTAGTAATTTGGGTTAGTTGACTAGCAACTAATTCCGCCCACTCCTTCAAAACCCGAGATTTTACTTGCTTTTATAAAATATAAAAACATAAAAAGAATCTTCCTCAACCCTTAGACCTAATTAGAGTAGCCTTTCACACCTAACGAACACTATTCCCTGTGGAGAACGATCAATCCCCCGTACTTACCACTACACTATACTACATCGGTCAGGTACACTGCCTGGTGGGGTTGTAAGCCTCTTGAGATCCCTCGAGAGGTAAAACCTGTTGTAAGGTTGCAAAACCCACGCATCATCTCCTCAGATGAGGAAATTAGAGTGAGTGCACTGATGGCACTCTCTGAAGGTGATTAGGTGGCTGTTGGGAAAAGCCATGCAAGGAATGGAGAGTAGGTAAACATCACCATGAAGAAGGTAAACACTTTACTTTCTATGGATGATGATTCTGATTGGCAGTCTTACATGAATTATATTTGTGTAGATCTTAAATTTGTTGAGGAACAAAGGCTTAACATGTGTTCAAAATATAACAACAAAGTGTCAGAATTGAATAAATGTAGACATGAATTGCTTGTACTAAAGCAAGCCAAATTAGAAACAATAACTCTACAAATTTAGAACACTGAAATTTTGAAACAAAACCAAGCCCTACAAACTGAACTTAACAAAGAAAAAGCTGTCATCCAAGGCTGGACCAAAAAGAACCCCAATGTCTTTGATACTGTGGGTTTAATCCCTAGGAAAACTATAGGAATTGACCATCACATGGTTAACCCCTATGTAAGTCCCAGTGAACTGACCTTTGTTCCAACTGGCATATCTTTTGAGCAAGAAATGCTTCCCAAGTCAAATGACTAGATTGTCAGGGACAACCCAGTCAGTAAGTTACCAAACTTTGAGACTGGAAAGATCTTGCTTCCTGAAAGTCAGGCTTTGAAAAATATGCTTGGACTTACTGAACAACTCAGTAAGCTTGAACTCACAGAACAACTCAGTAATACTGAGTCTGTGAATGAGTCTGAATCAAAATCATGCCCACCACTTCCTCCACTAAATACCCTTCAGGGTGCTGCACCAAACTTAGGCCTCCCACCAATGGTCTTCTCACCACACTCTCCAAAGGAGAGATCAGGAATGGGAACAACCATCCTGAAGAAACCAACCCTTGAAGTCTCAGTAAATACTGATGACTCATCAACTTCAGTCCCTTCTGAAGTAACAACCCAAAGCCCTGATTCAAAATTTGATCAGTTGGCTAAAATGGCCAGGAAGCTGGGAGAGAAGATTGCATCTTCTGAGAAACCTTCTCAATCCAAGAAGGAACAAAAACCAGCTTCCTCAAAGACCAAACCCAAACCCACAAAACTCCTGAAAAGATGTGAATTGTGTAACTATACCAATCATATTACTGATGATTGCTCTAGAATTCTTTATTGCATGGTTTGCAAAAAGGATGATCACAGGACCTCTGATCACAAAACACATTCAGTCACATCAAACATGGCAAGTCTTAAAGCTCAGTCTTTAAACTATCCTTCTGATTCTAAACAGAAACAAAAACAAAAGGCAAAGCCTTTTGCACCTTGCCCTTACTGTGGGTTCAATGACCACCATCCTAAGGATTGTCAAATTGACAATTGTTGTGAAAATAGTGGGAGTTCCACTCATAACACCTCAGGACGTGGTAAGGCCATTCAGGCCAGTAGAGGTATGACAAAGTCAACCTCTCAGTCCACTAAGTCTACATCAGCAATCAAATGCATAATATGTGGTAGCTCAGTCCACTCCACCACTGACCATAAATCACTTGAAAATGTTAATAAGACCCTCAAAGCTAAACCCTCCAAGAAGTGGAGTCCTAGAAAGAACTGACCCAGTTTACCATTTGTGCAGAAACATGCCAGGGATCCTGTTTGGCATCTTGATAGTGGATGTTCAAGGAGCATGACTGGTGTGAAGGAGTATCTGCACAAGTATGTGGATGAATCAGGACCCAAAGTGATATTTGCTGATAACTCATCATGTCTCACTGAAGGTTATGGTTCAGTAAATTGCAATGGTATAGTCTTTACTAGGATAGCTTATGTAAATTGTCTAAAATACAATTTGATAAGTGTCAGTCAACTATGTGATGCAAAATACATAGTTCAGTTTGATGATAAGCAAGGAATCATCTTCAATGCTAATAAGGAAGTTGTCCTTATTGCTCCAAGAAGACATGATGTTTATGTGTTAGACATGTCCAGTCTGACTCAGAATGGAACTTGTCTCTTTACCAAAGCCACTGATACACTCAACTGGCTGTGGCATAAGAGACTCTCCCACCTGAACTTCAAAAACATAAACAACCTTGTAAAACAAAACAAGGTCCTTGGCATACCATCTCTTGTGTTTTCAAAGGATAAACCATGCTCAGCTTGTGATAAAGGTAAACATCACAGAGCATCCTTTAAAACCAAAACCAACTTTTCCATCAAGAATTGCCTACATCTTCTTCATATGGATCTATTTGGACCAATTAGTCCTAGATCTATTAACCATGAGAAGTATACTCTGGTCATTGTGGATGAGTACTCAAGATACACTTGGGTATACTTCCTGATCAAAAAGAGTCAGGCAGCTGAAACAATTATGTCCTTTGTCAGGAACATTGAAAATCAGAATGACATCAAAGTCAAACAGATTAGGACTGACAATGGAACAAAGTTCAAAAATTATGAACTTGAATGTTTCTGTGATGAGAAAGGCATTTCACAAAAAATTTCCTCACCCTACACACCTGAACAAAATGGGGTGGTTGAAAGGAAAAAATAGAACACTCATTGAAGCAGCTAGGACAATGCTAAATGGATCAGTCCTTTCCAAACACTTTTGGACTGAAGCAGTAAAGACTGCCTGTTACACACAAAACAGATCCATCATTGTCAAGAGACATAGCAAAACTCCTTATGAGTTATTCAAGGGAAGAATCCATGACATCAGCTACTTTCATGTCTTTGGGTGTCCTGTGTTTATTCATAATAACAAGGATCACTTAGGAAAATTTGATGCCAAAGCTGATGATGGATACTTCCTAGGATACTCCCTAGTCTCAAAAGCCTTCAGGGTGTTCAACACTAGGAGACAACATGCTGAGGAAACATTTCATGTTACCTTTGATGAGAGCACTGATGCAATCAGTGTCTCTAACAACTCAGTGGAAGAGATAGGTATTGATGAATCATCAAGATACCCTCCTGATGAACATCATACTAATAATGGTCCTTCCACTCAGTACCATGCAAATGCTGACATCTCCTATTACATCATTCCCCACAACCTTCCTTACCCAACCATCACTGAGTTTATTGAAGCACAAAATACTGATGAATTCATTCAGTCAGTACAAAGTACTCAAGTACTAAACAATCACAGTGATGAGTCAACCCCCTCAGACACTCATGATGCTGAAGAACATCATGTGTCTGATCCTGATCCTACCCATCAGGCCTCTACAAGTTCTAATCAATTTCCAAGTCCTCAGGACAGTTGGACTAGGTCTCAGGATATAGAACTTGTCAATATAATTGGTGAGCCTACTGAAGGCATGCTCACAAGAAGCATGGCTGCTGAACTGAGAGCAGCCTCAGCCAATGAATGCCTATTTGTGGACTTCATTTCCACAATTGAACCCAAAAGTGTTAAGGAAGCACTTAAACATCCAAGTTGGGTTCAAGCCATGAATGATGAACTGGAACAATTTGACAGAAACAAGGTAATGACCTTGGTCAAATGTCCTGAAGATGTTTCAGTCATTGGCATGAAATGGGTATTTAAAAACAAATCTAATGAAAATGGCATAGTCATTAAAAATAAAGCCAGACTTGTAGCCAAAGGCTATAATCAACAAGAAGGCATTGACTATGAAGAAACATTTGCACCAGTAGCAAGGATGGAAGCCATCAGGATCTTCCTTGCTTTTGCTACATACATGAACTTCAAGGTGTACCAAATGGATGTTAAAAGTGCATTCTTAAATGGCTCACTGAAAGAAGAAGTTTATGTTCAGCAACCTCCTGGATTTGAAAGCCATGAGTTTCCTGACAATGTCTGCAAGCTTAACAAAGCCCTTTATGGACTGAAACAAGCTCCCAGGGCATGGTATGAGACTCTTTCAGCCTTCTTGATCCAAAACAAATTTGTCAGAGGCAAGATAGACAACACATTGTTTATTTACAAGACAAATAATGATGTCATACTTGTACAAGTGTATGTTGATGACATCATCTTTGGCTCAACAAATTATAAACTTTGCAAACAGTTTGAAAAACTAATGGCAAAGAAATTTGAAATGAGCATGATGGGAGAATTGACTTACTTCCTTGGTCTACAAATCAAGCAGACTGATAAAGGAACCTCTATCAGTCAAGAGAAGTATGTCAAAAGCCTACTGAAGAAGTATGAGCTCAGTGACTGTGCCTCAGTCAAGACTCCCATGGTACCCCCAAACAACCTTGGTCCTGATCTTACTGGAAAACCAGTGAATCAAACTCTTTTTAAAGGAATGATAGGATCACTGATGTATTTACTTGCATCAAGGCCTGATATCCAATTCTCAGTCTACTTATGTGCCAGATATCAATCTGACCCAAGAGAGACTCATATCACTGCTGTGAAAAGGATATTCAGGTACCTGAAAGGTACTCCAAACCTTGGATTATATTATCCAAAATGTTCAGGCCTTTATCTTAAAGGATACTCAGATTCTGACTATGCTGGATGCAACATGGACAGAAAAAGCACCTCAGGCTCTTGCCAAATTCTTGGTGGAAAACTAATCTGTTGGAGTGTTAAGAAGCAACAATCAGTTGCCATGTCCTCAGCTGAAGCTGAATATGTTGCAGCAGCAAGTTGTTGTGCAAATGTACTCTGGATGAAAAGTCAACTCAGTGACTATGGAATTCAGTACAAGATGGTTCCCATCTTTTGTGATAACACAAGTGCAATTGCCATCTCAAATAACCCTGTTCTTCATCAGAGAACAAAACACATTGATATTAGATATCATTTCATCAGGGACCATGTCATGAATGGTGACATAGAATTACACTTCATTCCTACTGAATATCAGCTAGCTGATATATTCACCAAGCCATTGGATGAACCAACTTTCACCAGACTGAAAGCTGAACTAGGAATGTTGGATATTGAAAATCAGTCCACTGATTGACTCCATCCAAATATGTGTAAATTCTGAATCCCTGACTCAATGTGTTCTTCAGTGAGAAAGGTCACTGAACTTCAGGAACTAAACCCAAGTTCCTGAACCCTTAATCCTCAGGAATTAAACCCAAGTTCCTGAATTCTTGGTTCTCAGGAACTAAACCCAAGTTCCTGAACCCTTGAACCTCAGGAATTAGACCCAAATTCCTGATCACTAGAACCATCAGTGACAAAACCCAAGTCGTGACAATCAGGTTCACTGAATGAAAAGTCATTCAGGGTCCTCAAGAGACATTAAATACTGACTTAAATGCTCTAAGTATCTAGTTAGTAAATGTCCGAGGTTGGTAACTGAACTCATATTTAATTTAAGAATATTTGTTCTTTTTTGCCTTTCTGGCTTCCACCTCTGGGCCCCCACATTCCCACTTGGCATTAAATGCCTCTCCAATCACATTACAGATATGTGATGACTCATCTCTGCAAATTACACTTTTGCAGAACTGCTCAACTGTTCACCTTGACTGTTGCGCCAAACAAGGGAAAAGTGGAGTGTTGGCATTAAATACGGATCCCAAAACATTTTATTCAAAACAGTTTCCAAAAATTCTTTTTGAATAAATAAAATCCGCTTAATGCCTAAAATACCCTCCACTTCACTTCCCTATAAATACCCCAAACAAAATTAACACACACACGTTTTTTAGAATACTAAGAAAAACTCTGCCATTTTTAACTCTCAAAATTTTGTGTGTGTGTTCATAAGCTTTAGAAACCCAAAAACCGTATGTCAAACCCAGACTCACCTACACATATGGCTTCTTCCAAAGCTGTCATTTACGCCCCTAATGTGGAATTCATATTAGAGGGTGTAGACCTCACCAAGAACAATGTGGTGGGAAAATTTTCCTATCCACAAAAGTTCCCTGCCTACAAGAACGTTATGAAATATCTTCAAAACTGTTTTCTTGCAAAGGCATTTACTAAGACCCCCTCTGTCATCTACCATGACTACCGAAGGGAATTCTGGTGTTCTGCTGTGGCTACTAGCCCAAAAGACACCAAAGAATCCATCATCACATTCACAGCGATGAATGGGAAAAGACCCCTTTCCCTGGATTACAACACCTTCATCAAGGCCACAGGTCTTGACTTTGCTGAGGCTTTTGAGCCCAATCCTACTGACCAAGAGGTCAAAGCAGAGTTGATATTCTTAGGACCTCATGACCCAAAACGTCCTAAGGAGTCCGCTGGAGCCTTATTAGAAAAGGCTCCAATTGTCAAAACCTGGTTCCACCCAGTCTGGAGGATCCTGATGACATTCGTCATTCAGGTTCTTGGGGGGAATAAATCCTCCACTGAGCAATTGAACTCATCACAACAATTGATGTTGTTCAGTCTCTTGGAGGGTAGAAAAATTGATATCGGAGGTATTATCTTCCGTGACCTTGTTGCTAAGCTCTCAGGGAAATCTAGGCAAAAACACTTGTCTTATCCTAGGTTTATTTCCTGTGTGCTTCAGGACCTTCTTGGTTCTGACTATGTGAGGCCTGACGTCTTTGGTATGAAACCTGACGTCTTACACAAGACCAATTTCACTAGTGGCATCACTGAGGTACAACCCATTGCCCTGACTAACTACATGCAAGAGGTTATCGTTGTTTCTCTAGTACCTTCACCTACAAAGAAGGTGAAGAAGACAAAGAAGGGTCAGTCCAGTAAGGTGGTTAGACCCAAACCACTCGCCACTGAGACTGATGCCGAAAACCAACTCAACCTTAAAAAGAGGTTGAATGTGGCCCAGACCTCTGAGACACCCACTACAGAGACCCCCTGACCACAAAACAAAGGCCAACGGAGGGCACTGAGAAATCATCCTCAGTGTCCTCGGGCAAACCCTTTCCACATGTTCCCACTGACATACACAAGTCTGAGGGATCAGGAACATTCACCATTTCACATCCCCATGAAGGAACTGACAAATCACAATCAGTTCCTGAGGGAGAAAAGGGTTCTAAATCCTCGGTGAGGCATCACTACTCCACTGAGAAGGGGACCCACAACCTCTCACATCCCGATGAAGTAATTGATAAATCACAATCAGGGCCTGAGGGAGAAAGGGGTCCTAAATCCTCAGTAGGACAGCACTATCCTACTGGGAAGGGGACCCACCAACAATCACATCCTGCTAACGTTCCTGAGCAATCACACTCAGGATCTCAGGGAGTTCAAGACCCTAAATCCCCAAAAGGACAGTACAATCCTGATGGGAAGGGGGTCCGTCAATCATTACAATCAGTGCCTAGTGATACTACTGGAAAACACCCATCAGTAGTTGAAGGCACTAAGGGGGAGAAAGACTCAGAGGGAAAGAAACAACCCGCTGATATGGAACCCATCACCCCCTTAAGTGGATCCATTCACTCAGGAACTGCCCCCAAAAGCCAGGCTGGTATTACCCCAGTTATTATGGCTAGTCAGGCTGAGCAAACCCACTCAGTTATTATGACAACGGGGTCAGGACCTGGCCAAAACAAAGGCGAGTCTTCTTATGAAGAGGAGCCGGTTCAACTTTTGGGTGTTGAGTCCATGGGGGACATTCAGGCTCTTCTTGAGTCTGATAATAATGATGAGCTCAAGGAAGAGAGTGATGAGGAAATTTTTGAGGCAGGTGAGGATATGGAAACTGATGTACAATCTGAACAATCTGAACAACCTGAACAATCACATCAGTTATCTCCACATCCAAGTGAAGAATCAGAATCTCAGGCTGCTGGTTCTTCGGATACTGACAACATCCTCACCAAGTATGACAACACTCTTCCTCTCACTGAGAGACAATTGGTCAAGTTCCTGCTTGAGACCAACAAGGCTCTCTTCCAAGGTCTGACTGAAGAAACGTTTGACCAGTACACTGAAGCCGCTGTTCATTATGTCAACCTGAAGGAATCAGTGGAAGCCTATCATGATGATGAAAATGAGCACATGTCATCTATCTCCTTCTCCCTGACGAATCTTGATTACAACTTAAAACTGTTCAACGAGTCTCTCACCAACTTACAAAAGAGCATTGACACTATTTAAGAGTCAGTGAAAGATGACCCTGAGCTAAACAAAAAAGTTCTTCAGGCTTCAGAAACTTACCAGCAACAAACTTCTTAGTTGACTGAGCTGGTAACTGTGCTGAGATCCTCAAATCTTTAGGGACTCAACTCTTCAGTGGACTCCATCCGATCTTCCCTGGGTCTTATGGAGTCCCACATGGCTTCTTTGGCATCATCTTCTTCCTCCATGGCTTGGAATCTTGGGCCAAGGATGACTGCATTAGAGGCTTCTCAGGCTTCTCTTGAGACTAAGGTCTCAACTCTTCAGGAAGACACCTCAGACATCAAGTCCATGATGACTGAGATCTATCAGGCCTTCAAAGGTCAAGCTCCCTCAACTTAAGTAAGCGAACCAACTCTTGCTCTCACTATGGGTCAAGCAACAGTTGAGGGGGAGAAAGTCACTGAAGAACCTCCACAACCTGAACAAGAACAACCTCCTTCTCACACTGAGGGGGAGAATCCTGAAGCCACCTCATCTTCATCCCATCAAGATAAAGGCAAGGGCATTCTCACAACCATTGAGCCTGAGCCCACAATCTTGGTACCTGCCTTAAAGGAAAGAAGGCCAGACCCTGATGAACCAGTCAGGGTTCCTTATGAAATCAATGGGGTGATGGAACTTCTCACTCATGTTGAAATTCAAGCTCACATAGAGAAAGAGGAGGCAATGAAGAAAGCTGCTGAAGATGAAAGGCAGAACAAGCTTGCTCTCATTCAGGTTGCAAGAGAAGAGGCTGAGAAGATTGGGATTGAGGCAAAAGACCTTGCAAAAAGGGAAGGTGGCAAGAGCTTTGTGGAAGCTCAGAATGCTCAGTTGACTGCTCTCAGGCAGAAAAGAGAAGAAAGGGCAAAAAGGGCTGAAGAAATTAGGCAGAACAGGATTGAGAGATATCAGTGGGTCATGACAAGCAGGTTGAAGCCTGAACCCATCCTTGATATCAAGATTCACCGAAACTCCAAGCCTGCCATTGTTACTGTCTACAGGAGTACTGACAAAAGAATCCTTCAGGTTCATAGCCCCTTCAGATTTGCAGACTTTGGGATCACTGAGTTGGATGAATTGGGTTCAATATTAGCGAAAAAATCTAATGTTGTGGTCCCTGGTCTATTAAAATCCCTGAGCCTGAGGTATGAAAGATTGTCAGCAGCACCTCAGGAACTTGGTATTCCATCTCTTCTTCCCGCTTCAGCCGAACAGCCTGCCCCTTCTCAGTCTTCTTCAAGAAAGAGAAAGAAGATTAAAGGTGAGCCTGAGATCAAGGTTCCTGGTCTTGACTGTAATAGGGCTCTCCCTGAAGGTGTTCCATTCAGGAACAATGTGGTCATTGAACAACCTGAAAGAGGTATGTTCTTCATTGATGAGTTCGGTGACCAAGCCTTTTAGAGATGGAGTGATATTGATCTATGATGAGTGGCCTTTTACTCATCATTTTACACCTGAAAAACCCCACAAAAATGACCAAAAACACCCAAATGGACCATATATTGTTGCATATATCCTTGGATTGTGTTTTATGTGTTTCAGGTACAAAATGATTGAAAACGGGGCAAATATGGACAAAACCGAGCGTGATATGGAAAAGAGCCAAAAACCGAAGCCGGAAAAGACATTTTTCATGTGGATTTAATTCGAGCTCAAAAATCCCAAAACGGCCCTTGGATTATTTTTACTTCACAAATTTGGCCGCTAGTTTAACTTTACAAAAGTGACAAGATTTGGTCCCTACAATTTCTAAATGTACAACTTTGGTCCTTGTGTTTAAACCATAAACTATCCTATATCACAAACAACCGGATTAAAAAAAAAAAAAAAAAAAAAAAAAAAAAAAAAAAAAAAAAAAAACCCAAACCCAACCCATTCACAACATTAATCCCACCAGCTCAACATCCCACCAAGGCCCAACCATTTTCCCTTAACTAAAACTAATACCTGGGTCAAAGAATCAGTCAAACAACACACAAATTGGTCAAACCTAGACCTAATCACTGTTTCATCTCCTTCTTAATCCCAAATCCCGCCTAACCTAGATAATCCCAACCAGTCACCATCACCTCCCACTACCATCCAAGAACCATCACCATGGTCCCCCCCCATCCACCTCAGCAATCCTAGGGCCAAGAAAAGGATCAACGGCTCAAATTAGAAGTTGTGGAGATCAAGAAAATCCGAGGGTCAAGAAATTAGCTCAAGGGCACATCTGGGATTACACTCACATGGAAAGCACAAGCTGAGGAAGAGAGAAACCCTAGTTTTCTAGTATAAATAGAATAGGATAAGTAGTAGAACAGTTAGGTTTATATTTAGCTTAAAATTTAGGTATTTTTCTTTTTTCTTTTATTGTGATTTATCTTGTTTTTTTTAATTTCCAGTAATGTAATTTCAATTCAGTTAATGCAAATTTAATTTTTCTTGTTTTTATTTTATTGGTCAACAAAAGTCAACTGCTTATTACTTCTTATATTATTGCTTATTTGCTTATTTGTGTTTCTTTATGCTTATCTGCTTACTTTGATGCTATTTGGAGTTAGGCTAGTAGCTCTTAGTTAGCTTCTTATCAGTCCACAAAACACTTAGCAGTTCAAGTTTTTTTGATTTTCCTACTTTTTCAGCATCCTTTGTTGAATTTTAATTCCATCATGTTTGGTTGTTTTAAGCTAAGTTTTTGCACTAATGGACTTGGCTGGCTTACCTTTCCATTTCCATTTTTTTTTATATTTTTAGGATTTTTATTTTAGTGCTTTTTGTTAGCTTAAAATGTCCCTTTTCTGCCCTGCACCTAAATACCTCAGCAGCCCCATTTAGGCCTACTAGCAGACCCTTATTGCTTTTGTGATTCTAAGTTCTTATTTGATGTTCAATGGAGTTTTTTTTCTGAGTATGTTGAATCATTTAGAATAGGTTTTGCTTAAAATAGTTTTTTCCAAGTTCTTATTAGCTTATAATTAGTTTAGCAGCCCAAACTTACCTTTTTCTTGCCCCACTGTTATGATGTTTTGCTTATTTCTGAGCTTTTTTAGCAGTTATAAAAATGTTTCTAGCTTTAAGAATAGCTTATCTTCATTAGTTAGTTAAGGTTCAAAAAGAAAAAAATAAAAAAAAATAAGTTTACAAAAAGGCTGAGCCAGGGATTCGAACCCTGGTCTCTTGCCTAGCCAAGCCTCACACACACCAAACCTTAACCACTCTGCCCTTGGGACTTTCTTGTCCTACCTCTCTTCTTTAATCCTTTTAACACATTTTCTCTTTATTTAGCTTATTTTATCTGTTGGCTTATAATCAGCTTATTCCAATATGCTGAGTCTGTCCTTTTATTTTTCCTAGCTTCAGTGTACTTTAAAGTATTTTCCAGCAAAATTTCAAAATTTTCTCTTTTCGTTTGGTATTTTTAATCATTTATTTTCTTTTAATTAGTTTTTAATTCGTATTTAATTATTTAAAAATCAAAAAAATATAATTCTTTTTTTCAAAATTTTATTTTGTCATTTAGGACATATGAAAATTAATTTGGTATTCGTAGGGTTAATTTTTATAGATTGTTACGTTTTTACTCGTTATTAGTTTCCGGTTTACGTTATTTTATTTTTGTTTTATTAGATATTAAAATCCGAAGCGACCCTCGTCTTTTCAAGCATTTTAATACCAAACCTCAAACGATATCCTCAATTTCACGCCTCGTTGGGACTATGACCCGGGTATTCGCTTATCCGGTTTATTACAATTGATTGTGTTGCGTCAAACCGTCGCGAGTTGATTTTCTTCGTGAGAGGTTTAGACTTGTGACGTGCTTGACCACGAACAATCAATTTTTGGCGCCGCTTCCGCGGAGGCGTGTTGCGACAATATCGTTACGGTTTGACGATTAGTGACTTGAAGATCCTTCCTCGTGAAGTTACGTTTTTATCTTGTGAATATTTTTTATCAAAAATCCAAAAAAATTAAAAAAAAAAAAAAAAAAAAAAAACCTTGAAAAACCCAAAAAGATTTTCTATTCAAAAATTATTTTCCTTTTTCTTTTAAATGTTTCTAAATTTAAAAATCCAAAAATATTCTTCTCAATCCTCTTATCCGTTTAATTCTTTATCTCTCACCCTCTATTTGTTTGATTCTATCTTCTTAACCCTCATTAATGTTTAATTCTCATGTCGTCACTGGGCTATACTTGTTTTGATTGTAAAAGCCCGTTGATTGACAGTCTTCGTTGTTCAAAGTGTGCGTGTGAGCGGTGTGGAAATCACAACCCAAGAGGATCTTGTTATTGGTGTGAAGTAGCCCTCAAAAAGCTTAATTCCATCGATAATTCTCAAAGTTCTTCCGAACACCCTCCACAACCCTAGCCATCTTCACTCACTCAGCATAATTGCTTTATATGTGGAGATCCGTTGGGGGATGATTCACATTGTGAACGATGTTTCTGCAAAGGATGTGGGTTTACCCATGGACTTTGCATGTGTTGCACTTCTGAAATCGAAAATACACTTGATTATCCAGATTTTCAAAACGATTTCAACCTTCCTCAAAATTCATTTTGGCAAGAACCGTGCTATCAAAATTTCAATGATATATCATTTCAAAATATACCAAATGATCTTTGTGAGTATTGTGGAGGTCCTCACCAAAGTTTTGATTGTCAAGCAAGTAACATGCTTGTCTATGAGCAAGTTGCGTGTAACGATCAAAATTTTGGGTATGACCATTATCCATATAATTCACCGAATCAGTCACAACAATCATATTGTTGTGAGTACTGTGGAGGTCCTCACTATAGCTCTGATTTTCAAACGAGGAACCCGCTTGTCTATGAGCATGTCCCTTGTAACAATTATGACTATTCTTATCATGACCAACCTCCACAGTATCAAACGATTCAAACTCAGCCTCCGCCATCTCATCAAGAATTATTCCAAGACATTGATAATGAAAGGAATGATCATATGGATTTGGTTTTCAAAGATATACTCCAACGATTGCAAGATTTGAGGAATACATCTAATGATCTGGCTATTAATCATACCCAAGAAGATCGTCATGAAAAATCTTGTGCAGAACTTCTAGCCGAAGAACGAGGTGCAAAAATGCGTTCCATATTTCTGAGGGCTACCCTTCTTGATGACGATGATGAGGAAGAAGACGAGGAGAGTACGATTCCTTTGAGTGATATCATTTCTCAGCTCCCTCAGTCTATTGCAATCACAAACATCTTTCCCTCTCAGTCTAGACCCGAGGACTCTCTCATTATGGGGGATGAACATCTTAGCACTATTCCTGAAAAGGAATCGGACGAATTCATAAAGTCTAGTGCTGAGAACCTTGTCCCAACCCCAAGTGAGTCTGAAGAGATATTCGACAGAGAATGTGATTCTCCAATTTTTGGAGAATCTCTTGACATCTCTGAGGTTACTTCCGGGATTTTCTCTAACACTCTTTTTGAATTTGATGACGATTGCTTTTCTAGCAACGTGAATCCTCTCTTTGTTGAAGTGTTAGAGAACGATAAGGTCAAAGACTCTATTGTTTTTGATAATACGACCTAAATTGTTAATCCCGAGAATCAAAAAGATATTCTTTCTCCGACATATGTGACATTGCCTTTTGGGGATCGCCCTTATATTGACTTCACATATGTCGTTCGAGCTTTTCTACCTTTCTTCTCCTATAAAGTAGATTGTCCTTTCAGTCACTCGTTCAGGAGTGAGGACAAAATTTTTGACCCCGGCATCTCCATTTATCATCCTTTTAAGCCGTAGGTATCTCATCGGAGTGGAACTTTCAAGCATTTCAATGTTTATCCAAATATCTTGAATGAAAGTCCTATGGAGATTTTCTCTTCCACATACTCCCCCAAGAACAAATGAATTCGGGACGAGTCTAAGCTATACGACTCGAAAAAAAACAAGCGCTTCGTGGGTGGCAACCCATGCTTATCCTTCTATCTTCTTTCTTATTTCTAACACTAAGTGTGGGGGAATTCCTCTACTTGTTGCTTTGTTGTTGTGTGTTTGCCTTTGTTTTCAGGATTCCCGTAGATCGTGATGATTGATGCGCCTGTTTTCAATCCAGCCGCCCAATATCCGATCTTTTTACTAACCTCCAGGGATATCTTATTAATCCTTTTTGTGAAAAAGATTTCGTTTCCACACTTAGGTAGTAATCTTACCCTTTTACGTTCTATAGTGTCGGCTTAGGCCGGTACTTTGAATATTGAGGGCAATATTCAATTCTAAGAGTGGGGTGGGGGGGGGGAATTCTCATTTGACTAAATTTTAAAAAAAATTCACATTTTGTACCTACTAGTCCCCTAGCACCCCCGTTTTGACCAAAAATTTTAAAATTTTTATCGTATTTTGCATGAAAAAGAAGTGCTTTGCACATTAAAAAATAATTTGCTAAACACTAATACTTCGGTATTAGTGAAAGTTTAGACTTGATTAGGCTAGAACAAGGGGAATCCCGACTCTGCTAGAGTGTTGATCTAACTGCTACCCTTAACGTTTAGGCTAAGTTTTTACGAATTGTGCAAATGAAAATGCTAAGCGTGGAGTAGTTGGTTCTCTTTAGAGCTTATATAAGTAATCTATGGCTTTTCCTCCCAGGAGCTCCTAATCTGACTAAATTAGTGCTATTTTCAAACTTTTGAACGCAAAAACCGTTTTTGTTAAGAAAATAAATTTTTATACAATCTTGATTTAGAATACTAGTTCAAAGTTTTATTTAAATTTCGGAACAAGCATACTTTCGCAAAAACATAATAAGAATGCAAAATGAAAGTGAGACGTTGCTTGAAAGTTGCAAAAGTTAAAGTTTTAAGTATGAATAAATAAGTCCTAACCTTCGGTTCGAGATCGGTCCTTGGATCCTTATTACCAAAAGGCGTTTAGGTCTTGGCTACCCTCTTGCACCGGCCCTTGGACCCTTAATTCTGAAAGGCGTTAAGGTCTTGGAACTCTCCGTTGTAACGGCCCTTGGATTCTTTATTCCGGAAGGTGTAAGGTCTTGGAATTTCCCCGTGAAGCTCCGTAGTTTATGGTACAAGAATGAGTTAAGTAAAAAAAAAAAAAAAGTGATGAAAAATGAGAAAGATGTTTATGTTTGTTGCTTATGAATAAATGTGAGAAACTTGCTTCTTCTTAAATTTAAATCGAAATTTGAACTAGTATTCGTCAAAATTGTCTAAAAAGTTGGACGGTGATTTAGAAATTTTTGACTTCAAAGATCCCGTGAGCTCCGATACTATTCTCGAGGGTGTAAAAACCTAGCCTCCTAAGTTTACTAAGGACAAGCTGAGAAGAAAGTCGCTACATGGAGTGATCTCACATTTGAATCTCTAATTTCTAAATCATTGTCGGTTTTTAACCCTAATAAATGTCGATTTTTACGATCAAAACTTTGAAAACAAGCACACACACCTAACTTATGAATAATTGTAGGAGTGAAAAGTTAAGTCTCGGCTTACATAGGTTACTAATATAAGTAGTGTTAGCATTTTACAAAAACGTTTGCACAAGGGTTTTAGACTTAGTTGGGGAGTATAAAAAGAGGATGACGATTACAATTCCCCGGAGTCACCCATTTTGTGTGATTCCCGTTCCATGATGCCATTTTTAAAAATCAAGCATGATATTTACGTTTGTTCGCGTTTAAATTACTTGCATTTAATAATAAAGTCAAAACGGGATAGTCTTGGTAATTTTGATCCTTTCATTACTTTATATGATCGGATTGCTAGGGACTAGCAATTGCTTAGTGTGGGGGATTGATGAGTGGCCTTTTACTCATCATTTTACACCCGAAAAACCCCACAAAAACGACCAAAAACACCCAAATGGACCATATATTGTTGCATATATCCTTGAATTGTGTTTTATATGTTTCAGATACAAAAGGATTGAAAACGGGGCAAATATGGACAAAACCGAGCGTGATATGGAAAAGAGCCAAAAACCGAAGCCGGAAAAGACATTTTTCTTGTGAATTTAATTCGAGCTCAAAAATCCCAAAACGGCCCTTGGATTATTTTTACTTCACAAATTTGGCCGCTAGTTTAACTTTACAAAAGTGACAAGATTTGGTCCCTACAATTTCTAAATGTACAACTTTGGTCCTTGTGTTTAAACCATAAACTATCCTATATCACAAACAACCAGATTAAAAAAAAAAAAAAAAAAAAAAACCAAACCCAACCCATTCACAACATTAATCCCACCAGCCCAACATCCCACCAAGGCCCAACCATTTTCCCTTAACTAAAACTAATACCTGGGTCAAAGAATCAATCAAACAACACACAAATTGGTCAAACCTAGACCTAATCACTGTTTCATCTCCTTCTTAATCCCAAATCCCGCCTAACCTAGATAATCCCAACCAGTCACCATCACCTCCTACTACCATCCAAGAACCATCACCATGGTCCCCCCCCATCCACCTCAGCAATCCTAGGGCCAAGAAAAGGATCAACGGCTCAAATTAGAAGTTGTGGAGATCAAGAAAATCCGAGGGTCAAGAAATTAGCTCAAGGGCACATCTGGGATTACACTCACATGGAAAGCACAAGCTGAGGAAGAGAGAAACCCTAGTTTTCTAGTATAAATAGAATAGGATAAGCAGTAGAACGGTTAGGTTTATATTTAGCTTAAAATTTAGGTATTTTTCTTTTTTCTTTTATTGTGATTTATCTTGTTTTTTTTAATTTCCAGTAATGTAATTTCAATTCAGTTAATGCAAATTTAATTTTTCTTGTTTTTATTTTATTGGTCAACAAAAGTCAACTGCTTATTACTGCTTATATTATTGCTTATTTGCTTATTTGTGTTTCTTTATGCTTATCTGCTTACTTTGATGCTATTTGGAGTTAGGCTAGTAGCTCTTAGTTAGCTTCTTATCAGTCCACAAAACACTTAGCAGTTCAAGTTTTTTTGATTTTCCTACTTTTTCAGCCTCCTTTGTTGAATTTTAATTCCATCATGTTTAGTTGTTTTAAGCTAAGTTTTTGCACTAATGGACTTGGCTGGCTTACCTTTCCATTTCCATTTTTTTTTATATTTTTAGGATTTTTATTTTAGTGCTTTTTGTTAGCTTAAAATGTCCCTTTTCTGCCCTGCACCTAAATACCTCAGCAGCCCCATTTAGGCCTACTAGCAGACCCTTATTGCTTTTGTGATTCTAAGTTCTTATTTGATGTTCAATGGAGTTTTTTTTCTGAGTATGTTGAATCATTTAGAATAGGATTTGCTTAAAATAGTTTTTTCCAAGTTCTTATTAGCTTATAATTAGTTTAGCAGCCCAAACTTACCTTTTTCTTGCCCCACTGTTCTGATGTTTTGCTTATTTCTGAGCTTTTTTAGCAGTTATAAAAATGTTTCTAGCTTTAAGAATAGCTTATCTTCATTAGTTAGTTAAGGTTCAAAAAGAAAAAAATGAAAAAAAAATAAGTTTACAAAAAGGCGGAGCCAGGGATTCGAACCCTGGCCTCTTGCCTAGCCAAGCCTCACACACACCAAACCTTAACCACTCTGCCCTTGGGACTTTCTTGTCCTACCTCTCTTCTTTAATCCTTTTAACACCTTTTCTCTTTATTTAGCTTATTTTATCTGTTGGCTTATAATCAGCTTATTCCAATAAGCTGAGTCTGTCCTTTTATTTTTCCTAGCTTCAGTGTACTTTAAAGTATTTTCCAGCAAAATTTCAAAATTTTCTCTTTTCGTTTGGTATTTTTAATCATTTATTTTCTTTTAATTAGTTTTTAATTCGTATTTAATTATTTAAAAATCAAAAAAATATAATTCTTTTTTTCAAAATTTTATTTTGTCATTTAGGACGTATGAAAATTAATTTGGTATTCGTAGGGTTAATTTTTATAGATTGTTACGTTTTTACTCGTTATTAGTTTCCGGTTTACGTTATTTTATTTTTGTTTTATTAGATATTAAAAACCGAAGCGACCCTCGTCTTTTCAAGCATTTTAATACCAAACCTCAAACGATATCCTCAATTTCACGCCTCGTTGGGACTACGACCCGGGTATTCGCTTATCCGGTTTATTACAATTGATTGTGTTGCGTCAAACCGTCACGAGTTGATTTTCTTCGTGAGAGGTTTAGACTTGTGACGTGCTTGACCACGAACAATCAATCTATCAGGGATCAAAGCCATGCTTGGCTTTCTAATGATGGCCTCCCCACTCAAAACTCCTTAAAATGTGAGGTTTTGCCAAGATCTGAAAAGGAAAATCCAATAGCACCCTGACCAACAAGAACTGCGGTCAAAGAAGCCTAAGCTTGAAGCCCTTGGGATTAAGTTGAACTGATGAATCTACCTGACTACCACCACCACCTTTTGTACTTAGTTTTGATAGGACTTGTAATGATATTAATAAGATGATGTTTTTATTATTTCAGTGTCCTTATTTACATTCTAGTACATTCAGTATGAGTAGAAGTCATTAGCTCACTCATTACTGATCAAAACACTTAGGAATAATTTATATCCAAATAGGGGGAGATTGTTGGGTCCGTCAGTACCCAAGAATACTTAAAACAAGATTTGAACACAAATTAACTAAGTGTTAACTTAAACCGAGAACAATTCAAGTCACTGAGAGAACAGTCTCTCAGTGAGTCATCTTCAGGATGCTTAAGGCGAATTCAAGAAGAAGGATTCACTACTCAGGAAGGCGGTACTCCCTGAGTAGGACTTAAGCCAAAGAAGAAGATGATGGTTCAGTGAGTGTTGGACAAGAACTCACTGAACCCCAGTCTCCTCAACAACATTAAGTGACTGAAGACTGAAGAACTCAACGCCTGAAAGAAAGGCGGGAAGATCTGGGAAGAGTTTAAGATAAGATCAAATCTTATCTTGTCAGGAAGAAACTTTCCCTAAGACGGCTAAAAGTCATGGAGTGTCAGACCAACCACTCCTAAAGACTTTATAGTCCATTCCCATTAGTTCTTGGAAATGACAATTATTGTTGTAATTGTCAGACACGCTTGCTTCAACAAGTTGTAGTTTTTTAATCACTTTTACTCTTTTATACTTGTGTATAAATAGGTTCAAAAGGAGAGAAGTTGAGTGTGTTTTGTACATTGAAAGCTTAGACTTTTACAAAGCAACTTCTCTCCTACAAAGAGTAACGTATCCCTGAGATAGCTCAGTGGGTCGAATATTAACCACTCAAAGTAAAGCTTGAGTTTAGATATGAGACACCACCATACCTTGTCTATTAAATCCCAAGTGTTTGTTTCGCAAAACACTTGGGTAATAGATTCTTTGATTCATTTCTAATAAGAATTTAAACGTTGAAAAATACTTATGTGTTTTTACTCTTAAGTTTCATTAATCTGTTAGAATTAATCATAACATTGTATTAGTCATAAGCACGAATAGATTAACTTTCTAGTTAACTCTAAGCGTGCAGAGGGAACAACATTGTTCAATCACAACTAATTAATTGCACATGTTTTAGGAAAATTTACGGGATTTGAAAGGGATTCGGGCTTTCAAAAAACCTCTCTGTTTACTTTTTTTGCTCGGCAGATTGGGCGGAACCAAAAATTTGGTTCCGTCCGTCCAAATTTTTGGTGCCACAAAAAATCACCTGACGGATCAGGCGGAACCAAATTCTGGGTTCCGCCTGTGTAGTCGTTTGGTTCCGCCAATCAACAGCTATATTTTTAAATTTTCAATTAATCCCGCACTCTAGTCCACTCATTCTTGTTATTAGGATACTTTTACTGATAATACCTCATATTAGGATCATCTTAGATCACTTACAACAATAGGAAAAATATTTCCCACCAAAACTTGAAATTTCAAAATATCACTCAAGTTACCTTTCTCCACCAAGCAAGAATCCCTCAAAATGGTTCCTTACCATCCGTGGATCAATTACATCATTAGATTTCCCACTCACCACTATGCATTAACTGCATATCTTCTTCATTTCACTCAACTCAATCCCATTGGATTGACTTTGATGATTTGATATACTTCTCTTCCACTTCCAAATAATTAGAAACCACCATCTTTGTATAGTTTAACATCAAATCCAAACACACTCTTCCATAAATCTTGGAGTCTATAAATTGGAACCTTTAGGATGAACAATTCTCACACCTTCACCACCATTTCTAGTAGCATTTCTGCATCTCTCAACTATTCTCTCCACAATGACAAAGTCAAACAACTCCTCATCATCAAGACCTCAAAGAAGAACTGCTAGGATGAGTGTCAGACTATGTTGCTTTGTCAACCTTAACTCCTCATCCTCAGAATCATCACCACTAAACATCTCATCTTCAATCGATAATGAGAACTTCCTCACCTTGTCAACTCCAACACCTCCACATATCATCATCACCACTCCACCACCTACCAAAACACCAGTGGCCACCACACCACCTCCCGCACCATCTCAGATACCAAAATCACCATCACCTCCTAGATCCCCTAAAATTCAACCAATAGAGTTGTTTGCCACTCCACCAACCTATCAACATCCCTACTTAGAAACCTTGGAAGACCTACCTCCAAGATCCACCAATCCACCACCAATGCCATTTGAGGTTGAACCTTCACAACAAGAACCACTACTCTTCCACCCTATTTATAGGGACATCCATGGTCCTCTTTACCGTGAACAAGCTCCACCTCAACAACCTCAAACTCAACCTTTCTCACCAACCTCCTTACTCCAAAGCATTGACGAGTCAACGTGGATTAATCATCCACAAACTCAAGGTGAAATAAATGAGGAACTTAACCGCCTCTATACCTTTTCAAACATGGTGGATTCCCACCTCAATAAAGCAATGGATCTGCAATCCACATTGCTTGCATCCATCATGTCTCCACCAAACCCCAACCAACAATCAACCTATGCTCCACCACCACCACCAACAAACGAACCAACCTTACCACCCAACTTCCCTCGCCATGGTTGCCCCATGTGTGAGCGAACCGCTCATCTCACTCAACGAACCAACATTTTGGTTCATGAGTTACAAAATGAGATGAGGTTCATCTTGAACCATATCCTTGAGCGCCTCAACGCTCTTTCACACCCACCTCAATAGATGCTCAAACTAGGACCTTTTTATCTTAGGATTTTTTTTAGGATTTTTATTTTAGGACTCTTTTTCTTTCTAAGTTATTTTCTATTTATTTCCTTTGTAGCATCTCAATTTGTGACTTTTGTCACAAATAATTTTCAAATGAAAGATGTTTGTTGATGTTTGTGTGTTGATTGTGATCACTAATTGTGCATTATATGGTTGGTTTGACTTACTTATCAACTAACCTTTGTTTTGTAGCTCTCATTATTCATGAATCATTATACTTGGTTGGTTTGAACCATTTACAACTAACCATTGTTTTGTAGCATCCTTCATCCTTGCATCATATACTTTGGCACCCTAACAAGGGAGAGTATTGACCAAGGGGGAGCTAATCAAGCACTAACCTTTGTTTTTGTAGCTTTCTTAATTCATGCATCATATACTTGGCACTCCAACTAGGGGGTATTGTCCAAGAGGGAGCTAATAAAGCACTCAAAATTCATGCATCATCATACTTGGCACCCCAATTAGGGGGAGTATTGGCAAAGGGCCTTGCACTACATTCCGCTATGCATTTCCTCTTTTTGTTGTTTCGACAAAAAGGGGGAGATAATATTAAACTCATACATTACATGTTTTATACAATTTAAAATGCCTAAATTGATTTTAAAAATTGCATAAAACTAGTTTAATCTATATTTTTATAAGACTTGCACTTTATTTATTTCATTGCTTAAAAATAAACTTTATGTTTTGTCCTCAACAAAAAGGGGGAGATTGTTAATACAAATATCGTCTAAAAACGTTATTTATATTTTACGATCTTTGCTACATTTTGTTAATAACAAATATAAACTTTATTTTTAGCAAAGCATAAATATAGTTAAGTCTTTTACATTTATAGTCATAAGCTTTTCATAAACTCATAACATCATCTACATGCTACATATATGATCACTAGTATATACATGTCACATTCATATACATTTACTTGTTACATTCATATACATTTACTTGTTACATTCATTTACATTTTAATTCTAAATATGAAAAATGTATAATGACATCATGGCATGCATCACTTTGATATCTTTAGGAGATCTTGAAGGTCATATGAATATCTTGGATTGATCTTTACTCAAAGAAAAGATATGAAAATATCTTGGTTAGATTTGGTAAAGATATTTGGAGATTTGCTGTCAGGCTCCCACGGAACCAAACAGCATAACGGACGGATCCCTAAATTTGGATCCGTCCCATCCGTGGTTTGCCAAGGCAGTTGGCCTATAAATAGCAAGCCACACCTTCATGTTTTCTAATCACTCATAAACATAAACAATATCATACATTCTTTCATTCATTACTAACCCATTCATATTTCATTCTTAGTGATCTTTCTTTTGTAGCAAAGAGATCAAAGCATCACAAGCTTCAACAAAGCGTTGCAAGACTTGTTAGATTAGTCATAGTGTGAATTTGTTGTTTTTCACACATCATTGTTTGTCCCAAACAAATCATATACCTCAGTAGTGATCGGTTAGTATTTTAGTCCTCAAATTACATAGAGTATCGGGAGTGGTTGTGCCCATGTATAAGAACTCGGTATTTAGCTTTGTACCGGAAAAAGTGTAAGCGACGTTTGTAAAGGTTTTCTTCGCCAAAAAAGGAGCTTGTTTCTTAGTGAAGAAAAACTCTCGAGTTAGAGGCTCGAGGAGTGGAGTAGGGCATGGAAGAGAGTCCTTGTAGAACGAACCACTATAAACAACCGTGTTGTGGTTTGATCGTTTCTTTCCTTATTTGCATATTATATATTGTTTATTATTTGCATTAGTTGAAATCACGTTAAGTATTCAAAGCAAATTAATTTTAAAACGGTAAAACTATTCAACCCCCTTCTAGTTTTTCACACGTTGTTTTAATTTCACCCTAAATTTCAAAAGCAAATATCTTTTAAACGACAAACTTTTACGAAAAACCGATTTCACCATAAGTTTTAAAATTCAAACCTCTTTAATTTGGTATAAACCTTGTTAAATATTTCAAACTTTTATTTTTTACATATAAAATGGTTCTTTATTTTTTTGATTTTTTTGGCATTTTCGGCCCTATTTTTTACCCTCATAAATGTCAAATCGTGAAAAACTTAAAACATGAAAGTTATAGATTTTTGTTCACTCTTTACACAGGTTTTTGAATCACGCAAATCCGATGTCATATGAGTAAGATATCACACGTTAAAGATGATGTTTTACTCATATTTGTTGCACACAAGGTGTTTGATGAAATGTCTAGCTTAGATTTTTAGTGTTAAAATTGAGCTAAATGCACTAATTTTTGTCTCATAACGCATCATTAATCATTTTATTAATGTAAGACTCAAAAAGTGATTTTTTTAATAGTTAATGTTTTTAAAAAAATGTACGTGTTATGTTTTATTGTGTTTTTTACCATAAATTTGACCAATATTAAATTCGAATTAAAAAAATTGTAAAACATAAAATTATAGATTTTAGGTCAATCTTTATTTATGGTTTTTATTCACTCAAAATCCGATGTCATATAAGTGAGATATAACATGTTAAAGATGACGTTTTGTTCATCAGTTAATCTGTTGATCAATTTTTATTCATGAACATTAGTTCATCAGTACATCAGTTAAGAATTTAGGGTTTTGGGTGTTAGGTTTAGGGTTTAGTTCATCAGTTAAGTAATTGAGGGGAACAGTAACAATTAGATGATCAAAAAAACATAAAACTGGACAATAACTGATGAACCAAAAAGATAATATAGGACAATGATGAACCAAAAACAACTAATGTTCATCAACTAAAAAAGCATAAACTAACTGATGAACCTATAACCTATGATAGCATAAATAAACACAAATAAACTAACTGACGAACCTATGATAAAATAATAGCTAAAATAAATAAATTGATGAACCTATGATAACATAATAGCTAAAAGTCAATACCTGATGAACCAAAAACAACTAATGTTCATCAACTAAAAAAACATAAACTAAACCTATAATAACATAATAGCTAAAATAAACAAAATGATAAACCTATAATAACCTAATAGCTAAAAGTCAATAATTGATAAACCAAAAAAAATATAAGTTAACTGATGAACCTATGATAACATAATAGCTAAAAGTCAATAACTGATGAAGTAAACAAAATTGTTTCGTCAATTGATGAACTGATAAACTATAAAAATGATCATCAATTGATAACTGATTATTGATGAACCGATGAACTAAACAAAAACTGCTGAACTAAACCCTAAACCCAACACCTAAAACCCTAAATCCTAATCTAATGTTCATGAATAAAAATTGATGAACCAGTGTAACTGATGAACAAAATGTCATTTTTAACATGTGATATCTCACTCATATGACATCAGATTTGAGTGAATAAAAAACATGAGTAAAGATTGACCTAAAATCTATAACTTTTATGCTTTACAATTTTTCTAATTCGAATTTAAATTGGTCAAATTTATGGTCAAAAAATCAATAAAACACAATACGTACATTTTTAAAAAAAAATTAATGATTAAAAAACATCACTTTTTGAATCTTACATTAATAAAATGATTAATGATGCATTGTGGTACAAAAATTAGTGCATTTAACGCAATTCTAAGTCTAAAAATCTAAGGTAGACATTTCATAAAACACCTTGGGTGCAATAAATATGACTAAAACGTCATCTTTAACATGCGATATCTCACTTATATCATATCGGATTTGAGTGATACAAATTTCTGGGTAAAGAGTGAACCAAAATCTAAAACTTTTGTGTTTTAAGTATTTTATGATTCGACAATTTTTAAGTTAAAAAATAGCAAAAAAAAAAATAAAAAAAAATCATGAACAAATGAATATGTGAAAAAAAAGTTTTGAAATAATTAACAAGATTTATAACAAATTAAAGAGAATCAAATTTTAAAAATTGTGGTGAAATCGGTATTTTCTAAAAGTTTGCCGTTTAAGAGATATGTGCGTTTGAAATTTGATGTGGAAAAGAAAAAACAGGTCAAAAGACCATATTACCCCTGATCGGATTTTATGTATAATTTAAAGTGGGGGACGCGTGTCACACTATGAATGTCTTTATACACTTTTTAATTTTAAACATTTTGCAATAGATCCCAACCTAAAAATATATGAACTCTCACTCTTACACCAAGTATATCAACAAAAGGGTAAATATCACAAAAGCCTCGTATAGTTTTGGTTAATTTGTTAAAAAAAAAAAGCTATAAAATATAGCCATACAATTATATATTAATTGTTGAATTTTTTTTATGGGTTTGACTTATTGTTTTAGTTAAAATGGATTGATTTAGTGTGTATGACAAATTTATTTGACAATTTTCAATAATGTAGATTAGTTGAACAAATACAAATGCAAAAAGTGATTTCAGATGAGATTGCTATAACAACATAATCAAGAGATTGCTATAAGAGCACTAAGGTGTCTTAGGCAACCCAAACTCCTCATTTGGTTCCCACGGGATGCCACGTCACCATGACATACATCCCTTTACAACCTCCCTTATCATAACATACCACAACTTACTTATTTGGGTCCCACCACTATCTATTTTTTTTATTCAAATATCCAAATAAACTAAATTCATTTCATTAAAAATAAAAATACGTTATAACATATTAAAACATACGAAACATAAAATAAATACACGAAAAAAAGACACGATACGAAATTTAAAACACAAATCACAATACGATACGAAAACACAAATCATTCAACGATTCTCATGAAGCTTTTATATAGATTTGTAATTGTCGATGAGATCTGACTTCTCCTCCCACACTTGCAACACTTGTTCCCTAACCATCTTCAAGGCGACATGAAGTTGCAGATCTGTTTCATCATTTCTTAATAGAGTTTGTAGACCGACCCTGATAGCTGGATGGTCTTGAGGCAGCTCACGCAACCTTTCGACCTCTGGAGCACGATTATGCATCTGTAGCATAATACGAGTTATCTCACCTAGCAAATTATTAATCAGCTTGAATTCTTTTTCTTGTTCATTGCGTAATCGGGTAAGGATTGCCTTTTGCACCTCAGCTGGTTCGTTAGCCATAGTGTTTGTGTTAAAATTAGTGATACTTGCGAGAGAGTTTGATAAGAAGCTGTGTGAGAAAACGAAGTGTTGTTAAAGTGGCATTTCTAGGGGAAACTAGCCGTTGGAGGATATTTTAAAATTCAAATTCAAACTAAAAGTAACCGTACGAACTAAAATTCAAATTCAAACGTAAAGTAACAGTACAACATATTAAAAACGATACGGAAAAAGATAAACACGATACGGGAAAAGATAAACACGATACGGAAAACAAATCATACAACACCGTTAAGCATTTCATTCATCCCATTTGGGGTGGTTTCTCAAAACCTCCCACACGTGAACATATTGGAAGCTTCTCCCCCCAAATCGTTGTTCAAAAATGGTCTTTGCATTCTTGAGAATGTCACTGTCATTTTCCCCACTTGTACGGTAAGTCTTGTCCATTTACCCGTGACCATATTTTTGTTACAATTGTCACCGTCAGACTGATTGTTGAACATGTCTACAACCTGATTCCAAAAGGAGTATTCATTGTTGTTGTCTAGGTCTTGGGAAACTGCAACCCAAACTTCAGCTAGCAAGTTTTCTTCTTCTTTTGACCAACGAGTATTCATTTCAAATGTTTGAAGTTTGATATACAAGTGTGTGAAAAATAGTGTATTATGGTATGTTATTTATAGCCGTTTGAACTTTCAAATTCAAATTAAAAAATGAGCGGGATATATTTAAAATTCAAATTGAAATTTCAAATTTCAACGGGCGGGATATATTTAAAATTTAAAATTCAAATTCAAATCTCAACGGGCGGGATATATTTAAATTTTAAAATTCAAATTCAAATCTCAACGGGAGGGATATATTTAAATTTTAAAATTGAAATTCAAATTTCAAAACTAGCCTATAAATACCCATTCATATTCACAGACTTCTCACACACAAACACATTCAAAATCAAAACTCAGCATTCAAAATTCAATGTCTCGCAAAGATTTCTCCTAAAAATTCCCCAGTCCTCGCCAAGATTTCTCACAACAATTCCCCAGTCACCACGACTTCTTACAACAATTCCCCGGTCCTCCAAATGAACCAGTGAACACTCCACCGGAAGATATCTTTTCGGTTTTCCGACCGGAAAATGAACCGGTAAACACTCCACCGGTTATCGAACAACAACCCAATCCATTTGGACTCACTGAGGATGAACTCCGACTTCTTGAGCAAGATGAGGAAGTCAGGAGAGAAACAGAATAACGAGAACTACAAGAGGAAGCTGCTCGTATGGAGCAGGAAGCCAGGGATGCAGAGCATCTTAGGAAGAACTGGTTTGACATCATGGAAGGAAAGTATTATGCTGGTGAGTTTAGGTCCTCTTCGAGTGAAGACGGTTGGAACTCAGATGATTCCTTTCATTAATTTTTAGTTTCATTACCGTATCGTAGTTTGTATTCGATGTTTAATGTAATTTCCATTCGATGCTTAATGTAATTTCCATTCAATGTTTAATGTATCTCAGCTTGTTAACCCTTTCTTCTTCCTCAAACGCAAGACACACACTGTTCACTAAACACAAACACACTTCACAAACACTATTAGAAAAAATCAAAAGAAAAAAAAAAGCAAGAAAACTAAAAATAAAAACGTTTGATATTAAAAAATGGCCCACTTGTCAGGATTTTTGGTTCGCCGTCTGCACGAGCAGCTCATTGATGGCGAAGCACGGCGAAGGGTGCCGGTGTCACGGCGAGCCATGGCGAACATGCCATGTCAGCACGGCGAGCCATGGCGAAGCCCACACCCAGTGCTCTAACAACATAATCAATCCATCTCAACTTAGAAAATAAGTCACACCCGTCTCTTCAACATTAAACACATAACTGAATGAGTTAATGAATAAATAATATTTGATTGTGGTTTTTTCTACACTTTTAATGGAAATATGGTCCCCGGACATTTTCCCTCAACAAAACTAGTACCAAAAAATGATTTTTGATAAAAATGCTAGTAGTAATTACAATAGCACTCTATAGATTTTGGGAGGTGATTTGCATACTATTATTTTTTATTTGCACATTCTAATTCTAATCTGTGCTATAAACAATTGTACATTTATTATATATTGCTTTTCTAGATCGTACATTAAGGCTAACCACAGTGGACCAAAATATATCGGTCAAAAATATTGGGTGACCGATTTCAGTATCGGTCGAGGCCATTGTGTGACAAGGGGCAAATATCGGTCGATGTCCAAAAAAAAAAAAAAAACTATCGGTCTCAATTTCGACCGATAATATGCACCTTCTGTTGGATTTTAAATATCTTGACATTCAAATAAATAAAGAAACATCAAAGCACGTAATAGCGGAAGCAATGATCTAATTTAACACATAATAGTATTACCGAATATTAAATAGTTACGTACCTTTAAGATCTTAGCTAAACAAAGATCAAACTTGAATTCTTCTTCTCTTGAACAAAGAATAGGATTAACGTGGAACCCCTTACCGTTTTGTTCCACAATCTAAGATTAATTACTAAAGTAAGTAATTAACGAGCTCTTGTACACACGTACTATAAGCAGCTAACGAATGGTGCTAGCAATTGGACACAAGAAAACCAAACTAACTTTGTTTACTTGAAAAAGGTTTGGATCGACACACTTATGAAGTGTACGATCGGTTATGGGCAAGAGGAGAGGAGAGAATAGTTTAGGGTTTAGTTACAATGCACTAGCTCACAAACCAAAGACCCTTTTGTTTATATAGGTAAACCCTAAACTTGGAGCAAAAGAAACCAACTAGGATTAGGAAATCTTGTAGAACAATTCGACTCAAATTAGGAAACCATGGCCATAGGGCCGATCGGCTCTCCCTAATTCCTAAGGATTCTAGATCCTTCTTGTCCTACAATTTCACCAACAGTCCCTCCTTTATTCCCTAACGACCGTTAGTCAATTCGGTTAATTACTTAACGTCCGTTATGTATCATTTCGTGTCCAAATAATTAAAATACGTAACTATTATATATATATATATATATATATATATATATATATATATATATATATATATATATTATATATATATATATATATATATAATTATTATTTACGTTAGTCATTCATACGTAAAGTGTGCAATCCCTCGAACCCGAGTTCGAATCTAGTCATACACGATAATATTTTTCCATTTAAACTCTAACAACTCCCACTTGGAAATCTATTAAAAGTGTAATGACATTGGTTAGCGTCTAGCAACACGCCAATGCCCCCAGAACAACTCGGGTGGTGGTTCTCCTGGAAAAAACCATTCGATGATTCATCATCATACTTATCCTTTTGCTTCTAATACTACATTAATAAAGATATGGATCTAAGTCATTCTTACCCGCTTTTGAATATACTTCACGACTACCACAACCGAATCAAAATCAAAACTCGTTTTACGTTAATCGTCCATATGTCAATCCATCTCGTCCTAATATGGATTATCACCAAGAACCAAGTGGGTCGTCGTATCGTCCTAACATGGATTTCTTGCATTCTTCCCAACCGTATCAAGATTATTCCCTGCTTCGTAGTGCTAATCTTGAAATGGAGTTGGAGGATTATATGGCAGACTATCCGACTCAACAATACTCGACCCAAAACTATCCGAGTCAAGATGCTTCGATGGGGCAAGGTTCGGGTCACGGTTCGTACTACGATTCGTACCACGGTTCCATGCCTGTTGAAGACGATGACGATGACGAAGAGACGTCACCCATCAAACCAAAGAAGCCTTCGCGACGTGCTACAAAGGCGAATGACAAAGGCAAGAAGCCCGAACCGGACAAAAAGAACGAACCATGGACAAAGGCGGAAGAGATCGCGCTTTGTAGAGCTTGGGTTTATATTTTGGAAAATTCCGAGAGAGGAAACGCTATAAACAGGCACCGCTTTTGGGAGGAGGTAATAGCGTACTTTGAAAATGAAACTGGTTCACAAAGAACGTACGACTCGATCACGACCAAATGGAAGAATAGGATTCGTAGTAGGGTTGGGAATTTTTGTGCTATTATGGATAATACCAAGGATAATCATGGAAGTGGTGAGAATGATGCAGATGATAAAGAAAAAGCTTTTAGAGAATACCATGTGATTTACGGTCATGATTTTAATTTGGAAGAATGTTGAAAAATTTTGAGGCATCATGATGCTTGGAAGAAGGAGGTGTCTGCTTTCAGATCGAATAGTCGGAAGAAAACAAAGGGTTCTACAACTACCTCGGGGTCAACACAAGGTGCCTTGAATTTTCAAGACGTGGATGATTCTGATGATGAGGAAGAGACTAGAAAATCACGACCACAAGGTCGTGATGGCCAGGAAGAAATCATCCTCCTCCTCTCGTGATCCACCATCATCATGGACAAATTCGCTAGCCAAGACCTTTTTCAAGTTTAAGCTGTCAAAACCGGGAAAAAAGAAGGACATTGAAGAGTCGTATGTTAGGTTCAAGGAACAAGAGCTAGCGATTAAAAGAGAGAAAATTGAACTTGTGAAAATCATGGACATCACAAAACGGGAGCAAGACTTGATCTTCTACAATTCAGCAATCGACCCAAATTTGCCCGAACGACAACGAAATGAACTTTTGCTTCTTAAGGCAGCAATCAAGGCACGCTACAACTTAGATTACTAGTTTAAGTTTTTAATAAGTATTGTAATGTTTAAGTTTTTAATTTAGTATTGTAATGTTTTTATTTTTAATGAATTTAAATTTGTTATTTAAAATATTTAAATTAAAAAAAAAAAGTAAAAAAAAAAGGTCGGTCACCAATGTGACAACTTGGTTATCTAAGCTGATGTGACAGCTGCTGACCAAGGTCACCACTGTGTAGTGTGTAAATCCAAAATACAAATGTGCCAAACTGCCAATCAACTCACATTCCAAATAATTTGACCGACTGCAAATACTCTAGTAAATCAAAATGGGAAAATTCTCTAAATACCCCACAAGTACAAGGGTGTTCACCCTAAATGCCCCCAAAATCTTTTTCCCCCAATACCCCATGGGAGAGGGTCGCCCAAATAACTTGGGCGGATCTCCTAAAATTGTGCCAAGTGTCCCCTAGCATGTCCCTACCAAGTACTAACATGGTACCACTTACAATAGGTATTTTCTTGGGCGACTGGGTCCCACATTTTTTGGGCGACTTGTGTTTTTTGTCTTTTTGTAAAAAAGTATAGTCTTATTTTATTATATAATAGTACATACGTCTTGGGCGACTGGGTCCCACTATCCTTTAATCTTGGGCGACTTGTTAGGTAGAGGGTACACTTTTATATTAATTTATTCTATTGAAACTTGTGCCATACTCTTTATATACAAAATACACTCTTTATACTTTTAATACTTTTAATATATTTTATAATTTTTATACTTTTTATACTTTTTATACTTTTCATTTATACTTTTAACACTCTTTATACAAAATACAATCAAAATAAGAAGTGTATGAAACACACTTCTTTCTCTCACTGAAAGAAACTCCTTTCTCTCACTCTCACTTTACCCTTTTCGATTTAGGGTTACGCTATCAATTAGACACACACAACCCACGCTATCAATTAGACACACACAACCCACGTGTTAGCAATTACGGTAAAGTAATTGGATTCGATTGGATCTGAAGCAACCGATAACAACCTTAGTTTTTGATTTAGGGTTACGGTAAAGTAATTGGATTCGATCTAACGAAATAAAAAATGGTTTGGGGTAGGGTAAGTAATTATCTTTTCGATTTAGGGTTACTCTAATTTAGGGTTAGGGTTTGTTGTATTGTTTATGTTTGTTGATTTATCCGATTATTTAATTGTTAGTTTAATTGTTCGAGGATTATTTAATTGTTCTTTGGTTTATTTGATTATTTAATTGTTTGTGTTTCTTTAATTAGGGTTTTTTAGTGTTAGGGTTTATGTATCTGTATGTCATGTTTTCTATTGTTAGCTTTTTCTTATTTATTACCTGAAGATTGTATATAAATTGTTAGGGTTTATTTATCTGTATGTCATGTGATGCCATTGCTGGTGATTTGAGTAAACTGTTGTTGTTACATAGTTAGATAGTTAGATGGCTTGTATACTGTGCCTAAGTATGACAGATGATGGTTGTTTTGGGAGTTGTAACTTGTAGTTGTTA
Organism: Artemisia tridentata subsp. tridentata; assembly: GCA_021014915.2. Taxonomy (NCBI): domain Eukaryota; kingdom Viridiplantae; phylum Streptophyta; class Magnoliopsida; order Asterales; family Asteraceae; genus Artemisia; species Artemisia tridentata. Next base: position 291,829,094 of record CP139504.1, on the reverse strand, counting down.
CATAGTTAGATGGCTTGTATGTTGTGCCCAAGTGTTACATTGTTGTAAATTGTGGTTGTTACATTGTTGTTAATCTGCCTAAGTTTCACCAATGTGTTATTGGAAAATCAAACTTGACACTATTAGATGGCTTGTATGTTTTGGGAGTTGTAAATTGTGGTTGTTACATTGTTGTTAATCTGCCTAACTTCACACAATTTTACAAAACAATTTTCAAGTGCGAGCGTTGGAAACCTTTGTTTTTGTCTTTGCGATCGATCTAAGTGTTGTATCACCACGGTGGTAATCGGCCATTCTATGGGAAACAACTAGGGTAAACGGATCAAGGGGTGATTCCGGGCGACCTTGAACCATAGATGGTCGGTTTACTTAACCCTGTAGAGTTGGGCTCAGATATCGGGCCTCAGATTATTCATCCTGCTTGTGATTAAGACACGGCGGAGGTAGTCTGTACTCCCGATCAGGTTCAAACTACACGGGCAGCTGTTTTGACAGCTTGTGATCTCGTGAAGACTTAGTGCATCGGCGGTACACACAATCTTGTAAATTCTTTTGCAAAATTTTGTGAACTTTAATTTTCCACTAACAGTTTGTTTAGTTTACCTTGAATTTAGATTAAAGTTGCTATTTCCGGTCTTAAGGCTCACGCTGTCATATATTATGATGTATGTGGTCCATTATGTACCTAGCTCGAAAACCTAGTGGGAGCCTTTTGATTCTCAAATTGGGGAAGACTCCTTCTTTGTAATGAGGATTGAGAACTCGGTTTCATATTACGTGTTATTGCTTTCACCCGTTGGCCTCTTTGATATTATAGCTAATATAGTGTTTTCGTTGGTTAATGAAAATATATGTTGAAATTTGAATAAACCTATAATGGGTTGCTAGCCTGTATGGAATGAGTTGAAATTTAGTTTTGTTACTCTTCATTCTATTCACCATTCGAATTTCACCACAATTTTATACAAAGTTGGTAGATTTCTTCAAGTTAATCATGGTCCATTGTGGCTGGCTTTCGTTGGCGACACATGAATATATATTTCTATCAAGAGATATAATCATTGATCCCCAGCAGTAGCTCGTCCCAATGGACCATGATTGGCCAGAAGATGTTTTGCATCTTTGTCTATAGTCGTAGTAGAATGTCTTGGAAACGTGAAATGTATTAGCCATTAATCAAAACTTATTCAGGCACGCTAAATATATGTTGAAATTTGAATAAACCTATCCCTTGTCATACTTACTTATACAAGGTTTTGATTTATGTTGGCTGTATTAGGTTGTTTCCGGTCTTAAGGCTCACGCTGTCATATATTATGATTTATGTGGTCCATTAGGTACCTAGCTCGAAAACCTAGTGGGAGCCTTTTTATTGATTTGCATATTTATGGTCTGCCCTTTCTTATTATTTGGTTTATCTGATTATTTAATTGTTTGTGTTTCTTTAATTATGGTTTTTTAGTGTTAGGGTTTATGTACCTGTATGTCATGTTTTCTATTGTTACATACTTCTTGTTGTTACATAGTTAGATGGCTTGTATATTGTGCCTAAGTTTGACAAATGATGGCTGTTTTGGGAGTTGTATATTGTGGTTGTTACATAGTTATATGGCTTGTATATTGTGCGTAAGTGTGACAGATGATGGAGTTGCAGATATTGGCTGCGGAGATGGAGATGAGGAGCAAAGAAATTGATATATTTATTCAGAGGCTCAACGGTATGTTGCCCTTGTGAGACATATGTTGTGGGATGTGATGGGTCAAGTTATGGGTATAAAGAATCTATTAATGTATGTTTCTGAACAATGATTGAACTTAATGTATATAAGGTTGTGTCATTTGTGCATCAACCATCTATGTTTCTGTTTGGTCAACTTATTGGGTTTTGCAGGTGATGTATTGTAGCCTTCCATAATATTGATTTAACAAAAAAATTACCTGAACATCTTCCGTGTGGACCTCCACATCGATGCAAATAACTTCAACACCCTTGTCACCTCCATTACCCCCGTCCCCAGCCGGTTCATCGTGTGTTTCATTCCCTTCCCCAGACGGTTGTTGTTCTGTTTGAGGCCTGTCCCTAGCCGGTTGTTGTTGTATCTCGCTTCCCGCCACCTCCTCAGTTTCCTTATTATCGACATCCAAATCGATCAAATCCTTTAAAAAACAAAAGGGTAGTATATTTAATTGTCTCAATACAACTAAAAAAGAAAAATAATAATTTAATATTATATAAATGAAGTAATACTGTAAATATATACATACATCATGAGGTGGAAGCTCAATCCCATCATCACCAAATTCGGAGAATGCGGAATTCAAATTCGGTAAGGACGAACAATCAAACCTATTGTTATCGTCCACTTGCATAAGCTCCGTACAAGGATCAGATGGCGAGGGGAATGCGGCTTTCATAAGTTGTGTCATGGGGCCTTGAAACCCTTGTGTGTCCGTATAATACAACTTATGATCATCATGATCAACAACACTGGCCTTCACAGGTGTGTCGGCATGCACATCTGGGCAAACATTCTGCAATTGAAACAGTAATACAAATTGGTTTATGCTTATAGAAAGAAAATGAAACAGGTGTGTCGGCATACCTTTTGTTCAAAACGTACTCCTAACACATCCTCAAGCACCCCGATCCTTTTCTTAACAACCTCTAGCTCACTTAACAGGTTTGAGACATGAACGGCTCCAACACGTTCTTCAATGCCTCCGACTGTTGACTTAATAGAATTAAGCTCAGCTTCAATCTGAGCTCTAGCCAACACTTCAGCCTCGTCGGAGACATTTTGATCACCACCAACTCCACCTCCTTCTCCACCATCATCACCAACTCTAGCTCCTTCTCCAGCAACTCCAGCTCCTTCTCCACCAACTCCAGGTCCTTCACCACCATCATCACCAACATGGTCACTAACATGAACATCATCAACACCATCACCACCAACATCATGACCGCCAACATCCCCAACATGAACATCATCAACACCATCATCACCAACTCCAGGTCCTTCACCACCATCATCACCAACATGGTCACTAACATGAACATCATCAACACCATCACTACCAACATCATGACCGCCAACATCCCCAACATGAAAATCATCACCACCATCTTGTACAATAGCGATTGGCTCAACCAACATATTTGTTGCAACTGTCACTTGCAACTGTAGTCCTCGGATATAATCCATGCTACGAATGTACCATGGAAGGACTACCTCGTCAGTTCTTGGAACCAGCTTGTTTATTGGTTTAAAACCCTAGAAGAAAAACAAACCGACCTTATATGATGAATGCAATATAAACAAACAATACGTAACTAATTTTCGGCAATATTCAGGCTTTACTGACAGGATCAACTAACATGGAGTAATATTTTTTTTCAAAGGTTTTCATTTTTGACCAGGATACACCACGTGGAGTCTTTGTAGGGTCTTTGCTCCACCACTGCATGCTGTTAGGGAACGTTTCCAAAATCCATATCTGGAAAAAGGAACAAACTTAGGCCCAAAAATAAGCAATGACCACAAATTTGAAACATAAACAACATTTGAACAATAATAAGCACTCAGGCCAAGAATCAGACCAAATTGAACTTATATGATGCTTATAAATAAGCTCTAGAAGGGGCACTTAGGTCATATGATCACTGATTTCATAAGTGGTGTATTATTAAAGTTTAACAACCAAAAACTCAGAATCATTAAGTGTACTGATGCAGAAATGGGAATAAGTATACTAATGAGCACTGATTTGGCCATCAGATTCTTAGAGCATTAGATCTGGACAGAAATGGGAATAAGTATACTGATGCAGAAATTTCACTGATTTGGCCTTAATTTCTCAGATCCTTAATGAATTCAACCCAATACTTGAAATTCCACTTAAAGCACTAAATAGAACATAAAAACATGTGAGAGATTCATCTCCTCCTCCAATGCCAGAGAAATATAAAAAATTTGGTATCTCGACAGAAGTTTGGAATATTTGTCATTCTAGTAAGTATGGTGCTGAACAACATATGATTGATATCTATAACAAGCGTATCAAGAATCACGAAGCAAGAAACAAAGAATTACATTATGATCGTAATGAAGATGGTTTATATGTTTCTACAAGAAATACTGAATTTTATGTTTTACTTATAATATTTTTATCAAAATATTAAAGATTTGATAAGCTATTTTCATGTTACTTATATTATGGCTTCGATCAATTGGCATATCACAAGTCTTTCTACATCAAGTGGCATATCACAAATCTTGCATTAGTCAAGGAATTATATTATGATCGATAAATTCAGATCCTACTGATCCTACAAGTAGTGTATAACTTCTCTATGGTCTATCACAAAATCTTACATTAGTCAAGTAATTATAGCATAAATCTATTGGTAGACATATTAAGCATGATAATTATATACAACTAGAAAGGCCGCATGTAACAAGTAAAATCTCACCTTGAGGGCCCATACAAAGCCATACAGATTGTATGTTTGATCCTTCTTTGGGGATTTTTTGACCGCCTTCTTTGCTTCAGCGTCATTATGCTTCTTTACAACATTTACCGTTCTTTTGTACAAATGTACCCACAAATACTCACCCCATGGATACGAATTCCAAACTGACAAATCCTTAATCATTCTTAACATGTGGTCTGGAATGTAGAACCTTCCTTCACGACCTATGAATACACATGTTGCAATGATCAACAAACAAACCCTAACAGCATCCGCATCCGATAAAGCATCCCACGCTGGACCAGGCTTCATCAGTGCCAAAAGCTCTTCACCCTTTACTTTCTTAGTGCTAAGGGTTTGGAAATGAGGAAACATACGATCATAGAATGGACTATGTTTTAGCCTACGAACATTACGACCTACGTAAGTTTCTTCTTTCGCAACAGACCCAAAAACAAAACCGGTTATCAGACAAAATTCTTCACGTCCAAATTCAACCACATTATCACCTATTTTAAACCTAAGGGAAGGGCAATCATCACTTTCATCCACATTAACCTGATTTTGATAAAAATGATTTAACAAATGGGTATCTGCAGAAAAGGGGGGGATGTCTAACCATGACCCAAATACAGTTGTCCTAAACAAGGTGGTTCTATTACTATTCAACATACCTCTGATCGTTGTAATATGTTCTAATCTAGATCTAACTGTTACCTTTGCGTCAGACATTGTGAACGGAGTAGCAGGGATGGCGAAATATTCTGATAGCCCTACCCTTAGGTTTAAAATGGGTCAAAATATGGTACAGGAATGTAGTAGGGATGGCGAAATAGTGTGTTTAGGGTTTGAGTAAAATATGGCGAAATGTGTGAGTGGGAAGAAGAAGAAGTATTTCTGGAATGCTATTGTGTGTTTAGGGTTTGAGTGATTGTGTGTTTAGGGTTTCAGTAAAGGAATGCGAGGGATTGTGTGAGTATAGAAGAAGAAGAAGTGTTTTGGGTTAGTGTGTTTTGAATTTTAAGTGAATTAGTATTTTAGTTTAAAGTGTATTTTGTATTTAAATTATTTGTATAAAGTATAATAGTATAAAAGCATGGGACACAAGTTTCAATACAATAAACTAATATAAAAGTGTACCTTCTACCTAACAAGTCGCCCAAGATTAAAGAATAGTGGGATTCAGTTGCCCAAGACGTATGTACTATTATATAATAAAATAAGACTATACTTTTTTACAAAAAGACAAGAAACCCAAGTCGCTCAAGAAATATGGGACCCAATCGCCCAAGAAAGTACCTAGTATAAGTGGTATCATATTAGTACTTGGTATCATATTAGTACTTGGTAAGTATATAGTAGAGGACACTTGGCACAAGTTTAGGAGATCTGCCCAAAATATTTTACCTAAACACCCCTTGTAGTACTTGTGGGGTATTTTCAAAATTTCTAGTATAATCAAACAAGTGAGTCAAAGAAACACAAAACGACAGACTTGGAACAAGTACAAGTTGTAACTAACGGTGGAGATAATGCAGTAAAGAAGAATCTGCTCCAACATCATCAGATCTCTCTCTCTTTCCTTCATCATCTCACTTCTCCAACGTCCGATCATTAAACACTCTTCCCGCCAAATTTATACCCTCTCTCTATAAACAAGGTACCCAACTCTTCTCCTCATAACTTATACTAGTATTTATTAAGTTTTTATGATATTTTGTATGTTAATTTGGAACAAAAATGATGTAGTACGGAAAATAAACTTTAGATTAGCTTGTTTTATGGATTATCAATTTACTGGAAAAAGCTAATAAGTTCAAGGTGGTATGGTCTGAAGTTGCAAAAAGTCAGCTTCCCCTTTTTACCAATTCTGCTAAGTCATAACCCCTAAAGTAAGCTAGTCCGAACACCCCCTTTTTTAATTTTTGTGTGTTTCTTGATGAGGTTAGGGTTTGTATTATATAACTTTTAATATAAGTTGTTACGCCAAAATTGGTAATTTAGGGGTTATTTGGATTAGTTTCTTTTACGGCTTACTGGAGTTTCCAAAGGCCGACACGCTTTGGCGGTTTATGATATAAACTTATACGTTCAAGTTGGTTAGCTAATAAGCTACAAAAACTGAGCTTTTCCTGTCAGGAATACCCAAAAAGTAGGCTAGTTCAAGCACCCCTTCTCTTTATAAAAAAGGGGGAATTTCATATATCCCCTCCCAAAACATGAAAATTTCATATATACCCATAATACAACCATTGAATGCATTATGTACAATGCTTTTAAAGCATGGTTTGGGTATATATATGAAATTTTCATGTTTTAGGTTTGGATATATGAAATTTTTTATTATTATTATTTTTTTATGAGGTTAGGGTATGTGTTATGTAACTTGTGGAGTAGTTTTTTACACACAAATTGATGTACTATAAGTAAACCCTAGGAATTTGTAGGTTCAATTGTATACATGGGGTGTTTAGATTAGATTAGCTGAGCTGCAGGTTATCTACTTATTGGAACTTGGAAAAATCCGACAAGCTCGCCTTTTGGCAACATGTGAGCTTATCGCTTATTGACTTGTAGAAGCACAAATGTTTAAGTTGATAAGCTAACATACTGCAAAAAGTGAGCTTGGATCTTTTTAGATTATAGTAAGTAGATAACCCAAAAAAGTAAGCTAGTTCAAATACCCCCTCTTAATTATTTTTATCTTTTTATTTTTTGTGTTTCTTGATGAGGTTGGGGTTCGTATTATATAACTTTTTAATAAGTTATTAGACAATAAATTGGTACTTTAGGGGTTGTTTGGTTTAGCTTGTTTTACGACTTATCAGCTTACTTGAGTTATGAAAAGGCCGACAAGCTCATTTTTGCTTAAGGACTTGTCTAATTTCATGAGTTCAAGTTGATAAGCTAACAAACTGCAAAAAGTGAGCTTGGCTCTTCTATATTTCCGGTGACTAGACAATGGCAAAAAGTAAGCTAGCTCATACACCATGTTTATTATTATTGTTATTTTTAATTTTGTGTCTTATGTAACCTGTGGATTAAGTTATTACACAATAATTGATGTAGGGAAAGTATACCCAAGAAGTTTATAGCTTGATTTGCTATCTTTAGGTGTTTGGGTTACTTTTTTTTTTTGGTATACCTGGGTTTCCGACTCGACATTGCGAGCCGACTAATCCCAGGGCGACTACCCTTTTGGCTAGCCCGGAGTCGGTGCAGGTGAACCTCCGTGGCCAATGGGGGATTAATTTTCTCCCCAGGGTTCGAACCCAAGACTTCTAGGCACTTTGATCCTAAGAGGCTAAGCCCTTACCATTGGGTCACCCCCATTGGTTTTGCTTATTGGAATTTGGAAGATCCAACTTTTTGGTGGTACGTGAGCTTATCACTTATGGACTTGTATAAACACATAACTTCAAGTTGATAAGCTAACAGGCTGCAAAAAGTGAGATTGGGTTCCTTCCAATCCAGTAGATAGATAACCCAAAAAAGTAAGCTAGTTCAAACATCCTTATTTTTTATTTTTAATTATATGTTTTGTTATTTCGGGGGTATTTGGATTAGCATAGTTTATAGCTTATCAACATAGTGGAACTTAGAAGATCCAAAATCTCACTTATTAGCAGAATGTAAGCTTTTTTGCTTATGGACTTGTAAAAGCCCATGAGTTCAAGCTGATAAGCTGACAAGCTGCAAAAAGTGAGCTTGGATTCTTTCTAGTACCACTAAGCCGATAACCCAAAAAGTAAGTTGATTTAAACACCCTTGTTTTCCTTCTCATTTTTTTCTTCTTAATTTTGTGTTTGTTGATGAGGTTAGGGTTTGCGACTTTGTGTTATGTAACTTGTGAGATTAATTTATGTATAGGATAATTGATCTATGGAAAGTAAACCCTAGATGTTTGTACATTCAATTGTTAATTCAGGGGTGTTTGGATTCGCTTGTTTTACGGCTTATCAGCTTACACTGGAATTTGGAAAAACCCGACAAGCTCAATTTTTGACAGTTCGTGAACTTATCACTTATGGACTTATATTTCAAGTTCATAAGCACACCAGCTGCAAAGGGTGAGCTTGGGTTCTTACTCGTTACTTCCAGTAAGTCGATAACCCAAAAAGTAAGCTAATTCAAACACCTTTTTTTGTGTTAGTTGTTGAGCTGAGAGTTTGTGTTATTTAACTTTTTGATAAGTTATTACACAAAAATTGTTATACGAAAGCAAACCCAAGATGTTTTTAGGTTCAGTTGTTAATTTAGGGGGTGTTTGGACTAGCTTGTTTTACAGCTTCTTACTGGAATTTTGAAAACTAGACAAGCTCAATTTTTGGCATGTTGGGAGCTTATCGCTTATCGCTTATGGACTTAGATAAACCCGTAAGTTTCAGTTGATAAGCTCACAGGGTGCAAAAAGTGAGCTTGATGTCTTTATTGTTCCGGTAAAAGTAAGCTAGTTGAAACACCCCTTATTAAAAACAACTCTTTTTTGTGTTTGTTGATGAGGCTAGGTTTTGTGTTATGTAACTTGTGGAATAAGTTATTACACCAAAAATGATGCATGGTAAGTAAACACCAAAAGTTTGTAGGTAAAATTAATTTAGGGGGTGTTTGGACTAGCTTAAAATTTAGAAAAGCCAACAAGCTCATCTGTGTGCATCTTGTGAGCTCATGAATTTAAATAAGCTCGTGAGATGAGAACAGTGAGCTTATTGGCTTCTCTAAATTGCAAATGTCAGATTTCAGTTAGCTGACAATCACATAAATGAACTAATCCGACCCCCCCCCCCCCCCCCCTCCCCTTCCTCTTATTTTCTTGAATTTTGTATTTGTTGATGAGTTTAGGGTTTGCGTTATGTGATTTGTGATTTAATTTTTTAATTCTGTGTTTTTTATTTGTTGATGAGGTTTGGGTTTTCTTGTCAGTGGTTGGATGGCGGATGGACCTGGAAGTCCGGCCGGTGGGAGTCAAAGCGGCGGAGAGCGGAGTCCTCAGTCCAATTATAATATCAGAGAGCAAGATAGGTTTCTTCCGATTGCGAATATAAGTCGGATTATGAAAAAGGCATTGCCGACAAATGGGAAGATTGCAAAAGAAGCGAAGGATACGGTTCAGGAATGTGTTTCTGAATTTATCAGTTTCATCACTAGCGAGTATGTATGGTATTTTTGGGGGAAATTTACATTATTGTGAAATCTTGAGTTTTGAATGTAATACAAATGAAAATAGATATAAAATTCTTGGTACGTTTGGTATAATTAGCTATAATTGTGTTTAGGTTTTATCTGTAGCTTTTAGTGGTTGTATAGAAGTGTTTGACTAAATAGCTTTAGGTGTAGCTGAAAAGTATAATAATACATAATAAGGTAGCACACACCAATATTTATTAGGTACGTATATTTAAAAGTTGGCTGCCAGCCAACATTTCTAGGAGTGTGGATCAAGCATGTCACTAGAACACCGATGAAGCTCATGATTGAGGAGCTATAATTTTATACTCAAAACCACTCCTTAGTTCGCCATTCTAGTTCCTCTAAGGTTTTGGCCCTTTAAATTCAATTGGTACTATATGTAGAGTTTTAGCTAATTTTACAATCTTACGTTTGGACTATGCTCATAAACAAGCTCTTGTTTACATTGGTTTGTCATGGAAAGATATTATTTCTCGAAGTGGCTATATTTGATTACCATCTCCTGGTGTTAAACTAATGGCGGATGTCTTTTTGGTCGATCTACTCCTATTTCTTTATCTTGACTATTTATGGAACATTCAAAAATTTCATATATTTATCCACAAAGTGAGACGAAAAATAAGGACATTTTTTATTATAATTAAATGTTACAGATTAGATGGAGTAATTTTGGATGGAGTAATTATTGAACATTGGATATAGTATGTTCGGATGGTTGACAGTTGATAAAAGCAAGCTTTAATTGTGTTTCTAATGTTTATGCAGGGCTAGTGACAAGTGCCAGAAAGACAAGAGGAAGACAATTAATGGTGATGACTTGTTGTGGGCAATGGCAACGTTAGGTTTCGAAGATTACATTGATCCACTTAAAGATTACCTATCTAGGTACAGAGAGGTAATGCATTTCAGTTGCCTTTCAAGTAGCAGTCTTTTGCTTTTCTTACCATGATTGCAACAAAAAAATGACGTATTATATTGTTTTTGTTCATGATAAGCATCTTGGGTAGGATGTTTAGGGCAACCTTTGTATTATAACACTTCATATAATCTCTGCATACATATTTGAGAATAAATGGTAGTGGAGCTACTTTTTTATTTGTTTCCATTTTGGGGGATGGAGTCTTAACGTGATCTTGAAGGTTTGAACTTAAATTACCACACTACTAAGTCAATTGTGCCTACTAAAAAAAAGTGTAATTCTTATGATATCTTCTTTTTTTTCTAGAAGGCAAAAAAAAAAAAAAAAAAGATAGCATAAATAAACTTGGACACTATATCTGTAACCTTATAAATTTTTTATGCAAGCTGTGTCATATCCTCTAAAATATGCTTGAACAGCATAATGGAAAGAATGAAATTCTAAATATTTGTGGAGAATATACTAATAGTGATTCAGAATGATTTCCACGTCAAATTGTCATGAATTGATTTGATGTACATTTTGACCATGGAACTTATTAAATTTTGAACCAGAAGGAACAACACACTCTACTTATTGGGTGCTATGTTTTCCATTTGCTATGGTTCTCTTGTCATTGATTGGTCAATTTCCTTTTTGGTCTATCTAACATACTTTTCCCTGTGTCCTTCTCTTGCTGGATGCTTATGTGGAATGGTGATCCATGCAGCTAGAGGTGCGCGACTTGTTTTTGACAAACCCATAGTTCAACCAATGTCAATAATATTTGAAGTATGCAGTTGGATTTCTTTGTTTAATGCTAGACCTTTCATTGCTGACATACTGTTATATCTCTACTAGGGTGACAGTAAAGGATCTGCTAGGGGTGGAGATGGATCTGGTAAGAAAGATACTATTGACACTCAGCATGCTCCAAATTCACAGGTGAGCCAAAACACTTTCAGGCTTTGATATTTCCGTCTCTATACGCTGTTTTTGGAATATTTTGATTTTTCTGTATTAATGTACTCTTAACTGGATTTGCTGGTTTTTTACTTACTTCTTTTTACATTATTGGCAGTTTATTCATCAAGGTTCGTATACACAAGGCATGAACTTCGTGAATTCCTAAGTTTGAACTTTACAGGTTTTTTTTTTTCTCTCTCTGGCTGATATTTTGGACACTTCTACTGGGTCATATCTACTTTATAAAATGAGAAAGCAGTTAATATACTATCCCCACTGGCCCATAAAATAACTTAAACTTAGGCTTCTGAGGTGTGAATCCTCAATGAGATAACTCTTCGACTTTCATGATTGGAAAACTCGCAACTATAAGTAGATGCTGGACTATTTCACAACCATCCGTTACATGTGTTATCCATCATTTGCTTTTAATTATGTGTTACTTGTTTTTGTCTCAACAAGTGATAATTATATGTTTGCTACTTTAAGCAGATGCAATAAGTATGCATTTCTTGAGATTTCGTAGGACTGTAGGAATGCCAAAGAGGGAAATGAGGAATGACCACATGGCCTATGTGAAATAAGATTGTCTTGAGTAGGGTGACCCTCTATTGTGACATGCTAGGAAGATGACTCATAATTGATTACCAAATAGATTGGCATGGCGTAACAAGCTAGTTGAATGGAAAATTACCTTTCTTCACTAAGTAAAGTAATTGCAGATATGCAATGTGCAATTTTGGGATGCTGATAGCCTGATATTGGTTTGAGCCACCATTGTGCCACTTTGGTGATTGCGTGACATTTGAGACCTCATATAGATATGATTTGCATTATGCTAACTGGATATTCTATGTTGTGGAAGTTTAGGCTTCAGTTTAGTAGTTCTCCCTAGCAATTTCAAATGTCTAGATTCTAGAATACCATTTAATTATGACTAGACAGCGAAATTCTCTGGATGACAATTGAGAAATAAGCAAATTGTTGCATGAAGAAATTGCAGAATAGGGGACGTTACATATCTCATTAGTTGTTGCATCTCCAATATAGTATTGTTGCATTTTCATATGGCAGGGAAGTGCAACTATAGTGGGGTTGGCATAAACACTCCCTCCTTTCTCTGTTAGTTATTATTTTATTATTATACTTTGGATTTGAATATTAAATAAGTGGCTTCTAGTTTTACCAATAGGAATACCTTTTGTTTTTCTAGGAAACCCCAATATCCATCTGAAAATTGTAGGTACTAAGATACGAGAAGAATTGTTGTTCAAGTGTATAACAAGCTAATAACAAATAGAAGTTTTGAAATACGAAGTCAAAACGCGAATACAAGATGACGATAGAGAAGAGATAGATACCTTATTAATGTTAAAATGGCACAATTATATCTGCTTTCAGCATTGTATTTTGTTGTACATCTATGTAGCTTATTTTAGTGTGTGTGTTGATTCATGTTTTCAAAACGTGTTATTTCTCAAACATGACAATGCTTTAGATGATAGCATGTCACATCGAGTTTCTTGCAGGTAAGGGGGCATCGTCTTGTTGTTCACTATGTAACCTGAACAAGCGTGGGACTTTCCAGCTTCTTATTTACTGAATGTGTCATTTAGAATTCTGTGGCCAGTAGATAATGTATAACTTGATTTGTACTTGTAATATCATATAGTTTTCATATGCCAGCATAAAATATATGTATAAAAATATTGTCAATCTCCCCTTGTTTTTTTCCTTGGGGCATGAAGAAGTTAATATGTTTGTTGACATGTTGTTAATACGTCTCTTAAGTAATTGTCAGATTTCTGCATGTTTTTGCCTTTTGGGCATCCATCTTCTGATGATTTGAACTTATCTGTGTAAATGTGCATGAAGTCTTAGTTTGATTTTATCAGTTATAATGTGATAAAGAGTGAACATGCAATTGTGGGTACTAGACACTTGTTGGAGTTGTTATTGTATAGAAACAATAATGAGACCTGCAAAATGAAAACGGGAACTTGATTTTGCTGTTTTCTCATAGATACAACAATGAGATTCACACATAAGAGAGCTTGATTCATTGTTTTCTCATGGTAAATGTCTTGGATTCAACCCTACCATGTACCATGGATCTCTGAAGTACATTCGGGCACTTATCTTGTAGGTAAGCACTCTTAATGCCTTCAGTAAGTGTTCGCTATTTGAGCCTAGTGATTTGCAAGGGAATGGATTTCTGAAGTTTCTACCCATTATCGAAATATGCCATAGGCATTTGACTTGGGGTTGAGTTGACAACCCTTGAGCGTATACTAGAGGCAGTGAAACAAGGGGGCATAGGAGTCAATCCGGGTAATATTTTTGTTACGGCTTGAATTACCCAGAAGAATATTTCTGCAAGTATTTTAAATTAAAATATAAGTTCTGTGGTTGTGAAGGTAGAAATGGTTCATATAATGCAACAATTTGAATGCTATTTGGTATCTTATACGAGTAACAAAAAACAAAAAGCAAGGCTCTTTAGATCATGTAATGTTTAATGACATTTGCATTTAGTATTTTGGCTGATAAAATAGTTAAAAACATATTTGTCAAATTATTTTATTGAGGGATAAAAATGTAAGTTAAAATAAGATTGTCTTTTTCTTATAAACTAAACACGTTTTCACAAACTAAACTGTTTTCATAAACAAACATACATAAACTATCAAGTGGTACATCATGATCAACGTAATGACATATATAGACTCGTTTATGCTTTCGCATTATTATTCCAAATCTAAGACGCAACATCATATTTTATGTTGCACGCAGAAGTTTTCCGGCTTATCCATCGATTTCGATATATATTTAATATCATCCACTCACGGTGAGTTTGTAGCCCCATTTTCTTTACTGTTTTATAAACCCTTGGGGGAGATACATACTATGTTTTTGCGGACACAAGTGTTATAAAACTGTATGCAGAATTGCATGTGTTTATTATTGACTAAGTACCTTTATTGCCAATTAAGTCCCTGTTTATCATGAACCATTAATTACTTAAGTGTAGGCGCGAATATTGTGAATAGGCCTATGAGATTGACAAATCCCGTTTGTGTTAGCCGGGTAGGTAACCAGATGCACTATATTTGAAGATGTGAGGTATTTGGCAAGATACCTGTAGGGCAAATTATTATCAATTATATTCCATTTGTGTTAGCCGGTTAGGTAACCAGATGCACTATAATTGATGTTGTGTTAAGACGTTAGTGTCATGAGCTTAGTGTAATAATAAACTGATTTTGACTTTGTATGTTGTACAATAGTCGTTTAAAATATGAAATCTTGTGTGCCGTTGTTATTTAAATAAACTCTATGAACTCACCAACCTTTGTGTTGACACTTTTAAGCATGTATCTCAGGTCTATAATGATCGAGGCTGGCACGGAGGAGCACGGATATTCAAGAGGGCTATAAATTTTATTATCATTCGAAAACTTATTTATGTAAACCGTGAAACTACTGGGACCTCATTTTTGTAAACTCTGATATTTATATAAATCGAATGATAAATGTTTTAAAAACGACTCCATTAGAGTTCGTTTTCTATTGTTATAACTGTTGTGCCGTCGAGTAACACCCAGTTTGAATTTCGCTGCGTATCACGAAATTGGGGGTGTTACAATTGAGACCTTTTTGTAAACAATTTGAGCATGTCATAATAAGGCCAAACCTAGAAATCCTGTTTGTGTTTTTGTTTTCATGGGCAACCCTGATTCTTTACTTTCTAGGCTACCGGGCATTGTTTTGGGTTTTGGTGGCAAAACGTTTGACATATCACTATAGTCTGGACAAAATGTCATCCCACCTACTGGTGTCAAGTACTAATGGTATGAATCATAAAAACTCTGTCTCCTAAAACATGCTGGAAAATATTCATGTGCCCTCCTATTTAATTTGAAAATAACTGTTATAGCACGAGGATAGGGCAAACATGAAAGCTGCCATAATCTACATGAACATGTTCTACGCTGCTCATCAACACTAAATGCTTCAGATCCATTCCTCACTTCAAAAAGAGATAAGGTAAAACAGGAAGATAACAATTACTTACTACATATGGTTTTCGCATCCTCCAGTGAGTGTCCACATCATGTATTGGATACTTTTCCACTTTAGACTCAACTATCTTGAAGGGATCAGTGATACCATCTCCTCGATCTCTCAACTTTCTCATTAAGTCATCCATAAACTCTTCATGCTCAATAACAGTTTCATTATCACCAACTTCATACAACCTCATTTTCCTAGTACCACTTGATGTCAGGTAATGTCTGTCTGTTAGTTGTCTTAGGGGCCTTCTATGCCTTAGTTTTTCTCATCCTAAGATCTATCAGCTCATCGTCACCTTCTGATAAATAGTCAACAAATTTATCCGAGTAGTCACTATCATTGTCACTATAGAAACTGAATTTCAAGTGCTGGGTCACTTTCACTATCTGTATCACTATCCATAACAGATGAGTTCACATTTTCTTTAATTACATTTCCCTTATTACTACGCACATGTTTCTTAACAGGATGGTGATGCGGCGGTTGTAACCCTCGCAAAAGGTTTTACAATCCTCCTAGGCAGTGTACCTAACCGTTGTAGTGTAGTATAGGTAAGTCCGGGGGATTGATCGTTCTCTAGGGGAATAGTCTCGCAATAGTTATGGAAAGGTCAAGATGTATGACGAGATAGGTCTAGAGGTGAGGGATGATTCTTTTTGTAGTTTTATATTTTATGAAAAGCAATTAAAAATCTTGGTTTTGAAGGAGTGGGCGGAATTAGTTATTAATCAACTAACCCAAAAACTAATTATAAAACTACATTAAATAAAAATAAACTGAAAAAGTAAATTGGTGGTAACTCTTATGATAGGAAAAACGTGTTCACTTAGACTTAATTACTCCCTAGTTATCTCCTACTGATTCGTTGAATTGTCACGTCCTTGTTTTAGTTGAAGCGTTGTATTCCTTAATATTAGTCGTGGGGAGGTGCCGAAGTCCCCAACTCTATGAATCTTAGTCTCCCCTAAATCAGTTAAAGTCTATTAAGTTTTCTAGGATCTACAAGCCGCAATTCATGCAATAAATACAACGAGAAAAATCAATAGTGCACTCTACGGTTGCGTTTTCTAAGACATTCAAGCTAGTTAAATATAAAAGGTCAGCCAGTTTTCTTAGCCTAACGCGAGGCAAATCAACTAAACAAGAGACAACAAATCAATATTCAATAACTAGGTTTCACTAGATTTAAGCAAACACAAATAAACTTAAGCTAACATGTTAAAGCAAAGAAAAGATAAAAAAGTAATCAAAAAAAAATAAAAAAAAATAGACATATTGAATGATTAAACGAATAACTTATCTTCAATTGAACATGGATGAAAAAGGCTGAAAAAGCCCTACAAAAGCTGTGAAAATCGTCTAGGGTTTTGTCCTCCAAAGTGTTACACATTACAATGACAAATTGCAAAAGTATATATAGTTTTACAACTCTGAAGGCATCACCTTATAGGTCGTGACGTCATCAGCTCACCGTGTTTAAGGTTTCGTCTTGTGCAAGTCGCCGTTCTGACGGCGTCAGGAATATCTTGAGGCCGTCACTTGTTAATTCTTCTGGGCCGTCTCTTGTTAGCTTAAAACGTGACTCCCATCTCCAATTTGTACCCGACGGTGTCAGGTTGTAGAATATTCAAATTCCTATGAAGCGTCACTTGATAAACTTGAACAAAAACTACAGTTTCATAAACAAGGGACGGCGTCACGTTGTAGCGTGTGACGCCGTCAGATCTCCAAGTCTGACAGGTTTTTCGCGACTTCGTCGTTTTCTTCAATTTTTCGTCCAAATACGTCCAAAAAGTGACAAATTCCAGAATTCTCATTCCAAGTACCTAACATACAAAAAGAAACGATTTGAGGTAATATTTGATCATATTTATACGATTTTGGGCTTAACTGACCCCTTAAAAAGGTACTAAATAAATCTTTATTAAATATCCCTACACTTGGGATTTGCTTGTCCTCAAGCAAATGAGCTTTTACACTAATCAAAATACAAGTTACGGGTCATTTAACATTAATATTAAAGTAATTACAACACATGATCGTTCCACGTTAGTCAAAATAAGCACGGAAATTATATACTAGCACCTCTCACAAAGTGTTTGGATTCTCACATCTCTCGGGTGTATAAAGTTATATGACATGAATGGAAACGGGAAAATATAACACTCTCTACCTGTCATAGCACATAGATTACCATAGGCTTGGGAAAGGATCAAACCTCCACCACTTTGGCGTAAGCACCTACGATAAACTATCAAAGAGGGCTTTTCAAGGGTTGTAACGTTAGGTGTAAGGGTATGGAAAACACGGTTTGTTGGATATAGGGAATTTTTACTGGTGGCAAGTCAATTATCTTGGTCAATTACATGTACAATGAGGCGTTGCTAAGCTAATACTCGACTCAACTCGACTCGCTAACTACTAACTTTTTTTTCCTTGACACTTTCTTGACTTAAACAAAATAAAAGAAACGGGATGGTAGTCCGTATGCTTTTTTCTCTCTCTCTTTTTTTTTTTTTTTTTTTTTTTTTTTTTTTTTTATCATTTTTTTTTTTTCTCTTTTTTTATATTTTTTTTCCCATACACTCTTGCCCTACCATCCAAAATAATACATCAAAGGGATCTTGCAACCTCCCTACACTTGAACTTTTACATACTTTACACATAACTAACTAATGACCCGCATTAAGAAAATCAAAACACGTGGAGTACTTTAAACATTAACGCACATATGGGGGTAATAACGTGACATTCTTCCCCATTACTCCATAACAACTAGTACTTTACCCATGAGTCTCAATCGTCCCAAAACTGTATTTACAAGATATGACTCGACTTAGCAACCATGTAACCAATTAGACAATTGACAAAAGGTTTAACAAATATGTTGTAACAATAATGCACTAAAGATGAGTGCATACAAGGAAGGCTAAGGCGATTTGGTTGTACATTTGGGGGTGGATTGTAAACAATGTTCTTCATTAATATTTCGGAATCCACCGAAATATCATGAGAACCGCGAAAAGGATAGGCTCTGAGGGGTATGCTAGGGGTATCGTGTACTAAAAATGAGTACATCGCAAAGGTGTGGGAAAATTTCTTGACCAATGAAGTCAACGTAATTCTAACACAGGTTTAAAACAATGGTTATCCTAATGCCTCTTATTATTTAGTAAATCCTAACTACACGAATGTAGTCTCACTAGCGATCTCGGAATGCATCACAAACGCAAGTTCTAGAATCTATATAATATTGGTACACCCATAAGCATTAAAGGTAAATGCTTTCCCCCCCCCCCCCCCCCTAAAGATCTAAAGGCGAACCTCACATTTTTGGGGTGGAAATGTTTTGAGTGGTAGGGTTTTTGTGCTAACTATATAATTCATATCCATGAGACGCTTATTAAAACTAAAGTTTCACTCCTACATGTTGTAAAAAAATTTAAATTTGTTGCTAAAATTGCCCTAACAAGTATCTTTCTTAGTTTTATTACACATTTACTCTAAAACAAAACAAATATCAAGCAAGTTATAGTTTCTAAGGTATCCCATTTTACCCTTCCTACACTTAAATTGAACATTGTCCCCAATGTTCTTGAAAAGTATCAAAGTTATGATAACGGGAAAATAAAATAGAGAAAGAAACTAATACTCCCCTGATTCGCTCGGCATGGACGATCTGAAAACATGGTTAAATCTTCCACCAAGAAAACAAACTTGATAAGCTTCACTTCCAATGTATACTTTCATCTTCTTGTCCAATATAACCTGTAACTCACTAAGAAAATGAAGCACAAAACCTCGCTTAAAATCGGCGGTAAACACTATATATATAAAAAATAATTCCTAGAAAGCAAAGTAAGATATAATGCTTGCAAAATAAATGTCTACAGATTCCTGAAAATTTAAAATTCTGAAAAACTGTGCTGCTACAGTCCCTGACGCCGTCGGGTGTTAACCGTGATGCCGTCAGGTATAACCTGACAGTATTTTTGCGTTTTGTTTCTAGAACATTTCTGGAAAAATCTGATTAATAAAACCTGGAAAAACTGCAGAACATTCATTGTGACTCGATACAAGCATTTGAATCTAAACAAACACATAAATATATGCTAATCAATAACTGTTAACTTTCATGTTCGAATTCGTTCTTATAAACAAATGTGATCTTCCCTACACTTATCTTTTTATAAAATACCTTTATATGTAATTAAGACGAGGTTAAAAATAAAATAAAGCATTTTCACAAATTATATTCGAAACATGAAAGATAAACAAACAAAGATGGAGCATATATATGAAATGAACAAAATAAAAACAAACAAACAAACAATTAAAAAGCTTGGGTTGCCTCCCAAGAAGCGCTTTTCTTTATTAACGAGTCTTGTAGCTAGACTCAAAGTCATGCCTATTACGTGACTCCATCCTTCGTCACATTCTCAATTTCATCTTCTATCTTGATTTTATATTCCAGACCTAGTTGTAAGCATTCTTTGTAAAAACCAAATATCTTTTTCATCACATAGTCTACTCCTCTTCTTTTATCCTCTTCATTCCTATAGTAGACCGATTGCTTAAGTTCCTTTTCTAGGTTTGACATAAGACGAAATTGTTCAATCTTATATGGCATTTGGTAGGCAATCTCGTCAGTTTCATTCGTAAACCTAACTATCCCTAACGATGGGGTCATAAGTCATTGTAGAAACCTCCACGAATGGCTTTCCTAAGACTACATGGGATAAACAATTGTCAATCACCGGACAAATATCTTCTACAATCAAGAAATCCGTAATATATGTGAAGTTTCCTACATATACGTGCATCCCCTTAACTCTCCCCACAAAATTATTCAACCTACCCGTGTCGGGATCTTTCCTAGGCCCAAGTTGCATTTTCATTACCCAATTGTGATGGATCATAGACATAATGTTTATGGGGGACCTAAGGTCAATGTAAGCCTTCTACACATGCACGTGCCCGATGTTACATGGTATGTTTATGTTAGATGGGTCACCCGTTTTTATGATTGGTGAACTTATGCAATACGGTGTCTTAGGATCATCTAATAAATACTTATGGTACGCACGTTCATCCTTGGTGGGAAACTTGTTGAAGTAATCACTATCTACTTCTTCCATTTCCTCCTCATCATCATTCTTAATTTCCTCCTTAGGATCATCTTTGTTTTCAACTACGTTTTCCTTATCTTCTTCCTCACTACTCTTATTTGGTGATTTTAGAGTAATGACGTTGACAAAGTGAACATGTTTAGATGATGAAGGATCCTTAACCTCGCTAACCCTACTTGTATTTCTAGCAACTCTACTTGACGGGGTCATTACTTGGTTGTTGAGTGCCTTCAACAAATTGTCAATTTTATTGGTCATCTCGCCTTGTTGTTGTTTGAAATCGGCTTAAAATTTAGACAAACGAGCTTCTTGAGATGCCATAAAATTAGACATTAATCCTTCAAAATTATTGGAATTGTTGGAAGGATTATTGTTGAAGGTACGTGATGAGTGTCTAAATACTCATCATTTCTGTCACATTTTATCTGCAAAAACATTTAAAAACATGCAGATATGCTTCAAAATACTGAAAATATCATAAAATGTGTTTTTATATGACTCAGGAACAAAAAGATTGAAAACAAGTGAAAAACGAACAAAGTTTGCATAATTGTCACTTTCAGTCCCTGAAGTTTCACAAATTGGCAGATTTAGTCCCTGAAGGTTTAAAATAAAAGAAAAGTCAACTTTAGTCCTTGGGATATCAAACATATTCACTTTTAGTCCCTGGATGAAAGTTTTCTAAAAATGACAACTTTTACCCCTCAAGTTTCAAAATTGGCAAAACTAGTCCTCGGGTATTTAAAAATTGGAATTTATCAAATATTACCCTTGTGCTATTTATAATTGGCAAAATAAACTCTTTTGATAACTTTGGAAAATTGTCTACTCACACCCTTCAACAATTCAGAAATTACAAGTATGGTCCTTGTGATTTAGCTACTAACCAACCGGACCCTTATTAATAAAAACCCAACACCCTTATTACTAAACCCAATCCACAACAAATCCGACCAGCCCAATCCACTACCCAAGCCCAACTCCCTTTTATTTAATAAACCCAACCCGGTATTTAAAAACCAGGTTTGACTCTGGTCAAACTCTTCTTCCTCACACAACCCCGCCAAAACCATACCACTACCACCCATAGTATTTCTTTGCCACCTCCCTCCTCCTCCTCAGCAAGCTACCTAACAAACCAAATACAATTCATGCTTCTTCCCCCATTTTTCAAGATTATCAGAGTTAATGGTAACCTTTTGGCGCCAAAAATGCCAAATGGACGTTTAGGATGAAATCAGTGAATCCAAAGGCCAAGATCAAGTGGGATTTGCTCAGAGACTCAAGTGGGACTCAAAAGATTATCTATAAAGAAAAGAGGAAGCAATGTGGAAGATAGTTAGATTTTATTGTTATTTTCTTAATGTCGTTTTTATTGTTTTCTTAAATTACATTGTCATTTAAGCTTTCCAGTACTCTTGTTAAGTTACTTCAGTGTAATATCAAACTTTTTTAAGCTTTAATTTTAATATCAAGTCATTTATCAGTTTATGCAATTTCGTACCTTAAATTTTCATGTCACTTTAAATATTGTTGATTACTGTTTTTATTGGACTCTTAAGCTAATATAAGCTCCCTATATAGCTTTTTAAAGCTATTAGAAACATATTAATCAGTCTAAGCTCACAAACAAAGAAAAAAAATATTATAGAATTAAATAGGAAGAAAATAAAAAAATCAATGAAGAATGAAGAAGAAGGCAAGGAGCACTGTTTATTAAGGATGGCAGTGGGTTAGTGCTTATTGGTAAGCTATAGGTGTGGTAATTGGTCCTTGTTCTTGGTGTTTAGCTGGAGTGCAAATTGTAAGCATTTTCTCACATTTTAGCACTTTACTGTAGAACTCCTTAATTAGAGATTATATCAGTGTTTCTGTGTTTCTTTGGCATAGTTTAGTAGGATTGTTGCTTATAATTTAGTACTTGTTCATTAAAATCTTTTGTTGCCCTATATCTCATTTTTCACAGTCAAATAGCATAGTAGTGATTAATCAGTGTTTGTTGTTATTGTTGATACTTTTGTGCTCAAACAAGTTCACATCATCATTATATGTCATTTGGAATCAAGTTCATGGTCTAATTCAGTCTTTTGCTTCAAAAATCACAAAATAAGTTTGTTTAAGGACTGTTTGGCTATAACTGATTCAGTTGTGTTGCTGATTGTTTGTGTTGTTATTGGCTGTTGCTACATGTCACTTTAGTTCTTAACAACTCAGTGGAACTTTAAAAACTAGTCCTTATTCAGAGAAAAGTCAAAATCACTTGCAATCTCTCATTATTTGTTCACTGTTAAGATTTTAGATCCATAATCACTCAAATCAGTTAAATAGTTGTTAAAGTTACTTATTCTAGTCTTAAAATAGCTTATTATAACTTATTCAGTTAATTAGAACCAATCAAAACTCACCTAAGTCAACTTTTGTGTTTTACTGCAAAAGTCAAAATCATCAGGTTTAAACCCTGATTCTGATACCTGATCTAGGGTCAAATTGGACTCCAATTGGTGTGTTTGTGATGGGGCTTTTTAGTTTTCTGAATAGCTCATAGTATAAGCTAGCTTTTGCCCCCATTAGATTGCATCTCAGAGCTTATTTCAACTGCTTAATTTGCCTTGCAAGTTTGCATATTTCTGAGTTTTCTGTTTGAGATTTGCAACTGCTAATCTTCTTATCAGCTTAATCTCTTGTGCTTATTTGTACTTTTCAGTTGTTTTGTGCTTCTTATAGTTTATTAAACTTATCCTGAGCTTTTGGTAGAGTTTTGTGCTTATTAGCTTATTAGCTCATCTGCTTATCTGTCCAACTGCTTATTTAGGTTCAGTAAACTTTTGATTTTATTTTTCATAGCTTTTAAATATTAATTTTGACTTATCCTGAATTTTTCTAAAGTCATTTGATATTTCTAATCTTTTTTATTAGTTTCTAATAGTAATTAAATCATAATAAATAAAATAATAATCAGAAAAATATAATTTCAATTTTCATAATTTTCTTTTATTAATTATAATCTAGGAAAAATATAATTATATTTTTAGACCTTAAGAAAATCAAAAATAGAAAAATAGTGATAGCTTCTATTTAATAGAATTTATCTTTTTAAATTTTAATTAAGCAAGTTTCATTTTTATAATTTTCTTAGCTTCTATTTACTTAATAATATTTATAGAAAAAGTTTTAGATTTTTCTTTGTTCATTTAGTATTTTTTTATAAATTTAAATAGTTTAATAAGTTATTAAATAATAAATAATTAATAATAATTAAATAAAAAGTATAAAAAATTATAATTTAAGTTTTTAAATAAGTTTTAAGTCATTTTACATTTTTAGGTTTTAATTTCATAAATTTCAGTTTTTGTCCCATTTTAGCTTTCCCGTTACGCGTTTTAGTTTATTTTTATTCGCGTTTAATTTTATTGTGTATATTTGTTTTCATTTGTTATTTAGAATTATTAAAAAAGCAAAATCAAAAATATCTAAATCACATCAGTCACTCTAATCCTAGCTTTTCACAGTTTGCCCATTCACACCTCGTTGGAAAACGATTCGGGTAATTACTTACCTGTCTTCACACTACACACGAACGTGAATTTTTGCAAGTATCCTTTTTTACAAAGGGGTAATTTGTAATTATTCACGCGTATCCGCTGTCTGCATTTATTTAATAGTGCGTTCGCGACGGATCAAATTTTGGCGCCACTGCCGGGGAGGTTGTGTGCGACAGTTGTGTAAGTTTTAGCGATTAGTGATTCGAGATCCTTCTTCTAGAAGTTCCTATTTCCCATAAACAATATAAAATACAAAAATATTTTTCTTTTCTTTTCTATATATATTATTATTATTATTATCATATAAAAAAATAATAATAACCCAAAAACATTTTCCGTTTTCTTTAAATAAATAAACCATAAAATTAACCATCGAGAACCAAGACAGAGTACTACCTAACTGGGGGTACGGCCATAATAAGTTCCCAAACCAAAGATTTAAAACTTGCCTTTGTATCACTTGCGAATATCGGCTCACCTTTGATTGGTAAACAAACTATAACGGAGGTTTAAGGATAGTCTGACATTAAATTGTCAGACTGAAAGAAGCGGGTTTTTAAGGAGCATTAATTGCCCACCTTTGCTTCTCCGCCACTCTGTGCGTTTATCTTTTAGAGAGCTACCGTACGCTTGTTGATTATTGGTTTAAGTTCACTTGTGTTTTTTCTCGATCTTGATTTTAATTGAAAAATTTTGCTGAGTGCATGCGCACTCGTTCTTCTAGGTCATCAAGCCCTTTTCGTGAGCTTGGAAACATACCTCGAAGACGTCGTAGACGTTCTGCTCCGTCAGTCGTACCCGAGTTACGTACTGATCCCAAAACCCCTGACATCATGGCAGAAGACCGTCCTATGAATGAGCTTCTGCAAGCTCCCACCATTGGGTACGGAGATGCCATTATTGTTCCAGCCATCGTGGCTGAGAATTTTGAGCTTAAGACTGGATTGATAAACTTGGTAACCCAGCGGCAATTCTATGGTTTTGACAGGGACGATCCTCAAGATCACATTAGATGGTTCAATAAAATCACATCCACCATCAAATGCAAAAATGTCCCTGAGGAATCAATAAAACTTCTTCTTTTCCCGTTTTCCATCGATGGGGC
Organism: Artemisia tridentata subsp. tridentata; assembly: GCA_021014915.2. Classification (NCBI taxonomy): domain Eukaryota; kingdom Viridiplantae; phylum Streptophyta; class Magnoliopsida; order Asterales; family Asteraceae; genus Artemisia; species Artemisia tridentata. The sequence continues at coordinate 291,803,716 of CP139504.1, read as the reverse complement.
AGCCCGGATTTGGCTTGACAAACAACCCCCTCGATCAATAACAACATGGGAAGATTTGGTTCAGAAATTCGTGAATGAATTCTTTCCTCCTTCTAAAACCACGTATCTCAAAAATGAAATCATGAAATTCTCTCAAAGGTTTGATGAACCATTTGGAGAGGCATGGGAACGTTTCAAAGAATTGCTCCGCAAATGTCCTCATCACGGTTTCACCGATTTAATGCAAATGGACACTTTCTACAATGGGTTAAACCCATCTGACCAAGATTCTCTTAATGCCTCAGCTGGAGGTAATTTTCTGAGCAAATCCACTAAGGAAGCCATTGCACTTATTGAAAATAAGTCAAAGGTCCGCACTGCACGAGCCAGACCATATAATTCTCAGGCTAGTGCTGGACCTTCTACTTCATCTCCCGTGAGTCAGTCTAGTACTGATACTCAGCTTGCTGAACTCACGAAGGTTATTCAAGCTTTGGTTTTCTCCACACAAAAGAAAGAGTCCGCTCCGCAAACTTCTCACACTGCTGAAATCAAAAAGGTAGAAGTTTGTGTTACTTGTGGTGGTCCTCATGCTTACTATAATTGTACTGCCACCGATGGCAATGCATTTGAAGTCAAAGCTTTAGCCGGATCTTCCAATCAAGGAGGTGGTCAATACCATCCTCAAGTGGAAACCAACTACCGTGCTAGCAATCAACATGGACCACCCGGATTTCCTCCTCCTAACAATCCAAATAGGATTAATCCTAATCAGCAAAGAGGGCAAAACACGCAGAATCAATATCATGCCCCGAATAATCAATACCCACCCCAAAGGGGTAATCAAGGGTATTCAGCTCCTAATTCCCAAAGACCTCTCTCGAATGAACTTGATAGCTACATCAAGGTTAATGAGACCAATATGAAGGCAATGCAAAATCAAATCTCTAATTTGAAGAATGAATTTCAGTCCTCAATACACAAACAAGGAACTGAGCTTTCAAACAAAATCGATCATTCTCAAAGCGAAGTTAAGAATATGTTTGCCAGTCTCATGGACCATCTCAATCCACCTTCTACCTCGGGAGGTCTCCCAAGTAACACTGTTGTCAACCCAAGGGGTGAACTCAAAGCTGTCACTACATGTAGTGGTAAAGCTCATGATGGACTCAAGGTGATAAAGGACCCGGTACTGCCCACTAACAATGGAAGTGCTAAATACGTCCAACCCTCGGTCATCCAAAATTCTACACCCACGATTGCTCCTCAACCGTCAAGAATAGATCCAACTCAATCACGATTTACGGTTAAAAGTTTGTCAACCAAACTTAGTGAGCAAAGAACAGCCAGATATTATTCCGAGATGCTCAATGTTGTTCCTGTCAGTGTGCTTGATGACAGTGATGATGATGAAGATACCACTTTCGTCAAAGCTATCACCACTCGGAGTGGTGCTGCTTATGAGGGGCCCTCTGGCCCTATTCCTCCTCCGTTATTTGAAATGGAGAAAGAGACGGAGGATACCACGAACAAAGTGCAAATTCCAATCCCACAAAGTACAGCACATGTCCAGCCTCCGATTGTCCAAAAAAAGAAATCCAAACCAGGAGTTGTCTTTGAATCTGTAGAGACTCCTGAAGTCATTGCCCCTAAATCCAAACCTTACATTCCTTACCCATCGCGCTTAAATGAGCAAAAGCTCCGTGAAAAAGCTAGTCAACAAATGGACAGGTTCTTTCAAATCTTTAAAGAATTACATTTTGACATAAGTTTTGCGGATGCTATCATTCTGATGCCCAAGTTTGCATCAACAATCAAACACTTATTAAGCAACAAGGAAAAGCTAATTGAAATGGCTAAAACTCCGTTAAATGAGAACTGCTCAGCGGTTATCTTAAAAAAGCTTCCGGAGAAGCTTGGAGATCCTGGAAAGTTTCTACTACCTTGTGTATTTCCGGGAATGGTTGAATGCTATGCCTTAGCAGATCTAGGTGCAAGCATCAACCTGATGCCTCATTCAGTATGAAAGAAACTTTCTCTTCCGGCTCTTACTCCTACCTGCATGACTCTTGAGCTTGCAGATCGAACCATATCTCATCCTTGCGGCATTGCCGAAGATGTGTTTGTGAAAGTAGGTAAGTTCCATTTTCCAGCTGACTTTGTGGTTGTTGAATTCGACGCTGATCAAAAGGTTCCTCTCATTCTTGGAAGAGGATTCCTAAAAACGGGCCATGCTCTTATTGATGTATTTAAGCATGAGATCACTTTGCGTGTGGATAAGGAAGCTGTTACCTTTAACCATGATCAAACTTCGAGGTACTCCTCAAATTATAATTCTGCATCGGTTAACCGAATAGATGTCATTGACATTGCTTCAGAGGAGTACTCTCAAGAAAGTCTAGGTTATTTTCATAATTCTGTGAGTGGTAATCCCACCACATCTTCTCTACCTATCATTTCCGACTCTTCACCTTCTCTCCCTCCGTTTGAGGGAAGTGATTCCAATTTAGAAGAGATCGAGGCTTTTCTCAAGTGTGATTCATTTCTGGAAGGAATTGATAACGCCGAGATTGATCTGGAGGGAGATATTCTTCTTCTTGAGAAATTGTTAAATCATGACAATTCTCCTCCTCTCCCTCCCGTTGAACTTCATAATGAGAAAACTGACAAATTTCCTGAGATCAAGTTTAAGGACTTGCCTCCTCCACTTGAAAATGCAATTCTTGAGGAGGAAGTTCTTATCTTAATTGCTGTTCAGATCTCTCTTCTTCCCTTCACCTACCCGGTGATTTCCCCTATCTTTCACTCATTCGGGAGTGAGGATATTACCTTTGACCCCGGCATTGTCCATCTAACATTGGTTTAAATGCCGGATTTATCTCATCGGTGTGGAACTTTCTTATGCTCAATTGGTTATCCAAGCATCTTGAATGAAAGTCCGATAGAGATGATTTCTTCCACTTACTTCCCCATGAACCAATGAATTCGGGGTCGAGTCAAGCTAGCGACTCGGTTAATAAAAACAGTAGCAAAATATGGGTTTTCACCCATGTTTCACCTAAGTGTGGGAGAGATGCCCCACATGCTGTAATTATTTACAGTCAAAAAAAAAAAAAAAAAAAAAAAAGTGTGTATATAAAATAATGGCTATTAGTATTTCCCTTTCACGTTATAAGTGTTGGTTTAACAACCGGTTCTTTGAATATTGAGGGCAATATTCAGTTCTAAGTGTGGGGGGGGGGGGGGGGAATTCTAGCGAATTTGATCAAATGTACCATCTAGTACCCCCATTTTAGCCAAAATTAAATTTTTTTTTTCTCACTTAGAACGCAATAAATGGTTATCAGTCCGCCATGTCTAACCCACATAAGGATTGGCTAATCCGAGAGCAAACGGCTCTTGGTAAAGATGTCTCAAATCCGTTGATGGCTTACAATTTGCCGAAAATTGTATGGTTTTCGACTCACCATATCTTTATAAGTGAAGAGTTGGCTAGCCCGCAAGGTTATGGCTTGTGGTAAAGGCAGTGGAAAAACCATAATTGGTAATCAGCTCACCAAAGATAATAACTGTATTTTATCTAAGAGTTGGCTAGTCCAGAAGCAAACGGCTTTTGGTAAAGACAAGTCAAATCCGTTGACAGCTGATGGTTTGCTCAAAATCATTTGGTTATCATTGTACCAAAGTATCACATACTAAAACATTGGCTACTCCAGAAGTAATGGCTTTTGGTAAAGAGAAAAATCCATTAAAACTTCATAAAAGATTGCTAGGGACTAGCAATAGTTTAGTGTGGGGGATTGATGAGTGTCTAAATACTCATCATTTCTGTCACATTTTATCTGCAAAAACATTTAAAAACATGCAGATATGCTTCAAAATACTGAAAATATCATAAAATGTGTTTTTATATGACTCAGGAACAAAAAGATTGAAAACAAGTGAAAAACGAACAAAGTTTGCATAATTGTCACTTTCAGTCCCTGAAGTTTCACAAATTGGCAGATTTAGTCCCTGAAGGTTTAAAATAAAAGAAAAGTCAACTTTAGTCCTTGGGATATCAAACATATTCACTTTTAGTCCCTGGATGAAAGTTTTCTAAAAATGACAACTTTTACCCCTCAAGTTTCAAAATTGGCAAAACTAGTCCTCGGGTATTTAAAAATTGGAATTTATCAAATATTACCCTTGTGCTATTTATAATTGGCAAAATAAACTCTTTTGATAACTTTGGAAAATTGTCTACTCACGCCCTTCAACAATTCGGAAATTACAAGTATGGTCCTTGTGATTTAGCTACTAACCAACCGGACCATTATTAATAAAAACCCAACACCCTTATTACTAAACCCAATCCACAACAAATCCGACCAGCCCAATCCACTACCCAAGCCCAACTCCCTTTTATTTAATAAACCCAACCCGGTATTTAAAAACCAGGTTTGACTCTGGTCAAACTCTTCTTCCTCACACAACCCCGCCAAAACCATACCACTACCACCCATAGTATTTCTTTGCCACCTCCCTCCTCCTCCTCAGCAAGCTACCTAACAAACCAAATACAATTCATGCTTCTTCCCCCATTTTTCAAGATTATCAGAGTTAATGGTAACCTTTTGGCGCCAAAAATGCCAAATGGACGTTTAGGATGAAATCAGTGAATCCAAAGGCCAAGATCAAGTGGGATTTGCTCAGAGACTCAAGTGGGACTCAAAAGATTATCTATAAAGAAAAGAGGAAGCAATGTGGAAGATAGTTAGATTTTATTGTTATTTTCTTAATGTCGTTTTTATTGTTTTCTTAAATTACATTGTCATTTAAGCTTTCCAGTACTCTTGTTAAGTTACTTCAGTGTAATATCAAACTTTTTTAAGCTTTAATTTTAATATCAAGTCATTTATCAGTTTATGCAATTTCGTACCTTAAATTTTCATGTCACTTTAAATATTGTTGATTACTGTTTTTATTGGACTCTTAAGCTAATATAAGCTCCCTATATAGCTTTTTAAAGCTATTAGAAACATATTAATCAGTCTAAGCTCACAAACAAAGAAAAAAAATATTATAGAATTAAATAGGAAGAAAATAAAAAAATCAATGAAGAATGAAGAAGAAGGCAAGGAGCACTGTTTATTAAGGATGGCAGTGGGTTAGTGCTTATTGGTAAGCTATAGGTGTGGTAATTGGTCCTTGTTCTTGGTGTTTAGCTGGAGTGCAAATTGTAAGCATTTTCTCACATTTTAGCACTTTACTGTAGAACTCCTTAATTAGAGATTATATCAGTGTTTCTGTGTTTCTTTGGCATAGTTTAGTAGGATTGTTGCTTATAATTTAGTACTTGTTCATTAAAATCTTTTGTTGCCCTATATCTCATTTTTCACAGTCAAATAGCATAGTAGTGATTAATCAGTGTTTGTTGTTATTGTTGATACTTTTGTGCTCAAACAAGTTCACATCATCATTATATGTCATTTGGAATCAAGTTCATGGTCTAATTCAGTCTTTTGCTTCAAAAATCACAAAATAAGTTTGTTTAAGGACTGTTTGGCTATAACTGATTCAGTTGTGTTGCTGATTGTTTGTGTTGTTATTGGCTGTTGCTACATGTCACTTTAGTTCTTAACAACTCAGTGGAACTTTAAAAACTAGTCCTTATTCAGAGAAAAGTCAAAATCACTTGCAATCTCTCATTATTTGTTCACTGTTAAGATTTTAGATCCATAATCACTCAAATCAGTTAAATAGTTGTTAAAGTTACTTATTCTAGTCTTAAAATAGCTTATTATAACTTATTCAGTTAATTAGAACCAATCAAAACTCACCTAAGTCAACTTTTGTGTTTTACTGCAAAAGTCAAAATCATCAGGTTTAAACCCTGATTCTGATACCTGATCTAGGGTCAAATTGGACTCCAATTGGTGTGTTTGTGATGGGGCTTTTTAGTTTTCTGAATAGCTCATAGTATAAGCTAGCTTTTGCCCCCATTAGATTGCATCTCAGAGCTTATTTCAACTGCTTAATTTGCCTTGCAAGTTTGCATATTTCTGAGTTTTCTGTTTGAGATTTGTAACTGCTAATCTTCTTATCAGCTTAATCTCTTGTGCTTATTTGTACTTTTCATTTGTTTTGTGCTTCTTATAGTTTATTAAACTTATCCTGAGCTTTTGGTAGAGTTTTATGCTTATTAGCTTATTAGCTCAACTGCTTATCTGTCCAACTGCTTATTTAGGTTCAGTAAACTTTTGATTTTATTTTTCATAGCTTTTAAATATTAATTTTGACTTATCCTGAATTTTTCAGATTTTTCTAAAGTCATTTGATATTTCTAATCTTTTTTATTAGTTTCTAATAGTAATTAAATCATAATAAATAAAATAATAATCAGAAAAATATAATTTCAATTTTCATAATTTTCTTTTATTAATTATAATCTAGGAAAAATATAATTATATTTTTAGACCTTACGAAAATCAAAAATAGAAAAATAGTGATAGCTTCTATTTAATAGAATTTATCTTTTTAAATTTTAATTAAGCAAGTTTCATTTTTATAATTTTCTTAGCTTCTATTTACTTAATATTATTTATAAAAAAAGTTTTAGATTTTTCTTTGTTCATTTAGTATTTTTTATAAATTTAAATAGTTTAATAAGTTATTAAATAATAAATAATTAATAATAATTAAATAAAAAGTATAAAAAATTATAATTTAAGTTTTTAAATAAGTTTTAAGTCATTTTACATTTTTAGGTTTTAATTTCATAAATTTCAGTTTTTGTCCCATTTTAGCTTTCCCGTTACGCGTTTTAGTTTATTTTTATTCGCGTTTAATTTTATTGTGTATATTTGTTTTCATTTGTTATTTAGAATTATTAAAAAAGCAAAATCAAAAATATCTAAATCACATTAGTCACTCTAATCCTAGTTTTTCACAGTTTGCCCATTCACACCTCGTTGGGAAACGATTCGAGTAATTACTTACCTGTCTTCACACTACACACGAACGTGAATTTTTGCAAGTATCCTTTTTCACAAAGGGGTAATTTCTAATTATTCACGCGTATCCGCTGTCTGCATTTATTTAATAGTGCGTTCGCGACGGATCAGTACGGTTCGAGGATGAATCGTTTGATTGAAAACGATTAGGTAGATTTGAAAATTATTTTGAGAAGAATTTTGGTTTTGTTTCCACCTAAAGTTTGGATGATTCTTCCAAGATGAGTTGTATAAATCACCATAAGTGTTTTGCTCGGGTTTTAAAGTGAACCACTTGTCTCCCGCTTTGTCGGTACGCGAGGATGTATAATCCGCAAAAGCTTGGTCGGGGAGTTCCATGCAATCACGAGTGTCATGGGGACCACTGCATAACTCACATGAAGAAGTGATTTTGTTTACTTGACTTGGTCTTCAAGTTCCATGATCCTACGGTTGGGAATGCTTGAGTTACTTGACTTGGTCTTCAAGTTCCATGATCCTACGATTGACTTGGTTTAGGAGCTTCGTAGGATTTCATGAGAAACTTGACTTGGTCTTCAAGTTCCATGATCCTACAGTTGGGAATGCTTGAGTTATTCGAAGGCAAGGATATTGCCTTGACCGTTTTGCTCAACTCGCGGGGGTCATTCCAACATTCGTTGTCATAGAGAGCAAGATCTTCTATGATTCCCCACGATTCTTCCGCATTCTTATCACGTAGATTACCACCGGCCGCTTGGTCAAAGGTTTGCCTTGTGGATTGATTGACATGATCGTAGAAGATTTGGACTTGAAGCCAAAGATATATGCCATGGTGAGGGACTTTTTGGAGTAAGTCCTTGAAACGAGTCCACACTTCATAAAGAGTTTCAGCTTGACATTGTTGGAACATCAAGAAGCATTCCTTAGCTTGGTAGTTCTCCTCGGTGGGAAAAATTGAGCGAGGAAACGAGAAGTGAGATCATCCCAAGATGTGATGGATCCCACGGGTAAACGCTCAAGCCATTTTGGTCACGTAGAGAGAATTGGAAGAGACGCAATCGCGTTGTCTCTTGAGTGTCAACATCAAGGTCTATAGAATCTATGATTTTAAGGAAATCCTTGAGATGTTGATTTGGATCTTCGGAACGAAGTACATGGAATGCACATCCGCTTTGCACCAATCGGATGGTGTAGGATCGCAAGGGAGACACATTGGCTCTTTGGGGGAGCTCAATGGTGTTTCGATAGCCTTGGTGGCTTGGTTTGGAGTACTCACCTAGAGTACGGGCTCGAGGTGGGTCTTGGTTGATTGGTGGGTTTTGGTGTTGTTGTTCTCGGTGGTTTGGTGGAGCTTGGTGTTGTTGTGGTGGTGCTTGGTGTGCTTGCTGTAGGTCAAAGATGCCTTCATTCACCTTGATGGCAAATGAAGAAAATTACGAACAAAGGGAACGAAGAAAAGATAGACTACAAGAAAGCTACGAAAAAAGAAAATAAAATCTCACTTGATAGGAATCTAGTGAGTAGACCTAAACGAAATAGAAATTGAACCTAAACTATTAACTATTCCCCGGCAGTGGCGCCAAAAACTTGATGCGGCGGTTGTAACCCTCGCAAAAGGTTTTACAATCCTCCTAGGCAGTGTACCTAACCGTTGTAGTGTAGTATAGGTAAGTACGGGGAATTGATCGTTCTCTAGGGGAATAGTATCGCAATAGTTGTGAAAAGGTCAAGATGTATGACGAGATAGGTATAGAGGTGAGCGATGATTCTTTTTGTATTTTATATTTTATGAAAAGCAATTAAAAATCTCAGTTTTGAAGGAGTGGGCTGAATTAGTTGTTAATCAACTAACCCAAAAATTAATTATAAAACTAAATTAAATAAAAATAAACTGAAAAAGTAAATTGGTGGTAACTCTTATGATAGAAAAAACGTGTTCACTTAGACTTAATTACTCCCTAGTTATCTCTTACTGATTCGTTGAATTGTCACGTCCTTGTTTTAGTTGAAGCGCTGTATTCCTTAATATTAGTCGTGGGGAGGTGCCGAAGTCCCCAACTCTATGAATCTTAGTCTCCCCTAAATCACTTAAAGTCTATTAAGTTTTCTAGGATCTACAAGCCGTAATTCATGCAATAAATACAACGAGAAAAATCAATAGTGCACTCTACGGTTGCGTTTTCTAAGACGTTCAAGCTAGTTAAATATAAAAGGTCAGCCAGTTTTCTTAGCCTAACGCGAGGCAATCAACTAAACAAGAGACAACAAATCAATATTCAATAACTAGGTTTCACTAGATCTAAGCAAACACAAATAAACTTAAGCTAACATGTTAAAGCAAAGAAAAGATAAACAAGTAATCAAACAAAAAATAGACATATTGAATGATTAAACGAATAACTTATCTTCAATTGAACATGGATGAAAAAGGCTGAAAAAGCCCTACAAAAGCTGTGAAAATCGTCTAGGGTTTTGTCCTCCAAAGTGTTACACATTACAATGACAAATTGCGAAAGTATATATAGTTTTACAACTCTGACGGCATCACCTTATAGGTCGTGACGCCGTCAGCTCACCGTGTTTAGGGTTTCGTCTTGTGCAAGTCGCCGTTCTGACGGCGTCAGGAATATCTTGAGGCCGTCACTTGTTAATTCTTCTGGGCCGTCTCTTGTTAGCTTAAAACGTGACTCCCATCTCCAATTTGTACCTGACGGTGTCAGGTTGTAGAATATTCAAATTCCTCTGAAGCGTCACTTGATAAACTTGAACAAAAAATACAGCTTCATAAACAAGGGACAGCGTCGCGTTGTAGCGTGTGACGCCGTCAGATCTCCAAGTCTGACAGGTTTTTCGCGACTTCTTCGTTTTCTTCAATTTTTCGTCCAAAAAGTGCCAAATTCCAGAATTCTCGTTCCAAGTGCCTAAAATACAAAAAGAAACGATTTGAGGCAATATTTAATCTTATTTATACGATTTTGGGCTTAAATGACCCCTTAAAAAGATAGCAAATAAATCCTTATCAGATGGTCGTCTTCTATCATCTTAGTTTTACCCTTATCCACATGGCATCATCATTCACTATACTATTACCCATATCAGCAACATTTTCAACTTGAATAGATTCCTCATTCACTGTACTATTACCCATATCAGCAACATTTTCAACTTGAATAGATTCATCATTTACCTGACTTTTCCCCTTATTAACAACATAGGTAGTTGGGCTGCTTTGACTTGCCAACAACTTGCGCTTAACATTAGGCTTAACAACTAGATTCCTAAGAGGCATGTCATCATCAACATCTATTACATTAGGTTCACTTACAACTGACTCAACATTCACATCAGACCTAAGTATAAATGATTTCTGGGTAGACCTAACAGTTTTAGGCTTTAGTGGTGATTTTAGGCTTTGCGCTTCTTCTTCAGCCCGAGCAGTAAGCTCTTCAAATGCGCTTCTTCTTCAGAGATACAAGGTGGAATGATATTTCATACGTGGAAATGATTTATCCTAGGTGGCATTAAGTTAAAAAAATAAAAGAGGACTTGTAACCGGCTAACGATCTAGCAGGTGATATTGCGTTGTGTTTTATTAGCAAAAAAAAGAAGGCTACATGGAATAAGAAAAACGACAAGTTAGATAAATTTTCAAGTTATTAGCCTTTAAATAAGATATCAATAATGGCCACGGAATCTATACTACATTATAATAGAGGGATGCACTTCCCTCGTATTAATTATTTTAAGATTTCCATAAATAGAATTTTAATCAAATACTACCTTATAAGCATTATTTACGAGTATTTAAAGCACATATAAAACTAAAAACACAATACTCATATAATACAATTAATATACTATTAAAAACACCCTTCATCCAAAATTACAACTTTTTAACCACTAAGTACAATATAATTAAGCTTCCAAAATATTTATCCCATCCTCCTCAATCAACAAACAACTGGACACAACCATTTACCCTCTCATCAATCTTCAACCCACAAATTATCATAACTCAAACAAATATATATATATATATATATATATATATATATATATATATATATATATATATATATATATATATATATATATATATATATATATATAGAGATGGGATATTATGAGAAGGGGTCTTAAAATGAGAAGGGTGGGAAGGATTGTGGGAGTGACATGTGTCACTTTGCCACATCATCATTCCGCCAAAATTTTTACTGCATCGTGATGCAGTAAAAATTTTGGCGGGAAAATTTTTTTTTTCCCGCCAAAAAAAAAATTTTTTTTTGGGCAAAAATTTTTTTTTTTCCCGCCAAAATTTTTACTGCATCGTGATGCAGTAAAAAATTATACTGCATCGTGATGCAGTAACCGTAATGAAGTAAAAAAATATACTGCATCGTGATGCAGTAACCATAATGCATTAAAAATTTATACTGCATCGTGATGCAGTAAAAATTTTGGCGGGAAAAAAAAAAATTTTGCCCAAAAAAAATTTTTTTTTTTTGGCGGGAAAAAAAAAATTTCCCGCCAAAATTTTTACTGCATCACGATGCAGTAACCGTGATGCGGCATGATGATGTGGCATGGGGATGACACATGTCACTCCCACAATCCTTCCTACCCTTCTCATTTTAAGCCCCTTCTCATTGTATCCCTACCCTATTATATATATATATATATATATATATATATATATATATATATATATATATATATATATATATATATATATATATATATATATATATAATAACGAAATAAAAAGAGGAAGAAACGATCTCAGTTTTGTTCAACTTACAAAGATTCACAAGTTTTTTGAACATGTAACCATCATAGATCTATTTGAAGACAAAACTTCTCTTTTAATATTTGAATACTTAAAGGAAAGAACAAAAACAAACGTGTTTATTTACCATGGGTAATTTATCCCTTTACCCAAAACATCAAACGTGTTTCATTCTCACCTTTCTTTCGGTCAAACACACAAGAACAACAAAAAATTACCTACCCGAGACTCGTATATAGGATCTAGAAGCCAAAAAATGTTTGGGTTCTTTGTGGGCTACAACCAAGAGGTCAAAAAGGTTCTTCATTCTTGTTTGGTGTTCGGGATAAATTACAGGATTAGTTTGTATGTGGTATAGGTTTTTGCAATTCAATAGAAGAGGACATATCTAACTTGTGGTTTGAGAGAGAAAAGTGGCTGTTAAAGTTTTGGGTTTTGGCTGCTAAATAGCTACGTACTTTTTCAAATGTACTGTTTTGGTACGTGTACTTTTTTTCGTTCCACTTTATGTAGTGTACTTTCATCTTTTGTTCCATTTTGCACGGCTAAACTTGTTTTACCGAAACCATAATCAACTACTGCTATGTGTGCACGCCACGTCGGATTTCCACTAACAAAAATAAATTAAATAATAAAGTAAATTACATGGATGGTCCCTGTGGTTTGTCAAACGTTGCAACTTTCGTCCCTAATACGTTTTCTTTCTTTTTATACGTTTTCGTCCGTTTTTATACGTTTTATATGTTTTCTTACGTTGTTATCCGTTTTTATACGTTTTCATACGTGTTTATCCGTTTTCGTTTGTTTTTATACGTTTTCGTCCGTTTTTATACGTCTTTCTTACGTTTTCATACGTTTTTACCCGTTTTTATACGTTTTCTTACGTTTTTATCCGTTTTTATAGGTTTTCATCTATTTTTATACGTTTTCGTCCGATTTTATACGTCTTTCTTAAGTTTTCATACGTTTTTATACGTTTTTATAGGTTTTCATCCGTTTTTATATGTTTTCGTCCGTTTTTATACGTCTTTCTTTCATTTTTACCCATTTTTATACGTTTTCTTTCGTTTTTATCCGTTTTTGTAGGCTTTCACCCGTTTTTATATGTTTCGTCCGTTTTAATACGTTTTCTTATGTTTTTATCTGTTTTTATATGTTTCGTCTGTTTGTATACGTTTTCATCCGTTTTAATACGTTTTCGTCCGTTTTTATACATTTCCGTTTGTTTAAAGTAAAAGACAAAAGTGACAATTATCTTTAGGGTGACACACCCACTCAAATAGTTTAAAAGGTTTATAAAAAAAGTTTAAATACTAAAATAGTTTAAAAGTTTTATAAAATATTTAAAAGTAAAAAACAAAAGTTTAAAATAGCGCATATTTTAAAAGTTAATAAAATAGTTTAAAGTAAAAAATGTTTATAAAAATTTTCTTAATTTAAAAAAAAAAAAAAAAAAAAAAAAAAAAAGGTAAAACAAAAGTTTACAAAAATTTCCAGAATTTAAAAAAGAAGTCTATAAAAAGTTTCGTAATTTAATAAAAAAACCAAAAAAAAGTCTAAAAATCTTCGTAATTTAAAAGTTTATAAAAATTTTCGTAATTTTTAAAAAATTTTATAATTTTTTTTTGTAATTTAAGAGTTTATAAAATTTTTCGTAATTTAAAAAAAAAGTGTATAAAATTTTTCGTAATTAAAAAAAAAGGTTTATTAAAATTCTCGTAATTTAAAAAATAGTAAAAAAAAGTTCATAAAATATCTTGTGAAAAAAATGGCTGTAAATGAAATATGAAACCACTAGAGACAGCAGATGCAATATGAGACAAACCCAAAGGACGATCCATGCAATTTACTCAAAAATTAAATATTCCACGTAGACTTTTTTTCCAGTACAAGTTTACCCGGTTGCCTGTAAACATGCGTGCAAAATGGAACAAAAGATGAAAGTACACTACATAAAGTGGAACAAAAAAAAGTACACGTACCAAAACGATACATTATGAAAAGTACGTAGCTATTTAGTAGGCAAAACCCTAAAGTTTTTGAGAGTATAATTAGGTTTGTTTTATGTGAGTGAAATAGGTTAAGTTTTATTTTTGTGGCCTGGACTCTTGTTAATTTTTGGTTGGGTTTTGTATCATTAAGATGGACTGATTTCTTTGTAAGAAAGTTTGTGTTGGACGTTATTGGTTATCATAAAAAGAAAAAATTGGTTAAATTTTATTGTTTAATCCGAATTTTGAAAGGGCAAGCTAAATTTTTGCTACTAACAGGTACCCGCGTATTGCGGCGACGGGTATCTTGAAATAACTTTATATAAATCATGTAGTCATTTTGAATATCGAAAAATCGTTGCTTACTAAATATTTATTATTGCAATTGTATAATAAAAAAACATTGTCAATGATTAAAGAGTTGAAATATGACATGAAATTCTTGACATCCGTACATTTATTTTAAAAAAAAATTGTAATAAATTAAAATACGTAGTTCACCGCAAATCAAAATACATAAAGCTATTGTTAGAAAAAACATATAAATAAAAATATTTGCTCGCCACAAAATTTAGTCACAGGGTACCCGTCGCCGCCTTGCTAGTTTTAATAATGTACGGTGACTCTAAAAAGTTTTCTAAACTTATTCCCACCATAGAAAAACATTATTCATTGAAATTATATATATAGTAATAGAGCGTTTGAAACGACGCCATCAATGTCGTTTTGGTCTTCTCCGGTTTTAGCCCAGTCCTGTTGGTTCCTGCAGGCCCAACTTAGCCTCTCTTTTTTTCTTTTTCTTTTTTTTTTCTTTTTTTTTTCTCCTTTTTATGCTACGTTAAGTTTAAGAACGCAACGCCTGAACCTCGGTCTTTGTATGTATCTTCTTTCTCGGTAGCCGTACGAACCCTCAGTTGCAGCTTTCTTCGTTGTAGGTAAAATTGAGTATGTTTATTTGTTGCTTATGCTGTATGTGTTTGTCTGTTTTCTGAGGCACGATGCCTGACATGTGTGTTCTTTGTTCTTTAGTTGTTTTTTGATGTTTTGTTCACTTACGTGTTTAAATATGAGAACTAAAAGTAAGGTTGTGCATAGAAATAGTAACGACCAAACGTTATAGGAAGGTGTGTCTGTTAGTGGTGATGTTGGTGTCGGGTTGGTCCCTGATACTCCTATAGATGTGGCCACTTACTTAGATTCTAATAACGGTAACGGGTTTGTTACCATGGATACGTCGACTTCTGTTTCAGACCGTATTATGACTCCTGCGATTGAGTTTGCTGATTTCATGGATGTCGATGACTCCTCATGTTATACTGATGTCTCACGTGAAGGGCATGTTACCAGCATCGATGTTGCTGGTATGTCCGTGAGGGTGTCTAATGGTATAACGATTAATGAACCTGATCCGGGTTGCGCGGTGGAAGGGATTCGTGATCGTAGGTTTCCGGTGTCTGCGAGTGTCGCTGGAAAAGGGAAGGGGAAGATGGATGACGTACCATCATCTACAGGAAGCGGTAATGTATATATATTTTTTTATGCTTTATCATATGTGTGTTTTATCGACGCTTACAATGTTTGTGTTACGTTTTTCACTTGCAGCTTCCTGTCGTATGGATAGACGTGTTCTTAGGAATTTGTTGGTTGGTCAGTGTTCCAGTAATCTTGCGCGTACTGTCTTGCGCCGTTTCCTTTTTTTTTGTGCTTTTAACTGTTTTCGTTGGTTTGGATAATAATTGGATATTCGATGTTAAAGTCACAGGTGAGGCTGTAGAAGGAAGTAGTAGTGGTTTCATTGATAAAATCAGTGACGATTAGCTCTTATCCCTCATTCATATTCTTGCTTTCAGTGTTTCGATGGTTCACATCACTCGAGTTTTGTATCTTTCTCTTGCAGTTGCGATGCCAGGTTCTGATAGTTGCTACAGTTCTGAATCTCTGCCCTTGCATTCACTGGCCACTTACGAATGTCAGCAAAATATTTCTTCTTAGTAGCTACATACAACAGCTTGTTTTTTTTTGTTACATGTGTTTATCTTTTGGCATTATCTTGACAGGTGGATTTCGTGATCGAGTACCTGCTTCTTCTACATGTACTACGCATCCTCTACAGCCTCTCCTCGGAACAGGCCCGCCCGCCACATCGGGTATTGGTACTGTGCCATTTGCGCATCCACACCCACCTACAACTGCTCCTCAATGTAATTATAATGTCTTATTATTATGTGTTTTTATAGCCCCGTCTTTCGTGTTCATGGCCATGTTTAGATTGCTTAAGCCTTTCTGTTACTGCCTATCCTTTTTACAGCTAGGCATAACACAACTCGCAGAAGACAAGGACGCCCGATCGCAAGTTCAGCTGCTGCCATGCAGAACCGTAGGGGTACGATAGATACTGTGCTTGGGTTGGCTCCAGGTTTCTTAATCATTAGCTGTTGCGGTCTACTTAGCCTTTAACTGTTTTCTTTTTCTTTTTTTTTTTTCTTTTTTTTTTTAACTTTTGCAGGAGTACCAGATACGTACGTGTCTTTAGGGCCATGTAATAGAGTTTGTCGCCATTGCAAGGCACTCTTTTGGTTTGAAGAAAGGCTCAAAAGTCGAAGTGTTCGCTCTCCGGAGTACCATAGGTGCTGTATGGGTGGTAAGGTGCTTTTGCGTCCACAGCCTGAATATCTTCCTTATATGAGACAGTTATTCACGGACCGGCACTTTATGCAGAATGTCAGACCTTACAACTCAATGTTTGCTATGACTTCTTTAGGGGCTCAGATAGATGAATCAGTAAACAGAGGTCGTGGCCCATACATGTTTAAAATATCAGGACAGATTTACCATCGGATAGGTAGCCTTTGCCCGCCTGAAGGCAGTGACCCACGCTTCTTACAGTTGTATATCTTTGACACCAAAAATGAAGTACAAAATCGGCTAAGCCATTTTGATGATGGGGGTGCAACTTTACGGCCAGAGATTGTAGAGGGTTTGATTCACGTGCTGGATGACCACAATGAATTGGTTCGCATATTTAGGACAGTGCGGGACTTGCTAACAGCTGGCAATGTTCCTGAGTTCAAGATTAGGCTTTTTGCGGTAACGGGTTCGCGCCAGTATGAGCTGCCTTCTGGGGATTCGATAGGGGCTATTCTTTACGAAGGGGGTCCTGATACAGAAATCGAATATGATGTCCTTATTCAGAAGCGTGCTGGTGACCCAGAAAGAGTGAGCAAATCACATCCGTGCAGCATGTCGTTTCAAATTCCGTTGCTGTTTATTTTTGGAGAAGACGGGTTCCACATTGGTTTGCGATTGTGGAACACCAGTAGCCAAACGTTGGAGGGAGACAAAAAGATGTCTATGAAGATGTACTACGCGTATCAATTGCATGATCTTTTTCAGGAATATAGTCTATTAACAAGAGCCGGGAGGCTGTTTCAACAATATGTTGTCACAGCTTATTGCAGTGTCGAGCAATATCGGTTAGATTTCATTCGTGAATACCAAAACGATATCAGAAACGATTATCTTTCCGGGGTATACGATGCGATAGCGCGCGGTGATCGTAACGGGTTCGATGTTGGAATGAGAACAATTCTTCCGACATCATTCACTGGTGGACCGCGCTATATGTATAGCCATTATCTGGACGCGCTCAAGATTTGTCGGGTTCATGGAAACTCTTCTTTTTTCATTACGTTCACATGCAATGTTAGATGGCCAGAGATTATAGAATTTATGGAACAGTTTCCGAACGTCACTGTCGTCGACAGACCGGACGTCATTGACCGTGTTTTTGTGCAGAAAATCCATCATCTGATTACATATATACGTGATGGAAGACCTTTTGGATCAGTTGCAGCCGGTAAGTTTGAGTGTCTATCTACATGTACCCATACATATATATTTTATTTTACACTTTACTGATTTCTTTACTTAATTTTGCAGTTTTGTACACCATTGAGTTTCAGAAACGCGGGCTACCACATTGCCATTTGCTGCTGTGGATACAAGAGTCTTCAAGGATTCGCAAAAATGCAGACATTGATCGATATATGATGCATTTGCATGAGGTTTTAAATTTATAAACAAGAATTACCGATTAACTAGGAACACATTCGGGCAAGTATACCCTAGTCATATGTAGTATAGGGGTTGGTAAGTCAAGGTCGTCCCAAGAGACTTGGTTGCACTCAAGTATCGTTTGTTTTTTTAAGCAAGTAACAAGTTGATGGTTATGATTGTCACGGATCAAACCAATAAGAAAAGCAATATAAGAACAACCACACAAAGAACATACATGTTTGGACAAATGATCACATGGATATTAGGATGGTTAATTTGGAAAACATATTATCAAAGGTAATCATTTCGACCTTTAGAACCAATAATAATTTAGTGTTTTATAAATCAAATATGTATAAGCCTCAATCAAATGGTCATGTCATGAGCCTTATGCCTATAACAAGAAAGAATTATTTCTAACCTTAAACTTTAATGTTATTAATTCGCAAAGTTCCATTTACTTGAAAGATGATTAGAACACATATTCAAAAGATGCCTTTCGACCCTTAATCCAAATTAAACCTTCACTTGTTATGTTTATTAAGTTTCTTATACAATCGTCACAAAGTACAAGACCAAAATATTCGTCGACTAATGAATTAAAATCAACCACTATTGAGAATCCTTGTATACCCAACAATGTTTAATCAAAACAGTAAACAATAACAAGATCCAATTTAACTAAATATGATGTTATCATCATAATCCAAACAAACACTACTAATATCCAAACATCCCTTTATCACAAGTTATCATATGAATCAAACAAGTATTAAGACATCATTCACAAGACAAAACAAATAAGAATAATCACATCATCAACACAATCATAGAAACCAAACATGAATATTATTAAAAGAGAGTATACCAAAGTTCATAAGATGAAATACAAAATCCTAGGATTCACACATGAATCCTCCATTGTTCCACAGCCAATTACCAAGCCAACCCCCCAACACCTCTGGAAAAGGATGAGGAGTGGTTAAGAGAGATAGTTTGAGAGTTTACATGAGAGTTATAGATAGATTTCTTTTCAGTTCTCCCCACAAAATGGCCAAAATGGGTGTATATAAGCTTATGCAAGAGCCTTGGCTAAACTTCTCCTCCAAGTGTCATAAAAATGACAGGTTTAGGAGTTATTAGAGAGACATGATAGGACTTGTGGCTTAATGATAATTAAATAAGCATTAAAAATAACTTGGAGAAGTCAGATTCGTCCAACCGATCGGATGCGGGGTCCATCCGATCGGATGGATGATTCGTTGTTGGCAAATTTGCTCCATCCGAATCGGATGTGGGCTCCTACCGATCGGATGGAGCTTTCTGGCCAGAAATGATAAAGATCAAAGTTGTAGCTCTTTCTCTTAGCTTTCCGTGGCCGCTTGAATCAACTAAATCCGAGTTCGTATGCTCAAGTTATGGCCAAAATGGTGAAGGTGTGTCGGGAACAACGAGTCTTCCAATAATTATTCGTTTGAGCTTCTTTTCTTCATTTCTTTCTCGTTTCCCTTCTTGTACTTTATTCTTGAGTCTTTAGACCAATAACTTGATGACTTTATCTTCTCGAATATATTCCAAGAGACTCGCTTTTGTCGGGAATTCTTCGTATATGCATAAATCTTCGTTTATTGATCGTTTCTTAGTCTTTTTCTTGGTTTTCTTTGTCATGAGCTTCCATGAACCTAAAATAGAAATTATACTTCATTAAGTACCATAAGTTCATAAAAGTAACCAAAATATATGCATAAAATCCACGATAACGCTCCTAAAAACATGTACAATTTGAGCGTTATCAAATTCCCCCACACTTGAACTTTGCTTGCCCTCAAGCAAATCTAGAAAAAGAAAAATCGAAATTCATACTTAAATGAAAAGTAAATTTAATTTTTTTTTTCCGCATCCATCCGATTGGTTTGCATCTCCATCCGATCGGATGGATAATTCGTAAAAACATGCAACCTGCCAACCGAATCGGATGCTCGCACATCCGATCGGTTGGACAGATAGTAAATTTTTTTTTTTTTTTTTTTTAAATAATAAAAGAGAAAATGAGCGCAAACTCCCCCACACTTAAGGGTTTGCTTGCCCTCAAGCAAATATTAAGAAAAATAGATCCCACATGGTGCATGAAAAATGATTATAAAAATTATGATGCAAATCTACCAAGTACAAGTACAAGATATGATTCGTCATTTTTAAGCGTTATGGTGAAAAAAACGAGATGATACCCATAGATTTTCTTGCTTGAGTAACATTTCTAAACACCTCACGAAAAAGAAACGAAGTATAATTCACTCAATCACTCATTTATTTAGGTAGTGGAGTATACATAAGAGAAATCACACTCATTGCTCAGTCATGATCCGTTTATTACCATAGGCTTGTACAAGAAACAAAACTCCACCAACGTGGCGTAAGCGCCAAGTGTAAACATCTAAAGAGGTCTTTTATTCGGGTTGTAATGTACAGGCTTCGAGGTTGTACCAGACTTATGTTTAAATATCTCATACAAGAATATAATAGCTCGCTGGCGCGGATTTTTGACTAGCTAAACAACGGATGGTCACTAGATTGTACCTAGGTTCGCTGGCGCGTTACTTACATAACGGATGGTCACCAAAATACGCACTAGATCGCTGGCGCGTCTTTTCACTATTCAAAAACCCGGATGGTCACTAGAATATCCATGCACTTGATATTTTCACAAAGCCATCACTATATCCGGATGCTCGAAAGCTAACAACGAATAAAGTAATTTGGTAAGGGTAGGGATAAGGCATGGGAGTATTTATGAAATTGGTTTTAAAAGAAAAATAAAGTCAAGTCTAAGTCCCATTGTTGCTAGTTACCGAACAAACCGCAAACCCGTAAATGATTATAGTTAACAACTTTCTCCTCTTCACATATCGATCACCAAATATATATATATATATATATATATATATATATATATATATATATATATATATATATATATATATATATATATATATATATATATCACGTCTTAGCACATTGGCTAATCGATATCTCAAATATACTTCATCTTCCTTCATCTTCATAATAATATATAGCGCATTGGCTATAATTGTCACCTTATAGTTGCGATGACTTATTTTCATTTTTTTTTCTTTTCTCCCTTTTTTTTCATATTTTTTTTACATCTTTTATTTTTTCTTTTTTCATTCATTCTCCTTTTATACATAACACCGCCCCCACACTTCCTATAAGCATACACCACAAAAAATACAAAACACGAAGTTGCGCACCTTCATCTTGGTCGGAATGGCACACACACGAATGGCAAATTTTGTGTGGCTAACTATTAATCATCAAAAATATCTAACATACCAAGCATAGCAACCAACCGTTTAGACTTTGACAAGGGTTAGGCTAGGTTAAAGTGTAAAATACTTTTGTATTTTCTGGATGTAACACAAATGAAAAGGATGGCTCAGAGGGTTAACTAGGGGTATCTAGCGCTAAAGATAAACGTAACAAATGGGTTCCAATTGGTGGTTAACTAACGATGTGGCTAGCTATATATCATTAGATGTAATGAAGGCCATTTGGTTTTATTCCTAAGGGTGCCTCTTTATCACACGAATACACTTATATCACACGAATCGATTTACACGGTCTGTAATGATTTATAAGTACAAGTTCTAGAATAAATAAATCACCGGCACACTCATAGCAAAAGATCCAAGCATAAAAGATTTATGCTATATATGAAACAGACTCAAATCCTCACATATTAGTGAAAAGGGCTATAATATGTGCTAGCAAATGTTATCGATCCCAGAATGGATTGCAATATTAATCGGGACACATCTCAAATTTTTCAAAATTACAGATTTCACTAGTGGATTGATCCAGTTATTCTAATATATTATCCTAAAAGCGTGAAAACAATTAGATCATAAGGGCAAACAAGTATACAAAATTTTAAATTGGCCCCAAAAATTATAAATTTGAAAAGTAGTTTCGTTTTTTCTATTTACTTCCCCCACACTTAAGTTAAGCTTTGTCCAAAATGTAATGAAAATTAACTTCAAAGCATGTAAAATTGGAAAAATAAATAAATAGTCCAAGAGAAACGAAACTTCTCGGGCCAAGAAATCGCGATCGAACTCCATATGATAAGGTGCTAAGCAAATGCTAGCATAAGCTTATGAGATCAATCAATTTCTCATTCAACAAAACATCTCCACACCAAGTATAATATCACCAATAATCCAATCTCCAAGAGCTTATTAAATCTGCAAAAATAAACTAAACTACAAAAAAAACGCGTAAAATTCTAAAACTCACTTTTGTAGGCATCACGGTTGCATTTAGCGTATGCAACAAGCCTTTTAAACCCCTCGGTTGCCCGAGTGGATGAGTGAAGTCTCGTGAGGGTTTCCAGTGAACATACCCACAAAGTTCAAAATATTTTTATTTTTAAAACAAGTACTTATTTATTCACAACGTACTAAATTAACAAAATTTAAAATGCAAAAACCAAATTTAAGTAGAATAAAAGAAATGATACTCTTGCAAAAACCAAAAGACATTTAAACTTATTCGATCTAAACACAAACACACAAGAACAAAATACGAAAAATGAATTTTTTATATTTTTTTTACCGATTGGTTTATCATCCAACCGATCGGTTTCCTAAATAAAAATTTTTCCGAGCTGACCATCTGATCGGTTTATCATCCAACCGATCGGTTCATCTGATCCAACTTTTTCCGAGACTCTCAACCGATCGGTACACCTGCCATCCGATCGGATGGACGGCTCGGATTTTTTTTTCTTTTTTTTTTGAACCGTGTTTGAATTTTTTATTAAACTTAAAAATAAAGTTAAACACACAAGAGCATATTCTACTACTCTAAACAAATATGAAAACATTATTAATCACGGAAAACAATTAAGAAAATTAAGACAAACACAATTGGTGGGTTTTTTTTCGCAGCAATTCGAGCACAAACTTTGAAAGCAATCATTAAGATGAGCATTCTTAGAAAACATGAAACGAAATTTTAATGATGTTGGGATTTCGTTTAAGCAATTATGAGAAATGAGAAATTTTTTAGACAAAGAGCAAAAGAGGTAGTTAAGCAATCATCATGAGAAAACAAGCAAGCAAGCAAGCAATCAAATAAGAACAAAGAAACAATCATTTATGAGCAAGAGCAATATAGTATTCGAACAAATTAGCAAACAAGCAATCGATCAATATTCAAAAGCAAACATCACAAGCAAGCATAGCAAACAAGCAAACAATTCAACAAACAAACAAACAAACACGAAAATACAAACGCAAGTCCCCGGCAGCGGCGCCAAAAACTTGATGCGTTCGTACGAGGTTTTAAATTTATAAACAAGAATTACCGATTAACTAGGAACACATTCGGGCAAGTATACCCTAGTCATATGTAGTATAGGGGTTGGTAAGTCAAGGTCGTCCCAAGAGACTTGGTTGCACTCAAGTGTCGTTTGTTTGTTTAAGCAAGTAACAAGTTGATGGTTATGATTGTCACGGATCAAACCAATAAGAAAAGCAATATAAGAACAACCACACAAAGAACATACATGTTTGGACAAATGATCACATGGATATTAGGATGGTTAATTTGGAAAACATATTATCAAAGGTAATCATTTCGACCTTTAGAACCAATAATAATTTAGTGTTTTATAAATCAAATATGTATAAGCCTCAATCAAATGGTCATGTCATGAGCCTTATGCCTATAACAAGAAAGAATCTTTTCGAACCTTAAACTTTAATGTTATTAATTCGTGAAGTTCCATTTACTTGAAAGATGATTAGAACACATATTCAAAAGATGCCTTTCGACCCTTAATCCAAATTAAACTTTCATTTTTTATGTTTATTAAGTTTCTTATACAATCGTCACAAAGTACAAGACCAAAATATTCATCGACTAATGAATTGAAATCAACCACTATTGAGAATCCTTGTATACCCAACAATGTTTAATCAAAACAGTAAACAATAACAAGATCCAATTTAACTAAATATGATGTTATCATCATAATCCAAACAAACACTACTAATATCCAAACATCCCTTTATCACAAGTTATCATATGAATCAAACAAGTATTAAGACATCATTCACAAGACAAAACAAATAAGAATAATCACATCATCAACACAATCATAGAAACCAAACATGAATATTATTAAAAGAGAGTATACCAAAGTTCATAAGATGAAATACAAAATCCTAGGATTCACACATGAATCCTCCATTGTTCCACAGCCAATTACCAAACCAACCCCCCAACACATCTAGAAAAGGGTGAGGGGTGGTTAAGAGAGATAGTTTGAGAGTTTACATGAGAGTTATAGATAGATTTCTTATTAGTTCTCCCCACAAAATGGCCAAAATGGATGTATATAAGCTTATGCAAGAACCTTGGCTAAACTTCTCCTCCAAGTGTCATAAAAATGACAGGTTTAGGAGTTATTAGGGAGACATGATCGGACTTGTGGCTTAATGATACTTAAATAAGCATTAAAAATAACTTGGAGAAGTCAGATTCGTCCAACCGATCGGATGCGGGGTCCATCCGATCGGATGGATGATTCGTTGTTGGCAAGTTTGCTCCATCCGAATCGGATGCGGGCTCCTACCGATCGGATGGAGCTTTCTAGCCAGAAATAATACAAACCAAAGTTGTAGCTCTTTCTCTTAGCTTTCCGTGGCCGCTTGAATCAACTAAATCTGAGTTTGTATGCTCAAGTTATGGCCAATATGGTGAAGGTGTGTCGGGAACAACGAGTCTTCCAATAATTATTCATTTGAGCTTCTTTTCTTCATTTCTTTCTCATTTCCCTTCTTGTGTCTTTAGATCAATAACTTGATGACTTTATCTTCTCAAATATATTCCAAGAGACTCGCTTTTGTAGGGAATTCTTTGTATATGCATAAATCTTCGTTTATTGATCGTTTCTTAGTCTTTTTCTTGGTTTTCTTTGTCGTGAGCTTCCATAAACCTAAAATAGAAATTATACTTCATTAAGTACCATAAGTTCATAAAAGTAACCAAAATATATGCATAAAATCCACGATAATGCTCCTAAAAACATGTACAATTTGAGCGTTATCAATATATATCTAATGAGTTACCTATTAGGGACACTGATCCGGAAGGTTATCGTATTGTTAGTGACCTCATGATGCACGGACCTTGCAACGTAGTTAATAGGTAGGCCGCGTGCATGAAAGGCACTGACACATGCACGAAAGGGTTTCCTAAACTGTACTGTAATGTCACATCCATTGACAAAAAGGGGTACGTACATTATCGTCGCCGGTTTGGGGGTGATGTCACGACGAGGCAGAATGTTGAGCTGGATAGTGGGTATGTTGTACCATATAACATGTTGCTTCTGAGAAGATTCTACGCGTACATCAACGTCGAGTATTGTGAATGGACGATGTTGATTAAGTACTTATTCAAGTATATTTCTAAAGGGACAGATCGGATCGTTACACAGATAACAAGATCTTTTGGGGACACGGCTTCAACTAGCCGATCGCCTGCAATCAGAGTCGATGAGATAAAAAATTATCTAGATACAAGATATATAGGCCCTCACGAGGCCTGTTGGCGGATATTCGGATTCGATATTCACCACAGAGATCCGACCGTGCAGATATTGGCTGTTCATCTTGAAAACATGCAACGTGTTACTTTCAGAACAAACAAAAGTTTAGAATCCATTGTTGAAAATCCAAGTAACAAGAAAACCACTCTCACGCAATGGTTAGATTTTAACGCTCGCTCAACACTAGGCCACTACCTAACATATTTAGATTTCCCTTCCGAGTTCATTTGGAATGACCCTCAAAGGTTTTGGTCACCTAGAAGGAACCTTAACAAGCCTTCCATTGGTCGATTGGCATATATACATCCTAGCGCTGGTGATTTGTTTTACCAGAGGCTTCTGCTGTGTCATCAGAAAGGATGTATATCATTTCCGGGTATACATACAGTTGATGGTCATGTTTATCCTACTAATAGGGCGGCGTGTGAGGCGATGGGCTTATTAGCAGGTGACGGAGAATGGTCGCTTGCTCTGTTAGAGGCAGCTCTAAAGGCTACAGCATCAGAAATCCAACAAATGTTCTGTCAAATTTTCATATTTTGTGACGTTGCTAACCCGATTTCTCTCTGGAATGCACACTGGAGGCTTATGAGTGACGATATACCGAGAATGTTGTCACAGCTGTTACGTATGCCTGAAGTGAATCTGACTGATGAAGAGCTGCAAGGCGGGATTCTGTATGAGTTGGAAGGTATTCTTAGCTTCTATGGAAAATCTGTTACAGACTTTGGTATGCATCTCCCTCCACGTCGCCTGCTCGAGATTCTATGAAATAGAACGGTCATGGAAGAAAGAAGCTACGATCCGGAGGCTATGGCCAGTGAAAGGGATAGTTTGGTGCCAAATCTCAA
The DNA here is from genome assembly GCA_021014915.2 of Artemisia tridentata subsp. tridentata. Lineage (NCBI taxonomy): Eukaryota > Viridiplantae > Streptophyta > Magnoliopsida > Asterales > Asteraceae > Artemisia > Artemisia tridentata. The sequence continues at coordinate 291,777,461 of CP139504.1, read as the reverse complement.
TGCTCAGCAACGACAACTCTTTGATACCATTGTCGAGGCAGTTACGAATAACGGGCAGGAACTGATTTTTGTCTATGGACATGGTGGCACTGGAAAGAATTTTGTGTGGAAAAGTATAATTTACGCACTCCGAGCCCATCGGAAGATAGTTCTTGGGGTGGCTTCTTCCGGAATCGCGTCACTCTTATTACCATCTGGTCGTACTGCTCACTCAAGGTTCAAATTACCGCTCGATCTAACAAATGAGTCCATGTGCACCGTAAAAAAACACACTCAATTAGCTGACTTACTAGCACAGACTGATCTAATTATTTGGGACGAGGCGCCCATGAACGACCGGAGGTGTTTTGAGACTCTGGACTGGACCTTGCGAGATATACTAAATAAACCAACAGATGTCTTTGTCAATAAGTCTGTCATCCTGGGAGGCGACTTCAGACAGACTTTTCCAGTGAAGAAAAAAGCAACGAAGCAACAAATCATAGGTTCGTGCATCACTAAATCGTATCTTTGGAAATACTTCAAAGTTCATTTCTTGACAGAAAATATGCGACTGACAAGAATGCGGGCTTCTACTCAGCAACTGCATGATACCACAACATTCTCCCAGCGGTTACTAGATATAGGCAACAGTGTTATTGGCGAACAAGACAAAACAGATTCCGACAACAGTTCATGGATACACATACCTGAAATGTACCGCATTCCAGATACTGACGACGCGATGTTGCAACTTATACAATTTATATATGATGAAAGGATACTTCAATCACCAACTGTCGAGGCTTTGCAAGAAAGGGCCATTGTTTGTCCCAAAAATGAAACCGCTGACGCCATTAATTCAGATGTCTTGCAGATGTTTTCTGGTACCAGCCATACATATACAAGTAACAACGATGCTATACCACATGGAAACGATGGAGGAGCCACATAATTACTATATCCGCCAGAGTACCTTAACACACTTTCGTTCACTGGGATCCCACCACATAACCTTGAACTCAAGAAAGGCGCACCTGTTATGTTGCTCAGAAACCTCAATTTGGCAGGGGGCCTTTGTAATGGCACACGCATGATCATAACATAGATGCTTGCCAGGGTGATCGAGACCAAAATTATTACCGGGACTCGCATGTTGCAGAAAGTATTTCTTCCTCGAATCATGTTGTTTAACAGAGAAGAACAACTTCCATTTCTCTTTAAAAGGAAGCAGTTCCCGATCAAAGTATGTTACGCAATGACCATCAATAAAAGCCAGGGCCAGTCACAAAATAAGATTGGCGTTTACTTACCGGAACCAATATTTTGTCACGGAAAACTATACGTAGCACTCTCAAGAGCCACGTCTCCTGAAGGGTTGAAAATCCTCATCAAAGATCAGCCTAACAGACCGCCGAATACAACTAAAAATATTGTGTACAGGGACTTCTAGAAAACATTGTCGAAGACCAGGTTTTGTTCATAACAAATCTAGTAGTCGTGTTATTTGCTGTTATGGTGTTTATGTTTAGTCATAGGATATGGGCACGGATACTTAGTACTCTTCTATTGCCATTTACTTTATATGTGACCTGAATACATATAACCTATTCTTTTGACCTTTTGGAATTGTGTCTTTATTAGCTATATTTTTACAGATTCTGTGGACTATCGCTGAAGCCCGAGTCAATGTGCCCATGTAGGGTCGCACGCATTCTACCGCCATCATTATACTAACGAGAATTAGTGCATCACTTTACCCACACTCCATCTGACAGCTATATGTGCAGACCTATAGAAAAAAACTAAACCATTCCTATTATTATGTTTTAATAATATATACCTTGAGAAACTTTTTGGCCATGTATTTGCCGAATCTTAGAATCACAATTGGAGCATGTCTGAGGAACCGTGTCTGTTCGCAGAGACTACAACAATGTATCCGTTTCCATGTACTAGCAATATATTTGTCAAACTAAGGTAAACCTATACTAGGCTGACTCCCACTACCAGCAAGTATCATGTGTTGGTAAATTCAACAGGGTGTACAGTCGACGCATTTTTGTTACTTACTACCTTTTCTTGCTTACTTCATGTATTCATTTATATTATCATTGATGATTCCTTCGTTACTCTACAGGAAAATGTCGCATGATACCGCATTAGCGGCCATAGCAAAGTCTGTAGGAAAAAGACCTGTTGCGGATCTTGAGATCGTTGGCGTTGCTAATCTGAAGCCATCAGACATAGGAAAAGGCGTCCACGTTAGAGTGTATCGTAAATGGACACTTACATCGATCAGGGGAGCGAGGCAGCCAATTCTCAGTTTCATATTACTTGACCAACAGGTAACGTGAGTCTGTACAACGCATTCGAATACACATCAGGCTAACTAGGCATACATTTTTTGTTTGCTCATCGTGTTATAGGGAGGAGCAATACAGGCGAACGTGGAAGGCCGGGAATGAAACCGGTTTGACAACATTCTTGAGATAAATGGCACATATACAATTACCAGGTTTGGGCTGTTGGACACAAAAAAATGGATGCAAACATTGCCCAATCACTTCATGTTGATATTAGGAAGGCTTACAGATGTTCAACCGCTTACTGGAAATGGGTTTTCACTGCACCACTTTAACTTTGCATCATACAATGAGTTATCTTTGCGTGACAAAAACAACGCCGTCATATTAACAGGTACATAAAACCATTGCTATCAATCTACCAAAAATATTCATTCTAACTATACATTGCTGAACCGTAGACTACATCGGCTGCATCCTCTATGTGGGTGATGTGCGTGAACCAAGTGGCACAAACCAGAGACAGGTTGTCTGGAGGGATATCGTGCTCCAGAACTTAGAGTAAGTTCTGCCTAACCCTTTCGGATAACAACCATTTTCAACGACAATTAACTCACACCTTTATTCGTATACAGAGGAGACACTGTGAGGTTCACTCTCTGGAACGAAAAAGCGAGAGCCTTCGACACTGATGCCAATGAAAAGGAAGCGAAGCCAACCATGGTGGCGGTCAGTTCCTGTTGGGTTAAAACATACGGAGGTAATGTCATTTCTACATACCCACATCTAAAACAAGTTAACAAAGTTGTTTCTAACAAATACAGGGTTACAACTTTCCAGCACGCCTGCAACCTACTACTATATGAACCCCCTATCCAAAACTGACTATATACTGAGCATGTGAGTTGTCGCTAACTTTTTTTAAAGTTATCTGGTATAGAATATGAATCTTAAAAACTTATATGAACTATTATCTTTTTGTAACACAAACTTACTTTTCAATTTAGTTAAGGGATTGTTTAATAGAGAATCCACGATAAAGGTTGATGTTATCTCCATCAAAATAAAGATTGCGCAACTGATTTTAGTTAAAGAGTTGTTTCACAGACCTTATTTCTACAATTTATAGGATGTCGGTAATTGATCATTTTGAATGTTTATCTAAAGTGCATATACACAAAGAGATGATGATATACTATTTCGTGTAAGGTAACAGTTAATCATCAACGACCATTGTCAGTGTTCATATTAGAAATGATAGTTGCTCACACCCTGCAAATAGCCAGCTAACCTGCAATAACCTTATAGGTATAATCAATTGGTGCCGCCGCCGGTGATACAAAATGTCCGCACTTACCGATATGATAACATCGAAGACGAAAAGCTGAGGAACAGAGTTACAGTGGATGAACTTCTGCGAGAAGACCCTAGGAACCAGACGGTAAGCAGTCGTACCAAATCTAAAAACATTACCAATATGGGACAAACTAAACTTTGGCTACTTGTTGCAGAACGTGAGATTTACAATCGTTGCAACAGTTTTAGAGGTTGTGGTCGAAAGATCGTGGCTCTTCCACAGATGCCGTGATTGCAGGCACAAAATATTTGATGATCGTCCGCACGCACACTGCCAGTTACCAAATCCTGGAGAACCGAACGATTACAGGTACGAATAACAACAACCACAGTGTAAACAACACAGATCCAAACACTGATTGTGTAAAAAACAACTTTCATACCTTCTGATTCAGTTACCTATTTTTACTACCTATGCAGTTACTGTTTTAGGTTATTGTTCTCCGATGACAGTGGAATGTTGACATTTACATGATTTAGTGATGAAGCACATTCGATGGTAACAGAATGCACCAAAGCCATGTCGGAAGAAGGTCATACAGACCCATATACACTGCCGCCGCATCTGATTGCACTAGAAGGGACCGTTCATTTGTTTCAGGTGCATTTTTTGACAGAGTCTACAAAAGAAAATCAGGTCTACATTCTTGATACAGTAATGGAGAGCGGCCCACAGTTACTGCTACCACCTGAAGAGAACATTCCAACCAACCTCGCAGCCCAACAGCCGCCTAATAAAATGGCACTGCTAACAGGACCTCAACCCGACACACAGCAAACAAGTGAGTCATCAAAAAAACATGAGCCACTTCCGATTACACCTCCTTCAACTAAAGTCTTATAAGCATCTACTCCTATTACCGTGGAAACTATCGGCGATGTGCAACAACATGTTCCAAAAACCGAAGTCGCAAAGACCACTGTTTGAAGACGGCTGTTGAAAGATGACACGTAAGAGGAAACGAGCACAACAACAAAGAAAACAAAGCAAGCAGAATGACGCTCCTATGTGCAGATAAGTGTAGTATGACACTCAAACTGAGCAGTAACCATGTGTAAAATAAAAAACGTGTAACGTATTAGGATCAGAGAACTTAGTAATGTTGTAGGCTACCAGCGTAGTTGCTACACTATCATAGTGTCTCCCGTTAATGTTTTAGGACCATAAAACCTTCTACTTATGTAAATTATGAGTGCCGTTGCTACCTGCCATCTACACTATGTTAACATTCATATGCAAAGACATCGTTATACGTATATATGTTCCAAAACATGCATTCATAAGCTATCACAAAATGCAACATACATTTCATAAAACAAAGGCAGTGACTATTACAACAACATGTCTCGGAAGCAACGTACAACAACGAGTGAAACACACGACAGACACGAACTATCACCAGTTATTTATTCTAAAACCGCACAATGACTCACACGGTGACACACAACATCACGGATAAAGATTACAGACACAAACGTAGAACGAGATAACAGATAATGACATAGAACAACAGACACGAAGCCACTTAAAACTACAACCATGATAATGATACACAGCCGTATCAACCTTAACGTTAGCTGCCCCAGCAACAATCAGGTCGACGGATACCTACTCACATACCGTCGTCTATTAACGACAGCAGCATGTGTTTGTCGAAGCATGGCTCGCAATGTCTCAACCTTCACCAATTCATATGCTTGAATCTCTCTCAGATAGGTCACAGCGTCAGCCGCAGCATCCCGGTTTGCAAAATAGTGGAGATCGCGAATAACATCATCTCTATAACATAACCGTTCACTTAGTTGCATACATTTACCATGTAGGAACGACTCCCATTCCCTCTCCTCATCAACTTCTCTTTGAAAGCAAAAACGCATCATATCTTTGAGGGAAGAAGAGTCTGCACTGAATGTCAGCTCAGAAAGAGTTGGAAAACCGTCCATTGCACACACATAAAAGTGTTTTACTAAGCTGGCTTAAATAAGCAAACCCATGTGCTGCATCACAACACATGACCCTAAACAATGATATGATAAAGTAACAATAAAAGTCATTCAACACTATCAAACAATGACACAATAAAGAACCTGTCAACAGGCCTGAAAAGGGAAAAAAAAGGCTAACCAATGAAAAATGCAGGTATTTGACCAACCTAAGCAGCAACAATGATGACATGCATACGAAAAAAGCCATTAGCATCACATAAACAATGAAAATGGCTAAAGTCAGTTACTAATACTAGATCGATGCAATATGATAGAAACAGTAACAATGGCTACAAAAATTCATGATGGAGACCTATTTGCAGCTACAAACAGACAATGGCTCAGTTACCAAGACTGGCCTCATCCAACATCACTGAAACAATGACAATAGCAAAAAAAGTTCATGATAAAGACATACCTGCGCAATAGTAACCCTTTAGATCACTATCCATCCACTTGCAGCTGAAAGGTCAGATACCAGCAATAGGTTGATGCAACATCACAAACACAGTCACAATGAGTAAAAAACTTCATAAAAAAGAACTGCTTGCAACCCAAAATTGAATCAAGAAAACCCTCTCCACAAATAGAAAGTAACACAGACACATTCCATTCAACAACACTCTTGATACAATACAAAGGCTACAAAACAACTACTCCAATTGAAAATACAAGAATATCGGCATACTGATAAGAACACCAAAAGATAATTAAAGGAAAAACCACATCAACAAACAGTTACAGTGACACTAATATCTAACGACAGTAATGCTAAAAGGTTTATAAGAAATATTTAAACAACCCTTACAACAAAAGCGAATACGGTCTACTTATTCAACCACCAAAGAACAACACACCTAAACTTCAAATACTATCCCAAGCTAACAGCAGACCATTATAGCAATCAGAGACTACCAAACTGACTAACGAAACGTCTCCTACGTCACAGGTGAGCTTCGGAGGCTGCAAACAACGCCTGCAAGTTGGACAACTTTTCGGCTTCAAAGTTTCGGATAGCTCTTAGATACATGATGGAATCAGCCACAAGAACATCATCGCCCAACCTCAAGTCCATCACTGATTGTGCTACAGATATGTTAGTGCTACATGACTCAAGTTCATCAAGGACACTATCTAGATAGGCTACCTGCTCACCAACATATGCGCACCAAATGCGCAAAAAACCTTGCCAACCCCGCTCTTCACCAACCTGCCTGTGAAAGCACAGGCGCATCATGTCCGTAAAAGAAGATGAGTTCGCCGAAAAAGACAATTCAAAAAGCAACAACAGTCTAGCCATTAAGTAAATAAAAAATAAAATTCCAAAAAGTCAATGATACAAAATCAGAGAAGGTGATAAGTTTAAATAACCAAAACACAAATAAAGAAGTGGTTAAAAATTAAGATGGTCTATCCAAGAGAAATAGTAACAGCAGGTTTATCAAGAAAATAGTGACAGATTACTGTTTGAGAGGAAAATTCAACTGCACTACTTAGGAACCATAACCAACAAGGGTCCTGTTAACAAAAAAAAAAGCCTACTAAAACTCTTCACCACATACCTTGCCACAGCTCACAAAAGACAACACATTCAAAGTTAAAAGATTACAATTAACAAGTTACTAAAAATGTAAAGAGGCCAAAATAGAAACACTGACAAAGGCTAAAAAAATGTATGAAACAAACCTACTTGCAGCTACAAATTGATTATGTAAAACCATTCACATACCAATAACAGTACCAATACAAAATTAAAGCAACAACAAAACAAGTAACCATTTTTTTAGAAACTTTCCATTATCAGTAAACAACGATGATTACATATAATATCATCGTAAAAAAGTGCTACGACGCCTACTACAGACAACTACAAAGTATTCCTAAGAAACCCATATGATACACATCTAAGTTAATTGTAGCATATTCACTAACATATAACACACGTATGATTGTGTTTTGGCCGATTCACTTAGAGAGAGAAAGAGAGAATTGGGAACTTAGAGAGAGAAAGTGATATGTATTAGGTTAAATGAAGAGAAGTTCCAACCCTTCCCACACAAGGGAAGGGGTATTTATACTAGTAGCTTAAGTGCCCCGAGTGGGCTGTGGAGTGATGTAACACCCCGAAAATCGAAATGAAGCAGCGGAAGACTTAAACAGGGTATTACCAATTAGGTCACAGTCGTAAGCATAGATAATTGTTAAAAGTAGAATTTATATCATTAAATGAAAGCTCAATATTCGAAGTTACACAATGTTTTCCAAAAGAGATAGTTTTTCACAAAAGTGATGATGAGTTTGAAAAGAATGATATAATTATTTGAAATAAAAAGGGGTAGGTTTCCAATGCCCTTGCCAACTCCGTGCCTTGAGATTCCTTAGTTACCTGAGATAAAACATGCTTAAAAGAGTCAACACAAAGGTTGAGTGAATCCATAGTGTTTAGTAGTAAAATAATTGATCACAAGATTTCAAGTTTAAGAGGTAATGGGTTCCGTTGTTACACCCATAAATCGAAAGTAGTTATTATTGCACTAAGCTAATGAAACCAAAGTGTTAACAGTGTACCAACTGTAATTGGTAGTATTGACATAAATCGATATAACAGTAGCATCAACAGTAATTGATAGTATCGACAGTAATCGATATAATAATCGTATCAACAGTAGTTGATAGTATCGACAGTAATCGATATAATAATAGTTGTACTTAGGCAATAACACATTTAGATAGACATATAGTTTTAAAGCAATTGTGATCATAAAAAGTAGTAGCATGTATCTCCCCACGGGTTTAAAATCGTAAAAAAATGTGGGACTATGAACTCACCTCAGTAGTAGTAGTAATCTGGGATGCAATAGAATCAACTGGTAGGTAGTAATTCCAACGCGTGACCTAGATTAGTAATGTATGTTTTAGTTCATAATTCAAGTTCAAAGATTTCAATTGTAACACCCCAACCCAACAAGGGTAGAGATATCACATTATGGCGACCATTCAAAGCATTCATACATATACACAGCGGAAGCCATAAAACATCATAAGTAAATAAGCCAAGTCAACATGACTTGAATCCAATACAAAAGTCTCACAAGATAACGAAATAATTCAAAGGAAAAACATAACGAAATGAATCCATGATCAAAATGTCTAAACAACTGGCAAGACTAGGGTAGGACATCATCTAAGGTAAAGCTTCAACTAACTCTCATCCCAAGCATAAAATCCATCTCCCAGCTAGATACCTGCCGCACACGAAAAAGAAAACGTGCGGCTGAGCTTACAAAGCCCAGTGAACAGATACATAATACAAAGCAAAGATAACGAAACCGAAAAATAATGAGGCACTGGGAGATATCATAAGGTATAATCAAAGAAAAAGAGTAATAAGGAAATATAGGATAGTTATCTACCACGAGCCCATAAACTCAAAGTCATAGTCTCAACATCATAGTCTCAAAGTCATAAGCTCACAATCAGAGGGGATACCTCTCAGGCAACCAGATAATATGAGGGGTGTCCTCATGTATCAAAAGGGTGGAGTAGCTAGCTCCCATAAATGTGAAAGTCATGTATTGCACACAGTACCAGTCACCTCAAAATCAATACTCAAAGTCATAGTTAAATCCACTAAACATACAAATCTAGGATTGCAACCCATACGCCCCCAAACTCAAAGTCATCTCAAAATCATAGTAGCCATGGCAGATAATCATAAAAGGGACGGTGTGAGAAATCACTCCCCCACACGGGAGTCATGCCAGTGGTGCATCACAGACATGGCCAGGTTACCTTCCTGGCTAGGTAACATAAAATGGCTCGGGTATCAAACTAAGAGTCAGGTCTCAATGTCATATCAAAGTGCATCTCAAGGTCATAATCAGAAGGTATATCTCAAAGTCATATCAAAAGGTTCATGTCAAAAGGATCATGGCAAAGGTTTAAATCATAGCTCAACATCAATGCATAGGTGAAAAGATACCCTTACTAAAAAGGGTAGAGTATCTGTACCTTATGACGAAAGCACAAATAGAACAAAGCACAGAAATAGGGGATAGCTCAAAGTCTCTCCTTCTTCACACCTAAAGGAGTAGAAGGGAATTACAATTCATTCTCAATTACTTGTCTTTCCATTTAAAGTAACTTTCCATTTTTAGCAGGTTTCCATAATTAGTAAGTTTCCACTTTTAGAAAGTTTCTATTTTTAGAAAGTTGGAGACATAACTTAGTTAAATCATTATTAATGGAATTTAGGTATCTTTTAACATATTTACACATTTGGTACTTAGGGTTTCACAATTTACATTTTGTACCCTTATATTCCAAAAGTTACACTTTAAACCTTCCAGTATTCATAGTTACACATTAAACCCTTAATTTATCCATTTTACACAATGATCACTTATTTTATCATATTATACGAATGTATCCTCAAGTATTCATAATTTACACATTAAGCCCCTCTAGTTATCAATGTTACATATTTAGTCCCTTAAATTACAATTTCAACTTTTAATTATAAACAATTACATATTAAGCCATGAAATTATCAAAATAGCACATAACCCCCTGAACATATTCTATTATCCAAAACAGCACTAAGTTTCTAGAATTTACACATTTAGTCCCTCTATTTATTTAATTTACAATTCGAACCCTAATATATTATTAAAGACATTTTAATCCTTTAAAATACGAAAATGACACTAGGCCCCCTCAACTTATATTTTATATGAAAAGTACACATTCCAAAATAAGTTCTAAAAATGACCCACGAGTTTTAAAAGTTACAAAACTCACCCAAAACATTTTAACCAAATCGTATAACACATGAAATACATGAATTCGAAACCCTAACAAATCTAACCTATTTTTAATCATTACACAATCATTTAACATCATTAATCATCACTAGAACAATCCCTAATTTCCAGATTTCAGATCGTATGAATTTACTTTCCTTTTATACGTTTATATACAAAATCCGATTAACACAATTAAATTCGAAACAATTAGATCTAAGCCATGAAAATTCATAGCAACATTTTTCCAGGTCTTGTATGATCATAATACTCTTAAATAAATTATACTTGAAGCCTTATAAGTCGCATGCTATTATTTCTTAATTTATACACGTTTTAAAGATTTATTCTTCATATGAGTTATAGATCGAGTATGGTATGATGCAATCATTTTATTTGATGTTATTAATACATATAAGATCTGAGAAAAATACCACAAGAGGATTCGAACGTGTGGATAGGGCTACACGAATTCTTTTGTACGCATATAGGAGATTCGAACCAAGGATTCACCACGACTTCACAAACGACCTTCAGACCTTGAAATCATTTTTCACAAAGTATATTCGACATAAGGATCATAAGAAAAATGATGAACGAATTTTATAAGGCTCGATCGAATTTATTTCGAATTTACCTCAAAACTCATGCGCGACAAGGAAAATAATTTCCTAGACTCGAATCCAGCCAAGCACAGCCTCAAATCTATTTTTCATAGATCAAACATGATATGAGGAGCATGAGAAAATTGAGAAACGAATTTTCAGAGAGTCGAATGAATTTAAACGAGTTATACCTCTTATTATGATGCGATAGGAAAAATAATACACCAAGAACGAATCGAACGATGAACACCTTCACAATAATTTTTTTAGTACTCCTTGGATGATGATCTAACACAGAAAAATACTTTGGGAATTTTAGGTAATCGAATGGAGGCTAAAGGAATTTGTTTGTGTGTGTTATTTCTCTCGGCAATTAGGGTTTTGGAAGAAAAAGATATGGATTGGTTTTAAAATAGGAAAACCGAGTCAATGGGGGGGGGGGGAAATGACCAGGAATTTCGGCAAAAATTGATTGGCACATTAAAGTGATTGATTTCTACATTTAAATGCATTTACTTCATTTTTAAACATAATATTAATAATAACTAATTTCTATTTGGTGCACTAAGGGCATTATGGTAATTTTGTAACTTGTATAATTGTTAAATGAAGTTGTTAAAATTATTTGGGATCACATCTTGTGCATTGCCAGAAGTTTGGGATTTATTTGATACTTTATAAGCTTTTAAATAATTTTCAAACTTGTAGGGGCATTTTGGTCATTTTACATGATTACAGATTTTAGGTGTTACATCAAGTATTTCAAAAGTTTATGTTGGTGTTGCTGGTGTGGCAGCATTTAAGTGAAAACCAAGTTTTTAATAATTAAAGTTGTTGGCTCGTCGGGTTGTACGAACGTACAAAAGTATAGGAATAGCGATTTTTGGTTTCGCGATGAGCGGAAAGGTACGTACGGAAAGATAATGATTAGGAGATGTCGATGTGTACGATCATAGGACGGTTTATTATTTTAATTATATATTTAAGTGTCTATATTAAAAAGTTTAGATCATTCCGAGTAAAAAGATTTTTATGTCATATATATATATATATATATATAAAATATATATATATATATATATATATATATATATATATATATATATATATATATATATATATATATATATATATATATATATATATATATATATATATATTTAAGTGTTTAAATCATTTGTGTCGTATGTCACGTTTATAGCGTTTCGTAAAACATATATTAACAGTCAAATTTTTATATTGCGCTATTTAGTCAAATGTGGTCGTCGTGTGTTTTAAACAATTACAAGTTTATATCAAATAAGTGTCAAGTTATTTTATAGTCGTCGTGTATAAACGAACGATCGTTTGTTTCAAAGAAAACATGACGAGTTATGAATAACGGAAGATAGGTATCGAGGAGGGGGTGGGCTGCGGCCCGAATGAAATTAATGGACCAGGCTATGGCAGTTGGGCTGTTAAATGTCAAGCGGAATAATTCAAAGGATGGCCCTTTTTGGTTTGGCGATGGACTGGTGCAAGACCACAACAATTATTAATGGACTTGGCCAAAGGCAGCTTAAATGGGCTGTGGCCCATGTGGTTTAATTAGCAGCAATGAGAAGCAGCAGAAACGATTGCAGCAACAAGCAAGCAAAAATAAAATGTCCCACTTGGGACTGTTGTGGTTAACGCAGGAAAAGAAAAAAAATGTATTTTGAACAAGTTAAATTTGCAAGCTACGAAGGCCATTAGACTCGAAATTCGACACGTTTCGGGGAACCTTAAATGATACGAACCGTAAGTCTTTTCGAGGGGTAACCGGGGTTTTGCTAGGCATCGAGGCGAGGTTTATTTTGGGGTCCTTTAGGGACTCACAACCGAAAGAAAAGGCACCCATCGGGGTGGGTTTCTGCCACGAGTTTAACGCCATACCATATTGAGTATTTAGGAGATGCTTGAGTCGAGTACCACTCGACCCAACCATGAACACAACCACAATCGCGGATATAGGCCGGCACAAACTAGCGAAGACCCACGATCTAGAAACCATTCTACTCTATCACAGCCTTGTTTTTAGAAGTTAAAAAGCTTTAGAGACATATAATCAAACACGTCGCGAGCATGTTTTTAAAACTAAAAATTCGACTCTTATGACTACAAAACAAGCACGACTACGGGTTTAACATAATAAGCCAACAAGTGAAATGGTGGAGAACGAAATAAGCCAATGACCACAACACTTCTAACTCATCTAACTAGTTCGCGATATTGAGAGATTCGACAAGAACACACATCAAGATTGAGCCACACTTATCATTTCTAGTTTCGAAAACATGTTTCTACCACACCAACTAGACTCGACCACATTGTAGCAATGAAACAAAAATTTAACATCACAATACCTAAGCTTTTAAGCACAATGCCGACAATACTTAACGAGTTAAAAATCATAACAATCTTTACAATCTTAACAATGAAGTTTAAATATCACATATCCAACATTTTTCATTCGAATGGAAACAAGGAATCAAAAGAAGAAAAGTTTAGTATTCTTACAACTAGTAGTTCGACTACTAGGAGGTTGAGACGAGATCGAAGAAAACCCAAATGAGATCGATAGAACCCGATTCAAACCAAGCAAATCCACACACCCCTTTGCTTCCGAACGCGCTCTCCACTATAACTGGTTGCTACTTCTCTTATTTTCGAATTGATAGTAAATTTGAGGGTGTGGGGACTTGCTAGGGATCGGTAGGACTTTAAAGGAGTAACCAAGGAAGGTTTGATTCCTTCTCTCCTCATCCACAAACGCTCCATGGCAAAAGAAGGAAACTATATCGTCACCTCTTGGCTCGTTTGGTTGACTTAGGGCTCGACAGGGGGTGGCAGCGGATGCATCGAAGTGGTGACAAGTTGATCTTGTTTTTATCCTTCGTCACTTGGTTTTGTTTGATTTAGTATTGAAGAAATAGACAAGTGAAGATAGTGATGTTTTTGTTGTTATGGAGATAGCAGCGATTCAGAGGAGCAGGTGAGTTTGTGGGGAAGGAGTGAGAGGCGTGCGCTTCTTTAACTTATCTCCTTTTTTTTTTTTTTTTTTTTTTTTTTTTTTTTTTTTTGTTATAATAAAAAGGTAGTGTTTATTTAATAAAAAGGTAAGCATTATGTTTGTAAAATAAAATGTGAGGGTTAAGCTAGTAGTTTTAAGTGTATCCCGGGTCTCGCTGAGATCTGGTTTGATAAGTGCTTTTCCGGGTTATCGTGAACACGGAAGATATAGTTCAGGTGTCGTTATTCTTCAAGCTGTCATAGAATAAAATCTATTGACTCCGGAATGAAATCATAGAATTTAATTTTTACTAATGTGTTGTCGGTACGCGTGTGGTGTCGTGTTTTGCCACATTGTTCGTTCGGCAATGTCATTTGTCATTTCAGAGCAAAACTTTAAATGCAAAGGTGAATAAAATAACTTGAATAAAACTTCATAATTGATTACTTCGAGTTTACAGGAAATTAATAACTTGGAAAATTACGGGTTATTACAAGTGAGCTGACAGTGGGTAAAGACCCGACCCACTCTACGAATACTATAATAACTAAACTATTACTAATAATCCTACGAGCTATTTAATGCTAATGAGTACTCAGGGTGACCGAGTCTTCATATGATTATTTATATTCCTAACAATCTCCCCCTAAGGTAGGTCACCCCAGAAATTACACTTTGAATTCTAGCATTTTATTACATGAATTTGTATTCCTAGCTCGTAGTCTTTGATTCTTCTAAGTCTTTAATCTTTGTGCTTTCAGTAGTGAACTTTAGATGACTATTCTGTTGTCTTGGACGATCTTTGAGAATTCATTGATGTCATCATCCAACATACGTCTCCGAGTCATCTTTTTGCAGTATCGTCTCCATGTGATATTGTGATCTTTGGACCAACATGCTCACACTTTTCTGGATCATGATTTTCTGCATCAGAGTTGCGGAAGCAGTGTCGTAGGACTTTTAATTATCATGATTTCTTTGATTATGATGGTGAAGTGTGAGCATGTGGTGATGGATTGGCATCTTTTCGGCAATCAGCTGCAACCACCAGGGATTCCTGCATAAGACAGTTAGCCATAAAACGTCCGGTACTTACAGGTTCGGATTTCGAGATTGTTAACAGCATAGTGTGAGAACTTTCTCTAATCCGTACCAAGGCCATTCCTAAATCGGATACCCCCGAGAGGCCTTACAAGATCTACCGAAGTAGATCAACGATTAGGTGAGTCGCTGGAGTTCTCTCCCCGACTGTAGACCATTTTGAAACCGCCGCGACCACTAAGTGTAATCCATAGGGAATTACCGAAGTGACCTGCTTTCAGGGCTGCTTGATGTTAACCCTGGCAGGAATTTCTATTCAATCACTGAGAATTACATTTGTAAATTCCCTCATAAATGTTCTGGCAGATTGCTAAGATCTGCGTAGGACTCATAAGGTTACAACTGGTATCCTTAGTTTTGAACAGCCAGTTTAAAAGTAGCATGTGTTCCTATGAGATCTTATGATGCATCTCTTGGCTCTAGACTCGATAAGTGCAATTTTGGTAATCGGAGACTGGAGCGGTGTCTCCTGTTTCAATATCAACATGGCTCGTAATGAGCAGTCGATAGATTATGCAGGGTTCCCCGTGAGAATGAAACAAGTCCTTTTAAGAGAACTTGAGTGGCTTAAAAGGTTTAGTGCAGTGCGTCACTGGGTCCATGACGTCTGGTCTTCAATACCGGTGTCACCTTAGTAACAACCAGTAGCATATGAATTGAACCTGGTTTCTGCCCTAAGGTTGAATAATTGGAGGGCTATTTCTTTTCACCCTTTCACATTGCTTTTCTTTTTAATTCTTCAACCCCTTCTTTCTCCTTTCTCATATTACTCCTTTTTTCATAATCATACCTAAGGACTTTCTAATACTAACTATTTGGTATTGTCCTTAGGTAGATCCCTCCGGCTCTGGCGGATCATAGGACGGTTTTTCCTAACCTTAGCCACCTTATAACTTCATGACTATCCTATGCTGCCGTTAACCAAATCTTTGAAAAATCTCTCAAAGTGTTTATGATTATGAAAAACATTTTGCTAACACTTTGAGAGTTTTATACTTTTCAAATACTCCCCCTCAACATGTGCTCAAATGTTTTTATTATAAATTTGCACATGTTGGGTGAAGTTCGCACTTTTTGAATTGATCCACTCTTAGTGAACATGACCGATTCGAGACACGCTTACATCACTAGTTAGACTAGCTTGAAATTATTACCCGGCCTGGTCAAGTCCGCAGAAAGTTTCTCGAAACGGTACACTCTACTCAGACACGTCCTTTTCGAGACACGCTTACATCACTGGTTAGACCAGCTTGAAATTATTACCCGGCCAGGACATGTCATTTTGATTCATGACAGTTTTTGTTTCGTCAATTCATTGGTGAAGTCTGAGTCGCGTTCACTTGAGATGCCACATCCTTTTTGCTATCATAAACCATTTTCTCCCCCTCAATATGTGCATCGATATACGAAAGAGTTTAGCACATATGGGAGAACTTACATTTAAACCCAAAGCATCACATTTTTTTATCAGATTTCATATTTAAATCGCTCTCTCTCTCCCCCGATCAAAAATTTCAAACCATTTGAGATTTGTGATCCCAATTGATTTAAATAAGTTAGAAATTATGTGAGAAAATGTGGTCAGTTTTAATATGTGCTGATAAATGGAACATGCAAATGCTCCCCCTCAATCGATGAGGGAGAAAGTTAGTGTCAGGTATGATAGGTTTGAAAGATTTTGAATTAAAACAATCATACACTGACACATAACAACCACATTTTATTCACTGCTGATTATGTACAAAGTAACTGTTATGACACAAATGATATTGACCTTTTTGCGCAGATGATGTGATCATCCGCTTCTCTAAGGGAGTCAGTAGTCAATCATCAATTATCCATCCACCTACAAAACTTCCCAAGTATTGTAGATCCCCACTCGGCGAGACTAGAATTTGTAATGCTTTGTTGAAATGAAGGTGGTGGTGGTGATGACAGTGTTGTTGCTGATGTTGTTGTTGTGGTGAATTCAGAGCCAGTCAATAGAGTTTGAACATCTGATCAAATGGTCAGAGCGAGAGCGGGCACATTCATATCGGCCATGGAATCTGCATAAGAATATCAACACAGATATACATACATACAGATTCACTCTTCATTAACAGCTACCACGTAGCAGCTTGCCTACTCAAAATACCATATTCATCTCATAATCAAATCACACTCAGGAAATACATCAAACCGCTATCTAGCATGAAGAGCAATCAGCAATCATGAACATGGCAATTCATATTTCAATATTCAACTCAGGATCTTAGGGACATAATTCTAACACGATAGCTACATACCTAAGCATATTCTGAGTGCACAAGCAATACATCAACAACAATTAAACAGCTATCGACTAACAAAAGTCAATCAACATTCGAAACTCATTCAATCAGATCATACAAATGCCTGTGGAGTATTCAAGAACATCAAACTCAATGGGTTTTCTAACTTCTTTTAGATTTTGAGTTTTAAAGTATTTAGGGGATTAAATGAGGATTCCAAAGTGACACAAATGAACCTTCTAGTTATATAAAGCTAGGAAACTATACGCATATTGCACATAATGCCCTAATCTTTCTAACAACCAACACATTTGGCCATTTGAGATAAAGCTTAGTAAGTTCCTCTTCAACTAATACCCCATTAACTACAAAACCTTTTCTAACAATTATGAGTTAACCAAGAAATCCGTTTGATGATATAAAATTTGAAATCACTCTCCCCCTCAATCAATGACCCGTATTCTAGTTAAAGAGCTGTAGTCATTGATTGAGTGACAAATTTTATGCACAATCCAAGTCTGAAAGAATTTCAAACAACACGTTACCACCATGTGTCTCACAAATAATTTTCAGAAGAATGATAGAAGGAAAATTATTTGTATACAAAGAAGACTTCTCTTCTTAATCAGGAAATAATGCACTGAAGCGTACACTAAATCGAAGAAACATGGATATAAAGTAATCCATGCCCGGGTGAACTTCACCCAGTGGGAGGAACAGCTGTCTTTTTGGCGACGTGCTTTCCCCATAATGAAGAACGGGTTACAGTCTGAAGTAACTGCAAGCCATTTAGGCATGTTTTGAAAACTTTTTTGAACTTCTGCTCGAACTTCATTTAAAGACCCGTGTCATTATTGAATGACATTTCTAGGACCGTAAATGTTATCGATACCAGAAGACATGCCTTGAAAAACTATTTTTGGTATTTTCTATTTTTCTGATATTTATGGTTTTTCTTGGTTTTATATATTTCTATTTACATTTTGGTTTTATATTTTTCTATTTACATTTTGGTTTAAGATATGTACAAACTATATTATTCAATTTAAGAAGATGTTGACATGAATACTGAAATAAGGATATCGTTATATACGTTGTAGAAGTCTGTAGTCAACATCTCTTAAACTTTCCCCACTAAAGCTTTTGAGGCTCCTGAATAATCGTCTGAACTTGAGCCTTCTCAATGTGAAGCTTTGATAGTTTCTCCCCAAACCGACAATCTTCTTTTTGAGCAGTTTCAAAGCTCTCTTTCAAGCTTACATTAGTTAAGTTCATAGCGGAATCCGTAGCAAACCACATCAAATATTGCTGCTCCTTTTAAGAATGATCATCGTGATTATCCGTTCGGGGGATCATCAAATAGATCAGCAACGTATCATCTTACGCTTGAGTAATTCTTCTCATATTTCTTCCCGCTGAAGGCTGAAGTAATGCATACCAAAAGTATCAAGAGGCCACTTCCCCCAAGTAGTTGAAGTGATGCAATCAGTCTCATTGTATGAAGCTCAAAACCCCGAAGTACACACTCAATCCCATTAATGAAGTCGAAAACGTAACATCAAAATCAATTAAGACTCGGAAGTGCACTTTTCTCCCTTCAGGAAATTGTAGATGAGAATTGCTACACCAAAGTCAACTAAGTCCCGAGTGTAAGCAATTTATCCCGTATGTAGTCGAAATGATAACATCAAGACAGTACCACAAAAGCAACTGAGTACCGGATGTAGTCGAAATGATAACACCAAAACAGTACTGTAAAAATCAAGTAAGTCCCGGATGAACACATTTCCTTCAGTAGGATACCGACTAACTAGAAGAATCATCATACAATTGTGTACCTCTTTAATCATCAGAAACTGTTTCTTACGTCTCTTCCCCCACGTAGTTGGAATAATACACCAAAAGCCACGAGTTAAAACATTGATTTTCTCTGCGGTTATGACATTTGTCTTCCGGGAATAACTTTAATTAAGAAGAAGTATAAAGTTCATCACATGTACTCGTTGTGCGTTCAGATGTATGTCTCCTTCCCCCTTGCTGGTTTTGATACCTCAGAATCAGTAACACTTTTTACGCACTTATACTTGAGATCTTGTGAGAAGAACAAAATTGGCTCAAATGTATCAAGTGAGAATCAACCGCTACCGAAACTCTCTCTGACTATCTTTACCAACCCTTAAGTAGGCTATTTGAAGTGATAACTGATGGAGCAAACCCGATATACCAAACTTGAAACTGAAGTAGAATTCCCCGTTCTCGTGACTTAAGCTCGCACTAATTTTGGAAGAACGGTGTAGAGAATTTATGCTCCAAGAAAATATCTAAGTACTCAATACCCAACCAAAGTATGAGACATTAACACTTTTTGCGATTATATACAACATCATCTGCGTGTGACACTGAGTACTACAACATAACTCCTTTAAGTGATAGTTAACCAGGTCTTCAACCATCTACCCCGACTGCTGGTAACTAGATAAGCCAAGTCTTCAACTTAAATCTTAAGCACGAGCAAGTTATCATTGAAAGTCATGCATCCAACCAACCCCGACTTCAAGATAAAATAAGATCACACCTTTGTGAAAGTCAACTTCAATCTCAAATAAGTGATACCTGATCCACTCCGTAGTCACAATTAGAGTCACATGCCCAACAAGTGAGTGAACATACAATCAAATGTACGTCGATCCACTGTTCACACTTCTCCCCTTCAAAAATTGCATATGAGGTTGCCATTTTTGATTGAACAAGTGCATATGAGGTTGATCCACTGTTCACACTTCTCCCCCTCAAAAATTGCATTTGAGGTTGCCATTTTTGATCGAGTGAATAAAAAATACAATCTAATGTACGTCGATCCACTTGATGACTGAACGAGCATGGAACAAGTATGAAGCTTGTTGATGAGAATAGTCAGAAACAAGAAGATTTCTCTTCTTTCGAAGATAAAGCGCACTCAAGCGTACGCCTTTCTTTTCTTTGAGGAACGGGGCCTGGAGTGTTTTCAGCAGACGCCATTATGTTGACATTGAGGCCCGAGGCTTGAACTGCAGTGTTCAACCGTCATTGTCGATGAAGAACGAGGCTTGACCTGATGTGTTCAAATGTCATTGTCGTTGAAGATAGAGGCCTGAACTGATGTGAACAGACGTCATCGTCGTTGAAGAACGAGACTTGAACTGATGTGTTCAAATGTCATTTTGTGATTTCCCCTCATATGTAGTGAGCAACCTGAGTCCAAATGTCAAAGGACGATCTGTATGACCTGCATTTGAAAATAGACAAAAATAGAGAGTTTGGAGTGCTAGATCCCCAATTTAAGTTGGGGTCCAGTTGGTTAGTGGGAACAGGAGCATCATTTGCCTGAGTCTCAGTAGAAGTTGGAATGCTAGTGGAAGTAGCCTTTTTCTGTTTGTTTCTACGTTGGTGCATAGTTAACGATGTATGAGGATTATTACAAAATCTCTCAGTGATGACACTTTCACTAGTACTAACGTGTTTGGGTTGTATTAAAGGAACCATTTCGGATTTAGTAGACCTAATTAAAGGGCACTGTTCTCCTACAGGGAATTTCCTTCCAGTTGGCTTCCACTGACGTACAGGCACTACTTTAGACTTAGTTATCCTAGTTAAAGGGCACTGTTCTCCTAAAGTGAATTTCCTTCCAGTGGGCTTCCATTGATAACCAACATTAGCAAACATGTTTCCTGTTGCTTTTCAAGTTTGCTTGACATGCATGGCTCTCCAAACTTGCTTGACAGAGGTTTTGTTGGATGACTTCAAAAATTTCTCAACACATTTATCATGATTACCCGAAATTAAACAATCATCACATGTTTTGCAAAGTGAATTAGGATTTGAATTATGATTCCGTTTGTTCAAATCTGACTTATTGTTCCTCATGTGGTTTTCTACTTTCTTCTTAGGAACATTTTTAGCTGGTGAAGTCCTATAATTCTTTATATTTCTCCTAGGTTTTGACTCGCTAGCTTTAGTGTCTCTGTTAACCCCTGTAGAAGGACTGATGGGAATCTTAGTCTTTTTCACTTCCAGTTGCTGAACATGTTTTGATGTGTTGGGATCTGAAGTTTCCAAGGGTGCCTCAAAGGTTACATGCTTGTTCTTAGTCATTGAGGATGATGCAATAAACCTATCCCGCTTGCTATCAGTCTTATGACATGTGTCAATGACGTATTCTAAAAGTTCCTGAGATCGTTTAGTGAGGAAGCAGACATCTACAACTGCACTATCAAGTGGTTTATCTATCCTATCCTCTTCTACGATCTCACAAAGAATGTCAAGACTATTCTTAAGATGAGTGAGATAAACTTGATGAGCTGACCTATTGTTTCTAAGATGAAGTGGAATAGTCACAACATCAATTGCATACTTTCTACAAGCAGAAACCTTTTGAACAACATTATCACTAGTGATGATTGGCATTTTCCTTTTCACCTGAGTCTTTAGATTCTCAATCTCATTTAGCAAAGAAGTTATCTTTTCATTGTGATTGTTACGTGTGACTTTAATCGAGTCATATAACTCTTTGTAATGCTGTTTGATTTTTGAATTTTCAGCTCGAAAACACTCATTTTTATATTGTAATTTATTGATGGTGTCTTGATAGTGAAAATTCTGAGAATCTGAAAACGATGGTTTATGGGTGTCAATCACATCACTCTTATTTGATTTTAATTGGGCAATTTGGGCCCTTAATTTTTGAATCGTGTTAGTATGAGCTTGAATTTTTCCATCTCGTTTGCTTAATTCAAAATATGTATAAAATTCAGGAGCATCCAAAGATGTCTTGGCATTTGAGATTTTAGTTCTTTCTTCTAGATGTTGATACTTTAATTGCAAATTAAGATGATCAACCTCTAGTTTTGAAAAACTTTTAACCATGTTATCATGGTCATCATTTTGAATTTTTTTCATGCAATTTCAAATTCTCCCCCTCAAGTTCAACAACACGATTCTGGGTAACGTTTAATGCAATAGAAAACTCATGAAATTGATAGGAAGTTAATGCAGAATCAGTAACAGTATAAAATACATCTTGTGCAATACATCTAGCAATCAAATTCTCATTGGTGATGAGAATATTCTTCCTCTCAATCTCACAGCATTTAAGATCAATTGCATTTTGTTTCCCCACATTTTCCATATCTTTAAACACTTCTTTCATCTCATTTACTTTAGTTTCAAGGGTTTTTTGCATGCCCTCAAAATGTTCCTTAAGGAGTTTAAAGAATGGAATAACCTCAGTTAAGTAGCACCGTTTTGTTTGTTCAAAACCCCTTTCCCCTTCAGTAATTCCCGTTAGCGTAATTCTCTTCTTACATGTTTTTATCAAAATAAGCAAATAGTTGACAAAGAACGTATATGCTAATTAGAGTTTTACATTTAGTGGGAAGAGTCAAAGGAACTAAGTGCTTGGGTGTATTGGGAGGATACACCGTTGTAGCCGCAATTTTCCTAAGGGGTGGAGTTTTGGCTTTAAGTTCATCGGCCTTTCTCTTTTCAATGTCCAAAGACCAAAATATTTGTTCAGGTGTCAACTTAGTTTGAGGTGCAAAGATAGTCAATCGATTTTCCTCATAGTAATCACGAGGTTTGATTATGATTCGATTGGCTATACATTTGGGATCCTTCATTTTTTCAGCCAATCTATCTCTATTTCTTACTTCTATCTCATTACTCTCTTCAAATGATGACACATTGGGAGGGGCATGATCAGGCTTAATCATTATATTTGCATTATATAAGGCAGGTTGGGCAACTTTAACACTCTTAAGTAAAACTGATTTAGGTTCACCTACATCCTTTTCACTATTTTCATCACACAACCTTTTATGCTTTTGAATCATTTGAGCAGTTTGTCTGGTCTGGTCTTGTGTGTACAACTTGTTTTCAATCTTGTTCTTTAACGTTTTAAGTCTGGAAAAATCATTTAAGAGTTTTGTTTCTTTTTCTTTGAAATCATGTTTTAGTGTAATTACACTTTCTTGGATCTCCTGTTTTTGTTTAACAGTTTGATCAAGTTGTTTTCGTAAAGAATATAACTCCCTTTTCAATGTTTCTTCCCTTAAATTACGTTCAATTATGAATGTACGCATTTGACCATCCATTTTCTGCTCACGTTTAGTTAGCTCAAATTTTGCACGTTGTTCATATATGGCCACCTGATCTTTATAGATGTTAAGTCTAGTGGTCAAGGTATTATCAGGGATAAACGCAGTGTACTCATGCAACACATAATTATCATTTATAACAGAGGATGCACTACTAGGTACAACAGACGCTTCGTTGTGTTTCACATATTGTTCATACGAGATAACATCGCTATTTCCCATATTAGCAGTATCTGACTCAACAACGTTTGTTTGTTGTACTTTGTCGGGAATCTTTTGTTCATGCAACACATTATCATCATTAATAACAGAAGATACCCCACTAGGTTCAACAGATGCTTCGTTGTGTTTCACATGTTGCACGTTGTTCATAGCAGTATCTGACTCAACAACGTTTGTCTATAGCTGATGGAGCTCTTTCTCTTGAGAATTCGGGCACACAGAGTTCCTATCGGCACTAACATACTCAAACACGTTTATCTATTGTACATCTTTGGGAATCTTTTGTTTGTCAATCATGTCATACAATTTGAGTACCTCAGAAATGACCGAATCCGTAGTTTTTGACATGATATGAACGTGCACGGGATTTTACAATTCTATGATTTAAACCGAGAAATGGATTCTTTCGCGGAATTTTACAAAAGTCAAGAATAAACCGTGATTTGATTACTTGAATGTGTTATGATGAAAGTTTGGTAGACTTGGTGATCTGTTGTATAGTAGTAATTTGGTATGGTTGATGCAAGTTCTTATGGTGAAATTTTGGTCTGAAAACTTAAAACCTCAATAACTTCATTTTGGAGCGATTTCAGGCTTCGAAAGTTGGGT
Organism: Artemisia tridentata subsp. tridentata; assembly: GCA_021014915.2. Lineage (NCBI taxonomy): Eukaryota > Viridiplantae > Streptophyta > Magnoliopsida > Asterales > Asteraceae > Artemisia > Artemisia tridentata. Next base: position 291,753,060 of record CP139504.1, on the reverse strand, counting down.
TGAATGAATAAATCATTTCAACTTGTCCTTCTCCTCGGTCTCATGGTCGTTTTGACAGGTAATTCGCTGAAAACGGAGTTACGGTTCAAAAGTTATGGCCGTTTGAAGTCTTGATGTAAAAAGTCAACTTTTAGTCAAACCGCAGGATCCACTGGTCAAACCGCAATGACCAAACCTCAAGACCAAAACGCAGCTTTAGAGGCAAATCGCAGAAGTCAAAACACAGAGTCAAACCGCAGTTAATCACAAAACGCATAAGACAAAAACGCAATAGGTCAAAACGCAAGAACCCTCAAACTGCAGAGGACCACAAACCGCAGAAGACTCAAACCGCAGAATACCACAATCCTCAAACCGCAGAAACTACAAACTGCAGAAACCTAAAACGCAGATTACCCAAATCGCAACAGGTCAAAACGCAGTCAGTCAAACCCAAATCAGTCAAACCGAAGCTTGGTCAAAACGCAGTACTAGTAGACAAAACGCAAAGGACAAATATGTCGCTTTCTTTGCCTTTTGTCTTTTTCCCGTTTTGGCTAAAAATCAAAACGCAACCCATTTTCTTGCCAAGCCGCAACCCAATACTAGCAAAGTAGATCCAAAACGCAGTCAAGAACACCACACCGATACACAAACCGCAGACAAGAAAATCCTTAAATCTTCCAAGAAAACACACTAATTCAAACGTAGATTACCAAGAGTTGATACAAGATGATTTTGTGAAGACAAAAGTACAAGATTTTAACACATATAACCACGAACAAAGATCAAACTAAAGTATTACCCACTTTTCAATTCGAGCCACAAAAACCAAACAAAAGTGCCAAGAACACACAATAAATCCGTGAATATGCAATCATTAGAACCTAACCATGGCTCTTGATACCAATTGTAGCATATTCACTAACATATAACACACGTATGATTGTGTTTTGACCGATTCACTTATAGAGAGAAAGAGAGAATTGAGAACTTAGAGAGAGAAAGTGATATGTATTAGGTTAAATGAAGAGAAGTTCCAACCTTTCCCACACAAGGGAAGGGGTATTTATACTAGTAGCTTAAGAGCCCCGAGTGGGCTGTGGAGTGAGCTGACAGTGGGTAAAGGCCCGACCCACTCCACGAATACTATAATAACTAAACTATTACTAATAATCCTACGAGCTATTTAATGCTAATGAGTACTCGGGGTGACCGAGTCTTCATATGAATATTTATATTCCTAACATTAATAATATGCAAAGACTAGCAAACCCTAATGCTAACAGACCACTTACAGAGACAACAACCGAAACCTCCTTTCATAGCCACTAAACATTCACATATCAAGAAGCATCATCATTCTAACCTTCGCAGCTCCACGGCGTTCACTGGCCCGTACCATTACATTCAGATACTCAATTTCCTCGATATCGTCTTCCCCCGCCTGCCTAAATACATGAACTATCTTATTGAACGCATCTCTTTTCCTAAGCCTTTCAAATTCCTTAAGAATTTGGCTCCTGTTACCCATTCGATTAGTGATGATGCTAATCATCCTTTTATAGTACCAGACGGCGTACATATTCGCCTCTCTTTCTTGCATAACAAGATGATCCAACATCTTTTCAACGGAATTAGAACCAGCATCCCTAGACAGCCGACCACACGCAGGAAACCGATTCGCCATGGTGCATAGATCGAAAAACAGAAAGGGCGGTTTTCAGTCGGTTACAGTGACAAGAAAAATAAATATAATTAAAAAACAGAAGAAGGGAAAAAAAGAATAAAACAAAAGACATAATACATCCTCCTAATATAGGCAAGGTTACTTAAATAACACAAAAGTTTGACACTCAAATGAAAAAAATATTGGCATAAACCAAAGCATACACACGTAAGATTATTCGAAAAGGAGGTAGATATGTGGCAACTTATTCACACTTCACCGATCATTCAAACTGATACATGTTAGCTTATTCACACAAAACTACCCCTAACAATTGTTTACTTTAAAGTTCGATGTTATATACTACAACAATGACAACGATATAGCCGTATTTTTATGTTTTACCGATTGCTCTGACCTTACACAATGTACGTGCACATCGACAGCTCTTGTTATGTTAAAAGATATGCAGGTACTTACACAAAATTAGATACAATACTAATCGACCTCTTTTGCAAATAAAACGAAAACCTGATGGACCACATACACATACGAATGAATAATCGGCGCTCTATAATTTACCAGATCACGTACACAAAAAATATTGCCATAAACCAAAGCATACACACGTAAGATTATTCGAAAATGAGGTAGATACGTGCCCAGGACTTTGCAATATTTGATTTCGAATTGATATACGTTAACTTATTCACACAAAACTACCCCTAAGAATTGTTTACTTTAAAGTTCGATGTTATATACTACAACAATGACAATGATATATCCGTATTTTTAGATTTTACCGATTGCTATGACTTTACACAATATACGTACACATCGACAACTCCTGCTATGTTAAAAAATATGCAGGTACTTACACAAAATTAGATAGCCATGTACAAAACGAAAACCTGATCGACCACATACACATACGAACTAATAATCGGTACTCTATCATTTACAAGATCACGTACACATAAAAACGAATAATCGCCGCCCCGCCGCAACACGGCGGCTCGCGGCCTTCTTGTTATTATTAATTAGAGGGTAATTAATCATTTCAAAAGCAATCCAAAAACAACTTGTAAAAACTGATAAATTTGGGAAGCCTTAAAAACAATCCACGTGTGCGAGATCCTTTGTATTCGGTTTGGTTGTCTTCTTCGTAATCTCGCACCGTCGCACGTTAGGATTTTCCAATCAAGAATCATCAGGTAACACCATTATCATTATTCCATTTATCTATCTATTCAACTGTTTATTACAATCATCATTTATTGAAATCGTTTCAAAATACCATTAACAACAAATTAAATTAAACTATCTTAATTATACCAAAATTAGGGGGGGGGTAAACTTATTTGATGGCCTCAAAATTTGATAAGCTCCATTTTTTGGGGTTATGAGCTTATGAACTTTATAAGCTCAAGTGGATAAGTTCGCAAATCCACAAAAATGAACTTATCAATTTTTCTATAAGCTAATAAGCCTATCAAATAAGCTTAAACAAACACCCCCTAAGCAGTTTTTGGTGTTTAGATAAGCTTATAAATTTGAGCTTATTTTAGGGTGTTTTGATAAGCTCATTTTTTTTGGCTTATATAGCTTTTTGTTTATTTACAAGAATAAGCCAATAACTTAGCTTAGTGCAAACACTCACCAAGAGCTTATTGTACATAAGCTTAATCCCAAAAAAATGGCTGACACACAAACCACACTTCTGTCGAAGCTTATTTTTTGTTGCTTTAGTTAATGTTTAGAATTTGGGATCTTGGTTAGCCTGAGCAAAATGGTATGAACAAACAGAACCATAGGCTCTATGTATATTGGTTACCGTTTTTTCAGAATTAGAATGCAATCTAAGATGGCTACAGCTGTGCAATAGACTGATACAGTTCAAAGAAGTTATGTATTTGACCTTTTTTCTAGTCTATGCATGCTACCCGCATCAGAATTATGTACTCTATAAGCTAGGATTCATGGTTCAACTAACTTTAGTGGTGCTATATTACCTTGAGCTTTTAAATGTTAGTTATAGCTTTCTTATATGGATTTTTCATTAGCGCCTTAGATAAGTTAGTAACTTCTGTTCTTTTTAAGTTGCTATATATTTCTCATCAAGTACCTAATTAACCTTGTATAAAGTGGCTGTTCTAGCCCATTATTCTTACAATGATTATTCAATTAACATTTCTTTGCAGAATGAGGACTTGATTGTTAGCGAGTAATATCAATGGAGAACACTGAAGCATCCGTTGCATCAACCGCAACTCGTACATGGCACGACTTCTTAGAGCGTATGCGACAACCATCCGCTACAGAATTTGTTAAAAGCATTAAAAAATTTATCGCCTCATTATCAAACAATGCTGCTGATCCAGAAACAGACAGTGCATCTATACAACAATTTCTTAGCAATATGGAGATTGCTTTTAAACATCATCCTCTGTGGACTGGTCGAACCGAAGAAGAATTGGATAGTGCCGGTGAAGGTCTTGAGAAATACATGATGACAAAATTGTTCACTCGGGTATTCGCTTCACACCCTGATGATATCAAAACAGACAATGACTTATATAAAAAATCAGCTTTGATCCAGCAGTTTATCCAGCCAGAGCACTTGGAAATTCAACCAGTATATCAAGACGAAACATTATGGTTAGAAGCCCAGAAAGAACTTCAGAAAATCAACAACTTCAAAGCACCACGAGACAAACTCGCTTGCATCCTAAGTTGTTGTAAAGTTATTAGTAACTCACTGTTAAACGCATCGGGTTCTCAAAATCCACCTGGGGCTGATGACTTTTTCCCGGTTCTAATATATGTTATCATTAAGGCAAACCCTCCTCAATTTCACTCGAATTTGATGTATATTCAACGGTACAGGAATAAATCACGATTAGTTGGAGAAGCATCTTATGTTTTCACAAATATGCTTTCTGCAGAATCGTTCATTTTGAACATAGACTCGAAAGCATTGTCGATGGATGAAATCGAATTTGAGAAGAATATGGAATTTGCTCGAACACTAGTTGCCGGCCTTTATGGGGACAACAATGATGGTGAGAATATGCAGAGTGAAAATGGTCAACGTCAAAGTCAAAGTATTGCCGAGTCGAAGTTAAAAGAAGTTCCATCAGTTTCTGATTTGGAAAATAAAGGTGCAAGTATGCTCGTGACGGAGGAAAAGGTGAATGAGAAGCTTCAGAATTTTCCGTTTTTATTCTCTGAAGCTGGTGACTTGAGAGTAGGTGATGTAGAAGAGTTGTTGAATGGTTATAAACAACTGGTGTTTAAGTATGTTTGTCTTGCTAAAGGGTTAGGCATGGAATCCCGAATCAGTGGTGAGTCAGGGGATGCTGGTAACAATAGAAGGTGGAGGGAAAGGGTTAGGTTGGGAGACAGAGGCTCCACCATCAGAAACCCAAATTGGTGACGGAACTGCAGAGATATTGGATGGTAACAGAGGTATGAAATTTGATGATGACATTGTTGGTAGAATAGAAGGTAGTGGGAAAGGGTTGGGAGTATCCTCTGAGACCCAAGTTGGTGGTGAAATGGTGGATTCATCAGAGTGTGATGCTCAGGTAGATGTTGGAGTAGAAGGTGGTCGGAATGATGGTGTAGGGGCTTCTACACCTGAATCCGTGGTGGGAGAAGTTGTTTCTCTTTTAGAGAAAAATGTTGAAAAATAATTCTTTTATATTTAGTTTTATGTTGTGTATTAGATATTTAGTTCTTCCATTTATTTGTTTATGTTTAGGATTTAATGCACGAAATAACAAGCGTACTTTCACCAATGTTGCAAAAATCGGCCTAGGCGGCCGATTAATCAGCGATTAATCGCTAGGCGGGAATTAACCGCCCCGATTTTCACTAATCGGCCTTATTAATCGGTTTGGTCAAAAATCGGTCAACATACCGATTAATCAGATGAAAATCGGCCAAATCGGGTAAAAAATTGGCCAAATCGGATAAATCGGCCAAATCGGAAAAAAATGGGCTAGATCGGCCAAATCTGGCATATATTTTCAAAATTCTATAATTTTATATATAAAAAATCCAATCCGATTAATCCCCGCCTAACCGATTAATTGCTAGGCGTTACCCGGCCGCCCAGCTACCGTCTAGCGATTTTTGCAACCTTGACTTTCACTTAAATCCCGTTTTTACATTTATAGTGGTTTGATAAAGGGTTCCTTCTGTCATTCTATCCCAGCTCATTTTCATAAAGTGTTTCAAGGGTTTGTTGCATTACAATGTGGTCTGTATGGACGTGAGGAAACAAAATGGTTCATTCTAAAGCTGCAGATAAATTGGCTGAGCATAGCGATGTTTTCGCCCTCAGTCAATCTAGATCCCTTTTATGGATTTCTAACCGGTGTTCTAAGGGTCAATGTCAGCTGGTGTAGGTTAGTTGTATCTCAGCCTTCTTCTTCCTTTTTTTTTTTTTTTTTTTCCTCCCGGTGTTCCTTTGTATACTTTTTTCGCGCTGTTGTTTGGAAGATAGGTAATAATAATAGAAGGGCAAAGCCAAACTATTTAAATAGCTAAGTCATAAACAGACAAAACATTAGCCTAGCTAAATGAGATTCACAGTTGGTCAAACAGTGGATAAAGCACAAGCCTTCAACGGGTCAAAGTGGGTCACAAATGAGATGAATTAGTAACATCATTGACAATAATTTAAAACTCTAAAATCTTTACTAAATAATTACACTTTCTCCTTGTTTCAAAGTACGAACTTAGAAGTTAAACATGAAATCATTAGCAAACTGATGAAAGAAGCCAACGTGACCAAATATATAATCCAACACATCAGAGACAGAATTTCATTTCATAACATCAAGTTAAATGTTATGTGTAAAACATCATATACAAAAATATATTAAGTTCATGGAAAGCGAATCAGTAATTGATGATTTCTTTTTCAGTCTTTACAACATTGGAGCTCTAAGTCTCATCACTATCTAATGATGGCTGCTCCAAACCAGAAACGCGTGGTAGTATGTCTCTTCGAATTCCAGAAGACGGCTGATTGAATTTAGTCTTGAAGACATTTTGTACAGAAAGAAGTTGTTCGCCATAAACAGCTTATCAGGTTTGTTTCCATAAACAGCTTTGCCCCTAGCATTTTAGATATAGAGCCCCTTAGCTAGTTCCCTTTAGGCTATAGGCGTTTAGTGGTCTCTCTTTTTCCTTTTTGCTTTGCCTTGTTTTAGGCCCCATAGTGCTTTCTTAGGCCTTGGTCTTGTTTGCCTTTAGCCCCCTTTTCTTTGCCTGTGTTTTTTTGGCTGCTCTTGCCCTTTTTCTTTTTGCGTTTATGCTTTTGTTCTTGTATGCTTTGCTTGTGTCCCCCTGCCTCTTTAGTGCCTCTTTAGCGCTTTATCTTTGCGTTTGCTTATTTATGTTTATGGCCTTTTCTCTTATGTTCTTTGATGGTTTTCTGCCTATCTGCTCTGTATGCTTGTATGATTGTTTTTATCCTTTCGTCTTTTGTATGCTTATCCTTGTTATTGCTCACTTTCACACATGCACTTATTTCTGAGCACTCTCACTGCACACACCTGCCGGAGGTCTTCCTAGGGGTAGGATTTGTCTACATTCTACCTACCCCATACCCCGCCCCGGCGGGATTGGGTATGTTGCTGTGAACAAACCTGCATTTGTAAAACACACATCAGCATCTTTACAAGTGATACATGAATTACAGAAAGCGATCCCTCATACAAGAAAAAAAGGCAATGAAAGTAACGAATTTTTATTACTAAGCTTCATACGAAAGACTACTTTCTCTCAAAAAAAGAGAAAGTTAAAAGACAGCAAGTTTTAGGAAAATGTGTGAATTATTGACCTTCATTCACAACAAAATAAGCATCTCATATAAACATCAATAATTACCTGCACCAGTGAAGAAGGCACTATACCATATGCTTTATGCAAGAAACCCGGTCTACGCTCAACTGATGGAAATACATTTGGCTTTTGCATACCGCCTTTAAAGGTCAGCTGCACAGGAGGCTCCTGTTAGTAAGATATAAAGAGAAAAAGGTATTAGTAAAGTTCATATAGTGATTATATAAAAGGAATCCTATAGAAACTAGAATTGCATAAAATACCTCATCAAAGAATCCAATCCGAGGAGATGGCATTCTAAGGCGTGAAGGCATGGCGTTTCTTATTGATGATCTTGTGGCATATTGACTTGTAAGCTTTCTTTCCTCGGTATTATGACAAGGAGGGTGCCGAGGAGGGCGCTGAAAATTTGATGGAGATATGACACCATGGGAGCTACTAGCAGGAGATGTATCAGAAGAACAAGTAGTTGGTTTTGTGTTTTTATAATTGAGTTTCCTTCTGATATACTTGGGTGAACCACTAGAAGATGATTTATTTGAGTGTTGAACCTTTGAGTTCGTTTCAGTTGTAAGAGAAGTTGATTTAGAAAGATTCGCTTGTTTTGTGAGCTTCTTGATATCAGGCTTTACATCTATGAGAAGATCTGCTCCTAAAGTCCGCAGATGAAGGCGATCACTCTCCGTGGATGACTGATTCTGGCCAGCAATTGTATGTGGCAGTATTTGACTTTTAGTTGAAGATTGATTTGATTCAGCTTTCTTGAAGCCTTTATTTACCATAAACAACTCTTCAGTATTCAATAAACCTTCACTATGAAAGACAGTATCCCAATCTACACTTTTACGCAAGATGCTCAGTCTTCTTGACCCCACTGATTCAGATTGAACATGTGTAGGTACGTCTTTTCGACTTCCAGAAGATTCTTGGTTGGATTTAGCTTTTGTGAAGCCTTTTTGTATCATACACATCTCTTCAGTGGTTAATAGACCTGGATATGTCACAAAGCATTTGTCCATTAATACATGAATGAAAGAAAATTAGCAGTCTCAAAACTTAAGAAAACAGCTTGACATTTAGATCCAAATGGTTTTAAACAATCAGGAAACTGAAACTTGGAAGATTTTCGGTAAAGTGAAAATGTTACATATTTAAACTACTTGATCCATTGCAGCCCATTAACTTTTAAAGAGTCGATTTGGGTCGTTATACTCTCATATGGTTTAGATATAAAATTACTAAGAGTATCTCCAATGCGTGCAATACAAAGTTGAGTATATTGCCACATCATCGCCACATCAGCATCTCATTATTTTTTACAAACTCTCACAATGCATTGAACTTTACATTGTTTAATACATTTCCACATCATCATAAATTTAGTCATTTTTTTTAAAATTACATTAATATAAAAATAAAGGACAATTTACATAAAAATTAAAAATTACATTAGTATAGATTATTCGAAATGATTACTTAATGTATCATGTAACTGCTAAGAAAATCAATATATATGTATCATGTAAGTTCACCAATTACAGGCATCAACTCCTCTATATAAATCCTTCACCTACTCACTAGCCAAATAACTTAGGGCCCGTTTGGTTTGTAAACGGGATTGGTATCGAATTTTGATTTGGGAAAGGTGTGATAGAAAATGAGGAGAGAGAAAATATATAATTATATAAAATATATTTAATTTATAAATTAGTAATGAATTAAAAAATATTATTTATATAAGAGTAGTACAATGAAATAGATTATTTAAAAAAAAAAGCATGCAAAATTTGTGGTTGTAAAGAGCGGGCATAGTGATATTGTCAGAGGATTCATCAAAAACTACCAAAACATTGTGGAATCACTTTTGGTGTCAGATCAATTACTTTATTCCTCAATCCGTGAACCAAACTCTATGTTTAAACTTTAATTCAATTCCTACAGTGTAATACCTGTCAACCAAACGGGCCCTTATTCTACATATACATTAAACTAAGATCATGTTTCTTTTTTTTTTTGTTAGCTAAGGATTGTGTGGAGCCCATGTGGGACCACCTATATAATATTATTTCTTTTCTAAAGTTGGGCCCACTTTTCCCTTGTATCATCTTAAACCAAAGAGGCAAAAAAATGAGACTCTCCCCATTAAGATGTACTAAGAGATGTGGTCCCACGTAGACCCCACATTTCTCTTAACTAACAAAAGAAAAGAAACACAGCCTTAGTTGGTCCTGGGGTTTTTCATTTATTATTTTGAAGTGGGTGGAGATATGGCCCACATTGAGTGTATAATAAAGGTTGAAACGGATCGTATAAATACCGTGTGATGATTTGGCACTTCCACAATGGATTGCACGGTCAACCATTCATCCATTACACGCTCCACGGTGGAGCATTGTGGATGCCCTAAGAAGAGGACCAGTCATATGGGCTGAACGGGGGTTGAAAGTTGACAGGAGGGTAATTTTAATGCATACACAACCCTTAAGTCGATTTATTCACAGATTAAAACTAATATTTTAAATTTATAATTTTTGCAAGCATAGATAAAGTTTATCATTGTTTTTGTGATCATATCTAAGACATTGAAAATTCAAAAGAAAAAAAATATGCTAAAACATCAAACAGACACACATAAATCAACAGTTACCTTCATTTGTGAAGAAGGCACTGTCCCAATCTAAGCTTTTCTCGACTGAAAGTTGACCATGCTTTGAGTAACTCGGTTGACTTCTGACCTCAGCGTCTCTGTCGAGAGCAATTCTCTCCAAGTGCCTGCTTAAACCATTGACTTGATCTTCAAAACTACACATATCTTTCTTTTGGCTCTGCGTTAATAAGCATTGATTACTCTCGTCTTTCTTTGTCTTCATATCAGTCACTACTTTGCCTTTTAATGAACCACTGTGTTCTTTCAGAGACTTTTTCTCTATGTTCGTTATATTCTTTGAGATCTCTTTGTGTACTTTATGATCTTTTGAACAAATTTGAGCATTCCCTCTGACGATGATAGGCTGCTTCTGTGATTAAAAAGAGGAAAGTATTAGTATAAGTACATCTTGTGTCTTATCAGATGAAAAAGAAACTAGAACGAAATTAAATACCTCATCAAAGAAACTGATCTTTACAGATGGCATACGAAGACCTGAACCTTTAATGTTTCTTATTGATGATCGTGTGGCCTGACGGAAAGGAGATTGTAAATCTGAGGGTGATGCCACACTCCGAAATTTTTTAGCAGGAGATGCAACAGAAGAGCAGATGGACGATAACGGAGACAAGACAGAGGAAGGGTCAGAGGTCAGTTTTGTATTTCTGGGACTAATGTTCCTTCTACTGCAGATGGATGAACCACTAGAAGACAACGATCCATTTGATCGACGAATCTTTGAAATCTTTTCAGTTTTAGTAGTCAAATTAGTTGAATTTGATGACAAGTTCACCCTTTGAGACCTATTGCACAAACTTAAACCTGTTCCAGCCTTTCTGCTTTTATTTATCATAGTTGCTTGGCCACATTCCAAGCCACAGCTATTGATAACAACTTTGGTTCGTTTGCGGATATCAGGCTTCACATCTTTTTGAGTTCCACAAGATGGTTGTCGAGATTTGCCTTTATTGTCACCTTTACTTATCATATGCAACTCTTCAGTGTTTAATAAACCTGCATATGTAAACAAAACATCAACATTATTTACCTTATCAACCAAATATAAAATAAAACTATGTACACTAACAATGTATAACAATCACCTATTTATTATTAACACTCACCAGCACTAGTAAAGAAACCACTATCCCAATCTAAGCTTTTACGCAACAAACTCGTTCTTTTTTGCTCTACTGGTTCCGGTTCATTCACATTATCTAACCCTACTGCAAAACAACCCGCACCCGAAAGCCTATCACCTTCGATATCATCACATAACGAAAATGCTAAGAGACAATCATCTTCCTTAGAAAGATCGATAAGTCGTAAGTTATTCATCTCAGACACCATTGTTACGTACCTGAAGTTACTATAAAATAAAGTGCAATACAAATAATAATGTAATATATATAATATGCATAACGAATGTAATAAGACGTAAGTCGGTCACACATATGTTGCCCTAGATAATCAACGGCTACATATAATACCGAGTGTAACAAAATTTAATTTATGGTAAGTTGGTTACAAAATCATTACTAAAAGTTATACGCAGTTATAAGCTGTATTTATCTGTGGTAAATATTAAATTTTAAAAATAATATCAATCGAATGATTTTGCTAAATCGCTTATGGGCATACTACTTACAACTCTCGTGCACGTATGTGATTTACACATGAATAAAATTTATTTTAAAATTTTAGTTTAATATAAAGGCATATAAAATTTAATATTTTGTAACTATGATATTATACGCACGAGTTTCAGACTATAAGTACAACTAATAATTATATTTTAATTAAAGTAAATTACAAAAATAGTCCATGTGGTTTGCGTTGACTCACACTCTTGGTCATTTGACTTTTTTTTGCACTAACAGTCACTGACTCTGAAACCCTTAACACTCATGGTCCTTTGACCAAACGACGTCAGTTTTGACCGTTAAACACCCCTCATGTGATTGTTACATGAGGGTATAATTGTCATTCACAGTCCCACATCCAACTAATAAACACTTAGAGTGGACGGTGTGGCCTCGCCGTGGCTCGCCATGACACCGCCCCAACTCGCCGTGGCTCGCCATCCATGGGTTACTCGTCTGCACGGCGAGGTAATTCACTGACAAAGTGGGACCTAATTGATATATAAACGGTTTCATTTTCTCTTCTTTTTTCTATTTTGATTTTTTAAGTGTGAAGTGTGTGTGCAGGCGAATCGAAGAAGAAGAAGAAGATTTTATTTATTTATTATTTTTTTATTTTTTTATTTTTTTTATTTTTTAGTTGGGCTAGAAATAATGGAAGTGGGTTTGGTTTTGTAAAGTCAAAGTTTTTTCTTTTCTTTTTTTACCTTATTTTATAACAGTTAGATGTTTTTATTTTTTTTATTTTATTTATTTATTTATTTTTTTTTATTATTTTTTTAAAATGTTATTTGTGTTATTTGAATGAAATGAATTTTATGTTATTTAGAAAATTGAAAAAAAAATAATAATAAAGTTGTAAGTGGTGAGACCCAAATGAGTAAGTTGTGGTTAGTTATGATAAGAGGGGTTGTAGAAGGGGGTTTGTTATGGTGATGTGGCACCCCGTATGACCCAAATGAGTAGTTTTGCCTACTCATGACACCCATTGCTCTTATAATTATCATCTTCTCTATCTAACAAAACCATTTACAAACACAAAACCACCACCATACCACCCACAATCCCGCTACCACTGTCGCCACCATTACTGGAACTGCTAGTGTTGGGTTTTGAACCACCATCACCGACCACTGTGGGTTTACTGATCATTGGGTGCGTCACCACACCACCATCCATCACCATTAAATCAACAAACTCATTCAAACCCACATCTCACCTCACAAATTGTTTTCATTGTTTACAAATAAACTACTCTATAAAATATTACCGAATATGAAAAACCTTTATCTACCAACCACATGGCTTTTATCTCTCCAAAATGATCAAAATGATCAACCATGGCTGTATGCAAAGTAGTATAGACCATGGCCATAATTTAAACCCATGACACCACTAGTAATTCCTATAAATAATTTCATCAATCATTTACCAAGTCTCTGATCAAACAAGTTTCATTTACACCAAACTCCAAAAACTCCCATACACTTCCTATAATTAATTTCATCTACACAAAACATAATTTTCTTGTTCGTGTCCCAACAATGGAAGAAAGACGAGAAACAAACTTATATCAATACCAACGACACTTCCATTTCTATAATTTAAAAAAAGCTTCGTTTACACCAAATACACAATTTCATCAATCAAAAACGTCATTCATTGTCATTTCATCGTCGATGCTTTTTACTTCCCGGATCCGACCGCCACCATCATTAGATCCTTCGCCACAGCCACCAAAATGAAAACCCACATACATCAAAACCCCCACAAATCCGATCGCCATGAAAACCCACATACACCTTCGCCACAGATCCGACCACCATGAAAACCCACGCACCTTCGCCATTGCCACCTAAGTCCACCCATATCCGACCACCATTATGATCCTTCGCGTACGGTGTAACATCCGGTAATTTTCCTCAACTTGTTTTATTAGCCAAATATTTATTTTTGAAATACCTTAGCTTTTATACTTCCCTGAACTTATTTGAGCTTGAAAAACAGAGGTTATCTGTTTGAACGTGAGTGTTATTCATTAATTGAGCCAGCACAACCTAAAATACTTAAAACAATTTGATTATTGATTTAAATTAAATCCGAGAAAAATATACGTGTGAATACTCATTTTTATCAGAAAAATTATTCCGGGCTCAATGGCGAAAGTCCTGTATTTTAAAACGCGAGTTTGCTATGCCAAACGGGGCCCACATGTTATTTTATAAAAGATTACCAAATTTTCAATTCCTACCCCTTCACCAAAATTACACCGCCGCCCCCTCGATTTTTATTTGTACGAGTTTGGTCCCTCCTTGGAGTATAAAAGACCCAAATTAGGGTTCCCCCATTGTTAACACCCCGCCGCACTGGCCACCTCCAAACCTTAGCCGACGCGTAGATCGAGGCGAGTACGTCATTTCTGGAGAGTTTGAAGACGAGAGGAGCTCGTTTGGTCGTGTTTTGGAACTCCACCGCCGCTCACCACCGCTCGCCACCACCTCCTTTTCTCTCTTTTCTCTCATTGGCACGCACACGCGCCACCTCTTTCTATTTTCTTTATTTTTTTAACGAAACCCTAATCGGTTTAAAACGTATATAAACGATTTTATTAATAAACTAACTAAAACTTGATGGTTTTGATACGAACTCGTGTTGATCTTGGTTTTTAACACTTAACTCGTTCGGACTCGTTACCGAGTCACTTGACTTGTCCGAGTCAACTCACGAGTTGAGTTGACTCGGATCCGATTTATATTTATTTTGTGCTATTTATTGTATTTAAGCTTATATATTGTCCTTGTTTATTTATTTTTGCGTTTTGATATTGTTTGGTTGGGTTTTTATGTTGGCCGATTGTGTTATGGATCGGATAGAGGTGATTCGTGACTCCAGGAGAGTCACGACTAGTATTTTGTGTAAACCAAACCTTGTGTAAAGTTTTGTGGTCATTTGTGGTTGAGCCGTGACTCATGGGAGTCACGGCCATGGCTCGTTTTGATTATTTGAGTTGTGGTATTTGGTTAGTCCCGTTGGTACGAGCCGTGGCTCAATGGGAGCACAGTCTCGAGTTAAAAATTTGTTAACGAGTCCCTTCTTGGTTTTTTTTAGATGTAGCAATTTGATATGGTTAATATTGTTGGTATTGAAGAACTAGTCTAGCCGTGGTTATTGATTGTGGAATATTGGTTGAAAACGACACTCTCGGTGAGTGTTGTGATGTGTACCACGACACACAAAGTATCGTGGGGACTTGTTTGTAATCTTTGACCTAAACCGTATGTCGTTAACGAGGTTACGGGAACCTCGAGTTTGTCTTGGCCGTGTTATTGTCGAAACTTAATGTTTTAAAACTAAACTTGAGTGTTGGGTTTGTGTTTGGATTTGGTTAATGGGCTAATGAGCCGTTAACATAAGTTGGGTCATATGTCTATATTGGGCCCATAAGCCCAATAAGTTATGTGTTAGTTTTATTCTTTTGCTAACTTTCATTTTGCTTACTCATTTACTAACTTATTTATATTTTGTTTTGTCAATGGTGTTTCGGATGCTATTTGTGAGTACTTTGGCTATTGATTTTGGATATTGAGGTTTGAAACAAAACCTATGCTTGGATGATATTGGATTGGTTCGTTATTTGATTTACGGTATTAGTTGTTGGACTTATGGACGATTTTGTACTTCGGACACAAAATGGTCGATAAACCCGACACTAATATTTACGCGAATGATAATGACGAATAAACAATTTACATTTGTATAAGAGTAAATTGCAAAAATCGTCCTTGTGGTTTGGCCAAATTGCACGTTTCGTCCTTGTGGTTCAATAAGTGCAAAGATCGTCCTTATTTTGCACTGTTACGTGCAATTTTGGTCCTTCAACAGTGAAATTTGGCAAACCACAAGGACGATTTTTGCAATGATTGAGGACCAAAAGTGCACGTAACAGTGCAAAATAAGGACGATCTTTGCAATTAATGAACCACAAGGACAAAAGGTGCAATTTGGCCAAACCACAAGGACGATTTTTGCAATTTACTCTTTGTATAAACTTGTATAATTTGTATAAACTTGTATTAATTTGTGAAATTGTAATAAATAGACTTGTTATTCAAAAGTCGTAATGACTTGGGAATGTAGAATAAACGAACGCATCATGTCCAAATTTTATAAAAACTATTTTACAACTTAAACGATTACGATTTGCGAATGTTATAAACTTTTCTAATCGTAAACCTTCTGTCAAATGAATGTTTCTTTTCTAAGCCATAACGTTTTATCAACTATTGACGTTCTTCTTTCTTATTTCTTTTTCTCATTTCTTTTTCTTATTTCTTATTTCTTACTTCTTTTCTTTATTTATTCTTGTATTTGTTTGATTGTGTTTAGCCGACTTTTATCGTCTTATAGTGATTTGATCTTGAAACTATACTTTCTAAAAACCACACGAGATACAAACGATTACTTCTTTTCATTGCCATTAAAACTAAATCCTTTAACCAACAATGCGAGTATTCCACGAACGTTACTTTTATATATTACTTTTGAGTATTACTTTTTTTTTGAAACTTGTTATTTAAATAACTAGGTTGTGCTGAGGGTTATCTGCTGTGCTCTACTATCTGATCATATTGTGATATCTTGTTTCCTCTACTGCTAAGGTGTGATTCATAGCCCCACTTTTTACTTATAAACTATTTATAAACCAATGCGGGAGATACATGCTACTTACTTTTTATGAACACAATCGTTTAAACGTATGCTTTCCTGATTATGATGCTTATGCTAAGTACTGCTATTGCCACCAGCAAGTCCCTTTATCATGAACCATTAATTGCTTGCGAGTGAGCGCGAATATAGTGTATAGGACTGACGCACCCCACTCTATTGACCAGATAGGCAGCACGTGTGTGTTATATTCGATTTACCTAGGTAGATGGCAAACTACCTACTTGAGGGCAAATTTGAGATTTATTATTATTGTTTACATCAATGTTATTGATGCCGGTTAACGTTTTGCGTGTCATGAGCTTAGCTAATTAAGCGACGCTTTACCCGATATTTGTATTTGTTACTCATATCATCCAGACTTTATAAATCTTGTGTTCAACTACTTATTTCTAAACCTATGGATCTCAATCAACCTTTGTGTTCACTTTTTAGCATGTTTTATCTCAGGTAATTGAGGTATTGCTTTTTGGCTTTTGGAGTGGCATTAAGACTATTGATGGCTATCTAATTTCACTATCTTTATTTACCATCATTCGAAAAACCCTTTTAACTTATTATGTCTTTTTGAGTGCTTTGCACTATTGGGAACCTTTTTATACTTTGGTATTTTGTTATGAATCAAATGATATATTGATTTGGTTTTAAAACGACTCACTTGAGTTCGTTTCTATTATTGTGGCTGTCATCTCATTAGGTAACACCCAACTTTATTTCCGCTGCAAATTATAGCTTATTCTGCTGCAAAAACCTATTTTTCTTGGGGTGTTACAGATTGGTATCAGAGCAGTTTATAGAGAACGAGGTCATGTTTATAAACAGTTTTTTGTGTCAAAACGTTTTTACTTCGATAGCCATCAACCCTCCATGCCACTTCTCCCCTTTATCGATTTTATATGTTATACATATACTAATACTATTATATTACTTGGGGTTTCTCTACTATTGTTTCACCTTATATAAAAACTATTTTCTTTTACACTTTGATCGGGATTTTGAATCAAGGTACTCTTTGTAGAGTATCATGTGTTCCCCCAGCTTACCTGACCAGTTACCAGTTGCACCCCTCATACCAGCACCCGCACCACACATCCCTGAGGAGGATATGGACCCTATTGATGCACCTTACCCCGATGAGGAGGAGGACCCGGAGATGGAGGATGATGAGGTAGGTCCCGAGGATATGGATGAGGATGATGATGATATGGACCCAGAGGAGGAGGAGCAGGAGGATCTCCCACCGCCCCCTTCGCCAGCAGTGTCAGACATTACCTACGAGTCTGATACGTCAAATGCACTAGGTTATGCACTCGCTACAGATGGGACGTCTGGTTCGCCATCTACTTTTGAGGTTGGTGAGCGAGTTACAACCTCAGAGCTTATGGCCGAGTTGAGTCGTTTACGACATGATATCAGTTGGTGTACCGGTCGCTATATGTCTATGTCTCGACGCTTGTGTGCACGTTAGACTGAGGTTATGGAGCTGCGGAAGCAGATTAGGAGAGACCAGAAGAGTATGGAGATGTTTGACTTAGAGATGAATGGTTTTGCTGATAGAGACAGTACTACTGAGGCGACAGTGACAGAGTTGCAAACTTGCCTTACAGCGTTGGAGTAGAAGATGGAAGAAGTTGAGAAGACGGTGATGCAGTTGGATATGCAAGCCGTTTTCACTGATATAGATGGACGTCAGCACCATAGTGATCTTCAGGAGTTGCGAGCTGAGTTACATGGTCTACAATGGCAGGTGTATTGGGATAGGATGGAGAGGTTCCGTTTCAGCGACAGTATTGATATTCTAGCCACGTATGGAGATGCACGTCAGTGAGAGATCTAGAGACCGTCTTTTATCATAGTAGTTTAGTATCATAATAGTTGTTTACCATGTACTTACTAAACTGATTAGACTTAGTTAGTGGATTTATAAGAAGCTTGTATTGTTTTGCATATCTTGTAAGACTTGTAACAAGTATGAAATCTATGATGTATGATGGTGATGTACTATTTATGATGTTGGGCATATGTTATGTTATGATGTGATCGTTTTGTTATCTATTCTTGTGTGTGTTGTGATTCTATGATATTAATCAGATACTTACTGTGTTGTACACTTGTAACGATTGATAGAATTATGCCGCCTAAGAAGATGACACCGGCTACCATTCAGAAGCTTGTAGAAGACAGTGTGGCCGCAACGCTTGTGAGACGCGGAGGAACTGGCAGTCAGACAAGTGAAGCTACTGGAGGACGAAACGTTAATGAGAACCGTTTTTGCACCTATAAGGACTTTATGAACTGCAATCCAATCACCTTTCAGGGAACTGAAGGAGCTGTTGGTTTGACTCTGTGGTTTGAGAAGATGGAATCCGTGTTCTTGCGAAGTAATTGTGTTGAAGATTGCAAGGTGAAGTATGCAACGGGTACACCTGTGGAGACTTCTTTGTCTTGGTGGAATTCCCATGCTCAGCAACTTGGACTCAGGAATGCTTACAGTACACCGTGGGAAGAGTTCAAAAAGAAAATGGTTAAGAAGTATTGTACCCGAAGTGATGTGAAGAGGTTGGAAACAGAGTTTTAGTAATTGGCTGTGAAGGAAAATGATCTCGCGACCTATGTTCGCCGATTTCAAGAGTTGAGGATTTTGTGTCCCCACATGGTTCCGGATAATGAGACTTTGTTGGAAAACTTTATTGGAGGACTGTCGTCTAGCATTGAAGGGAACGTGACGTCATATAACCCTCGAACCATGGATGAGGCCATCGAGATAGCTCAGAGACTTTTGGATCAGGGGATAAAAAACGGTACTGTTCGGATGAGTAGTAACAATGATAACAAGCGAAAGTGGGACATATTTCTAAGCACTGTAGGAGCAGGACTATAGCTATTGGGAGTAACTTGCAGCCTGTGGTGACTTGTTTTGGATATGGAGAACGTGGACACTACAAGAATCATTGCCCTAAGAAAAATGGACAGCAAGTGGAAGGCGCTCGTGGTAGAGCATATGTGATGGGCAATGGAGAGCCACAACAAGACCCGAACGTGGTTACTGGTATGTTTCTACTCAACAATCTTCGTGTTAAAGTCTTATTTGATTCTGGTGCTGATATGAGCTTTGTATCTGCTGCAATTGCACATCTATTTGATATCGCCCCTACCACCATAACCACTAGTTATAACATCGAGCAAATTAATAAATATAGCATGAGTTCTTTAAAATATAGATTAAGTTTGTTTTATTTGAGTTTAAAAACTCTTTTTATGCAAAAGTGTATGTACTGTGATGATTCACAGTTATGCAAACTTAATCCTTTCTTCCCCTTTTTGTCGAAACAAAACGAAGAGTTGCGTAGCGGAAAGCGATTTTGAGAACTTTAAGAGCTCCCCCTTGTTTGATACTCCCCCTAAATGGAGTAACAAGTTAATGATGCATGATCCTACAAAAAAGAATGATTAGAAAAATGAAATGCTCCCCCTCGATGTATACTCCCCATTACAAGAGTCCCAACGTATACATTAAGAGGGTATGAGATGCTGCAAAAGAAATGTTAGTTGTGAATAGCCTCAAATGGAGAAGCATAATTCATATGATATGTTCATTCAAATAAGAATGATAATCTAGTTGACTTTAAAAAGTCAAAATGTAGTGTCTGATCAAAATTTTGTACCTAAAGTACAAGTGATCAAACTAGAATGTAGATTTTAAGTAGCTATATAATGATGTTAGTTATCTAACTAATGATAATATGCTTTATGTTGATCACTCATAAGCATAAAAACATCACATTCATTCATGGAAAATTATGTGACAAAAGTCACAAACATAATATGATGTTTACATAAAAATGAAAAATACATCCTAAAAAAATAAAAAAATAAAAAATCTCACAACAACATCTAGAAGGTCCTATATAATGAGACTAAAATTCTCCTATTGAGGAGGATGAGAGATGGCGTTTAGATGCTCAAGAATGTGGTTCAAAATGAACCTCATTTCATTTTGGAGCTCGTGCACCAAAATGTTTGTCCTTTGAGCTATGTGAGCAGTTCTTTCACACATGTTGTAATCATGACGAGCAAAATCGGGCGGAAGAGTAGACTCATTTGGTTGTGGTGGTGGTGGTTGTGATTGGTTGTTGGGTGGTGGTGATTGTGCTTGTTCATTGGTTGGTGGTGGTGTTTGGAGGGAGTTCATAAGGATGTTTTGGAGATCCATTGTTTCATTAAGGCGGTGATCGACCATACCCGAGAGAGTGTAGAGACGGTTGAGCTCTTCACTTATCTCCTCTTGGGTTTGAGGCAAATTGATCCACATTGCCTCGTCTATGGCAATGAGAGTTGATGTTGGTGAGAGAGGTGGTATTTGAGGTTGGGATGATGGTGCATCGTGGTATAAAGGACCATGGATATCTGGGAAAATCGGATGAAAAAGCATAGGCTCTTGACCTTCAAAGGTCATGGGTGGAGGATTGTTTGATCTTGGTGGGAGATCCTCCAAGTCATCAAGGTATGGATGAGGTGATGTAGGTGGAGTCCTAAGTAGTTCCATGGGTTGGAGTTTGGGTGAGTTTGGTTGTGATTGAGATTTGACAGTCTGTGATGGAGCGGGTGGTGGTGTGGTTGCTATTGGAGTTATGGATGGAGGTGGAGTTTGTATGACAACATTGGATGGTGTAGGTGTGGATAAAGTAAGGAAATTTTCACTTGCTATAGGAGATGAGATATTAAGAGGAGATGATTCCTCTGATGATGAGTTAGCAAGATTTATGAAGCAACAGAGTTTCACACTTATGCGAGCAGTGCGTTTGGGAGGTCTAGAGGTGGAGGAGTTGGTTGATTTGGTCATGGTTAAGTATGATAGCTAAGATGTACAGGAGAAGAAATGGTTGTTGTGTGAGTTTAGTGATGATCCTAAAGCATTAATTTATAAGCAGAAGGTTTATGAGTCTGTGTGTTTGGATTTGATGTGAATCCAATAGAGAATGTTGGTTCCTAATGATTTGGAACAAAATTTTGTGCAAATCACATCACATAAGTCAATCCATAGAACTTATGTTGAGTAATAGGAGGAAGATATGCAGTAAATGCAAAGGGATAGTGGAAAATCCTGTGATGTGATGTTCCCACGGATTTGAAGGATCCCTAAAAAGGGTTACTTGCTTGTATCAGAAAGGTAACTCACTCCTAAAATTTGAAAATTCAAATTTTGGTGGGAAATTTTGTTCTTAAGTTTCTAAGAGTTTCTAAATCATTCTAAGATGTATAATGATTAGTGAACCTATTCTAAAGAACATAAGGAACTAGAATTTATGAATCGGGATGAGTCGAAAAGTTTTAGGAAATTAACTGTTATACCTGCGGAGCCAATCGACAAGGCGTGCGGATCCAAAATTTTGGATCCGCCTGATCTGCAGGTTGTAGAATGGCGGAGCCAACTCTAACACTTGGCGGATCCAAATTATGGGATCCGCCAGATCCGTCTGGCAAAAATACTAAAACTTCACAGAGAGTATGTCATATTTTGCGTTTTTCGATGAAAACCCGAAAATTTTCTTGGAGTATATCTATCATCTAATATGTAATGCAAAACAACTAAATATGATGATACTAACACATGTTTAATCATAGATTAATCCGTTCATGTGAACTTACCTTAATAGGAGTTAAGCCAATCATAGGCTTAAACATGGAAAATTGATAACACTAAGTGTTATCGACCTGCAAGTATTAGTTAGCTCACATACAATTCAAGTAGCATCATAACAAGTTGATAACATAACCATTCAACATAACATTGTCTAGTAACGATTAGTTCCAAACACTCCTATCAACTCAACTTCTTCTTCAACTTCTTCATACCCTTGTGAAGCTTCATGATCCATCGTCCTAAATTCTTCACCATTCCCCTCATTTGACGATGCTCAGGTGATTCATTCTGAATTGGTGGAAGTTGTCTCAAGTACTCGGGTGGAGGAAGTCTAGAATTTGGCAATCCGTCATCGTCACTCATGGATGATGAAGTTTGAGCACGAGGATGTTTGCCTTTATCAACCGCTACCCTATGGTCGCTCAAGGGAACAAAGTTGCGTTGGATCTCATCATAGTCGGGAACAAAATCTAAGGCATTTCTAGGGATGGGTGCAAATGCTCGATAAAGACGGGTTAAGAGCATTCCATAAGGCAATGCCATTTTCCCTTGAATTGGAATATCGGCCATTCTCTTGGCGATATAGTAAGCAAGGTTGAAAGGTTGACGGGTTGACACATTGTACATCATGTGGCAAAGACAAGCATTGATATGATCGCGGTTTCCTACCGTACACATGACATTGGCCCTTAAGACTTCTTCCATTTTCCTAAACTCGGGCTTAAGCTCATTTTGCTCCATAGCAAACGGATCTCTAGCTACTTCTTTACCTAGATAAATCCTAGTGGGGTTGTTCCTAGGAATGAAGAGATGCTCACGAATGACTTCTTTTGAGGCTAAAGGAGTGGCATATGGTGCCGTTCGTTCAAGATTTGACTCAAGAATGGTTAATGACCATTTATCGGTATAGACACTCGTTCCATAACTTGGAACTCCTAGGACCTCACCGAATTGATTTAAAGGGATGTTGTATTGTGTTCCATTGACACTGAAACGAATATTCATGTAACCTTGATCATTTGACTCTAGATTGATACTAGCATAGAATTCTAAAATGAATCGTGGAACTAATGGTTCATCGATATCTAGGAGGGAATCAAAGTGAATGGCCGCTAGTTGTTCCCTAAGATTGGTTCCTTCATAGAATGAGGACTCTACAAACCTACCCTCATGTACGTAGTGTTTTTCTAGAGCTTTGAAAATTTCAACTTGTTGTTCACTAAGTCCTTTGGTTTTATGGTGTTTAGGTAGGTAATTGACGGTGTGTTTGTGATCATAGTTGGTGGCGAGAGGCATGATTATCCTAGACACGAAAAATATATATAGTTTAGTCGAAATTATCAAAAATATATATATATGTCTAGTGTGTGCCTACATGGGGACAATGTGGAGGTGCGATTATCTCGACTCATTTTGATGCATGAAAATTATGTTTATGCAAGTTTTATAATAAAACAAGAGATAACCCAAACGCTCCTAATTCAATGTAGCTACGATTGAATGTACCCGAAAATACATATTAATTATGTATTCCCTTTAGCATTCAAGAGACATGATGCAAGTGATGCTTAAAACCTAACATTTTTGTATTTGTATGAACAATGTCCAAAAACCATTTTTCCTAGTCGTGAGAAGATTTTAGCAAAAATTTTGTGAGGATCTTGTGTATACACGGTTAAGGTGGTTAAACCTTGTGTCTTTGTGTATGAGATATATTGACTTAATATGATTAAGCACGCGGAATTTACTTAACCACACTTAGAAGGTTATGTATGTTATGGAAATGGAAGAATTATGTTTGTTACTTAACAATGAACAAAGAAGTATTTCACTAAACGATTCAATATTATTCAAAATAATACGAGTGATCTTGAGTTTTTCACTAGGGTTACAAAAACCTTGAATCTTATGTTACAACTTGTGATTTGTGTTTGTTCTATGTCTTAACAGTTATGAGTCTATGTTATGCATGTGTGTCACTATAATCACTAGTCTAAGATCTCTTTTATAGTTACAAAAGATCTTTACAAATTTGCTAAAAGTCTTGACCGACTTACTTGTTTAACTTATGCATATTGTGTCAGTACATAAGATACAACATGTATCTATGTATACAACTTGTTAACTAAGCACATGGAGTAAGATATTATCTACCGTATATGTTTGACCAAAATACAATAAATATCTTTTCGATCTTATCCTATGAGTCACTGATCAGCAGTACTTTGATGTAGTAGCAGTACTTTGATGAACTAGCAGTACCTTGATGTACTAGCAGTACTTTGATGTACTAGCAGTACTTTCAGAATATTTAATTCCCAACAATCCTCCCCTAAACATGTGAATTAATTCAAACATGTTTTTCCTGAATTAAATGAGGACTTGTGAAGATCTTTCAAACACTTCTTGAATCTGAACTATTCTTCTATTCTGAACTCATCTGCTTTGTTCTTCTTTGACTTCAGCAATATCAAAACATTGTACCAAAAGATGGTGCAATTTCCTTGGATGGAGGAATTGTAAGAGGCAATGATTTCAACAAGTGAAATCATCTATCAGCATGCCTTTGCAAGTGATAAACAAACATAATGAACTGAAATTGAATCTTTCCTTCGTTTCATCTAGATAGAACTTTCTCCTTTTGGAATGCTTCATCCCTTCTAGATATTTGATCTGTTCTAATCATTTTCAACCTCTACATCATCATCTTGTATGCTCTTGTCTTCTCTTTCCATATATTGGTTTATTCTTCCTTTTCTGGGCAATTATTTCCTCCCCTGAAGTAAATAACTTTAATTTCCTCCCCTTGTTTGGAAGATCTCACTATGTACTAAAGAACTTCTCTTCATATCACCTGATCTATCAGTTTGAACTTGTTTTCAGACAATATTGTACATGAAGCCATCAATTCCTTAAGAGTTTAAGTTGTTGTCCTCATCACTTCTAGGTGTGTTAACTCCTATGAGAGGTGAATCAATGGACATTTTGATTCATAATCCATAAATGAATGGTTTTTCTGAATCCTTGAAAATCCTTTTAAGAAATCATTTAGCTTAGTAGTATGTTTATGATTTTGGAATTGAAAAATCATACTACATTCAACCATTTTGAAAGAATCAAGTGTGTAACAGACACCTAATCAAAATTTCGGTTTAAAAATAACCTCTGGTTGTGTGAGAACCAATGTATTTCAGTTATCACTAACTGCCTGTGAAAAGATAAATCTTTCAAAAGATTTTCTTGACAGGGTTTCCAGCTCATAGCAATTGTTACCTCCAACACAAGTGTTAGATTCACTTTCACTAGCTGTTATTTCTATCAGATGTCCTTAGACTAACTCATTATACTTGAAAGTATAAAATGATAGAAAGTGAGTTGTATCAGTTACTATCTGATCAACTAAGTCATCAATTCAATTGTGAAATATCATAACTAGATTTCAAGAAAGAAGTTTGAAGGAGGTTTAATTCCTAAACTCAGTCCATCATAAATCTATTATGGTCAGCAATATGATAAGAATTCTGCTGTTCCCATTTCACTTGAAATATCCTTTGTGTTCACATATTCATACCTGAAATAGTTAGTCTAAAACCAAAAGAACAATGTACAAAGTACTTGTCTTGCATTAGATTAATCATAAAAACCAACTGTATGAATAACACAATTCAAATTTTGATATAGCAGTACCTTATAAATCCAGCAGTACTTTCAAAAATTTATGTACAAAAACACATCATATTGAAAATTTAAAGATTAAGCATTCCAATACTTGCTATTAAGTACTGAAACCTTGAAACATCAAAAGCTTTTGTTAACAGATCTGCAAAATTATGCTCTGAAGCAATTTTAAGAACTTGAATTAATCTTTTCTCATTGCAATCTCTTATAAAGTGATGTCTAATTTCAATGTGTTTTGTTTTAGAGTGTTGTACAGGATTTTTAATAATACAAATTGTACTACTATTATCAATATAAATAACAGTGTTTAAGAAATTGTACCCATAATCAAGAAGTTGGTTTTGAAGCCATAGAACTTGACTAGAGCAACTTGCAGCAGCTATATATTCAGCTTCAGTTGTTGAATTTGCCACACTTGTTTGCTTCTTACACTGCCATGAGACAAGTCTACACCCAAGGAATTGACATCCTCCAGTTGTTGACTTTCTGTCTAAGCTAGCACCAGCATAATCACTATCCGAGTATGCTACCAAATCAAAAGGAGATTCTCTAGAATACCATATACCCAACCTTGGTTGACCTTTGAGATATCTAAAAATTCTCTTGACTGCAGTTAAATGAGAAACCTTTGGAGTAACCTGAAATCTTGCACAGACACAAACAGGAAACATGATATCAGGTCTAGATGATGTAAGATACATCAAAGAGCCTATCATAGATCTGTAATTGTGTACATCTACATTTTCTCCATCTTCATCTTTCAGAAGGTGCTTCTCTGAGTCCATTGGTGTGCTTGCTATTTTTGAATCAGCAAATTGAAATTTTCTAAGTATCTCTGCAACATATTTGTCTTGACTAATAAATATGCCTTCAGATGATTGCTTAACTTGCAAACCCAAAAAGAATGTAAGTTCTCCCATAGAACTCATCTGAAACTTATCTTTCATAAGCTTCTCAAATTCTAAACACATTTCCTTCCTTGTAGATCCAAAGATAATGTCATCCACATACACCTGCACTAACAGAAGATCCTTCTTGTGCTGTTTGATGAAAAGTGTCTGATCAATCTTCCCTCTTTGAAATCCATTTTCTAATAAATAGGAAGCAAGTGTTGCATACCAAGCTCTTGGTGCCTGATGAAGGCCATAGAGAGCTTTCACTACTCTGTACACTTTGTTTGGATGTAATGGATCAATGAAACCAGGAGGTTGTGAAACATACACCTCTCTTTCAATTTTACCATATAAAAATGCGCTTTTGACATCCATTTGGTAGACTGTGAAGCCTAAAAATGAAGCATAAGCTAGAAACAGCCTAATTGCCTCAATCCTTGCTACTGGAGCATAAACTTCATCATAATCTATTCCTTCTTCTTGTGTGTACCCTTGTGCTACTAATCTAGCCTTATTCTTGATCACAATTCCTCTGTCATCCCTTTTGTTCTTAAAAACCCATCTAGTGCCAATTAGCTTCTCACCTGTAGGTAAATCAGCTAGCACCCAA
This sequence comes from Artemisia tridentata subsp. tridentata, assembly GCA_021014915.2. NCBI lineage: Eukaryota > Viridiplantae > Streptophyta > Magnoliopsida > Asterales > Asteraceae > Artemisia > Artemisia tridentata. Next base: position 291,725,716 of record CP139504.1, on the reverse strand, counting down.
ACCTTTTGAATCTTGAACTGAAGAAGCTCTTCTTGCATAGCCTCTACCCAGCTTGAATCATCTAGGGCTGTAAGAATATTCTTTGGTTCCTTTTGAGAGAGAAAACATACAAATAAACATGAGTTTGAAAGTTCATGTTGTTTTGAAGCATAAAGGGCATCAAGAATCCCTTGTTGGTCTGAAGAGACTAGTTGTCTTCTTGTCTTCACACCAGATTGTACATCTCCAATCACATTATCTAGGGAATGAACTTTGTGAATTCTTGTGTGTGGAGTAGTGGGAACATGATAAGATGGTGTAAGATTAGTCACATCCACTTCATCTTCTTGGAACTCTGCATCTTTTGAGTGTGAAGGACCAGCAGTACCTTCAACTGAACTAACAGTTCCTTCAAATGAACCACCAGTACCTTGAGAAGTACTCACAGTACCTTGCTCTGTCTTAGCAGTACTTTCAATATTCAACATATTGAGTTGTTCCTCTGTTCCAACATCTTTTCTTTGAGCCTCAACATCCTCTTTTGCTTTATCAGAAGAAGATTCATCATTGTTTGAAGCTAAATCCACACTGGTACTTGACCACAATGGCATAATGACATCAGATTGATCTTTATCTAACTCCACCTCATTTGTTGCTTGTGAACCTGAAAAATTATTAGTTTCTGCAACAACAGGTAAATAATTCCTAAAGTTTGTTAGATAATCAAGATCAAATATCCATTTTGGTCCTTGACCTACTACACTGGATTTGTTTTCCTGAAACTCCACATGTAGTTCTTCTTGAACTTTCTCAGTTCTTAAGTTGTAAACTCTAAAAGCTTTGCTAACAAGAGAATATCCAACTAAGAAACCTTCATCTGCTTTACCATCAAATTTTCCTAAATGGTCTAAGGTATTGAGAATTGTCACATGACATCCAAAAGGTCTAAGAAATCCTATTGCAGGAGTTCTACCATTAAAGAGTTCATATGATGTCTTATTGTGAGGCTGCACAACTAAAACTCTATTTTGAACATAGCAAGCAGTGTTAATTGCCTCTGCCCAAAAGATTATTGGTAGCTTAGAATCAGCTAACATTGTTCTAGCAGCTTCAATTAGTGTTCTATTCTTTCTTTCAACCACTCCATTCTGTTGTGGTGTTCTAGCAACACTATATTCTCTCCTAATACCTTTTTCTTTGCATAAATCATCCATAACTCTATTTCTAAACTCTGTCCCATTATCACTCCTAATGACTTTTACTTTCTTGCTTACTTGGTTTTCTATCAGTGTAATGAATTCCTTAAGGATGCTTGATGTCTCATCCTTAGTGGCTAAAAAGAAAACCCATGTAAATCTGCTATAGTCATCAGTTATAACAAGACAATATTTTTTATGTTGTATACTCCTTACTGAAACTGGTCCAAATAAGTCCATATGCAGCATAAACAATGACTGATTGATAGAGTTAAAAATTTTGGGCTTACAAGTGGCTTTGTGTTGTTTGCCTTTTAGACAAGCAATGCATGTTTGATCATTTTCAAATCTTTTGTGAGGTAAACCTCTTACCAAACCATTCTTAACAATTTTATTTATGGTTTTGAAGTTAATATGACCAAGCCTTCTATGCCATAAAATTGATTCATCCAATGTGGCCTTTAATACAAGACAAGTTAAATCTTCTTTAGGAATGATGTTCTTCATATCAACACTATACATGTTGGCCTTTCTAGGAATTCTAAGAAGTACTTGATTTTCATCAGGCATCTTAAAATCCTTAGATAGAACAAGACATTCAGTGTCAGTAAAAAGGACATTATTCTTTTTGTCACACATTTGTGAAACACTAAAAAGATTATACTTTAACTCTTGTACATAGTACACATTTTCAAAATCTAAATTTCCGGTTTTAATAGTACCTTTACCAGAAATTTTGCCACGAAAACCACCTCCAAAGGTAACATATCCTCCATTGAATTCTTGAAAATCTGAAAGATAAGACATGTTGCCTGTCATGTGATTGGAACATCCACTATCTGAGTATCCTTGATCTTGATGATCAATAGAATGTCCCTGCACACAAATAAGAGTGTTAGTTTTCTTTGGGGATCCAAGCCATTACTGACTTGAATCTGCCTCTTGCATCAATATAGTTTAATCTTTTAAGAACTGTTGATGCAACATTGGATTTTTGAATCCAACATGCTGAGGCCTTAACAGCATTTGCCCTATTACCCTTAGCAGCAGAGTGAGTAACATGTTCAGCAGAGTCTGCTAACCTTGAAGTCACACCCTTTGGTTTCCAAATTTGTTTGTGAACCACTGCTTTTGTTTGAATGGGCCTTAGAACAGTGTTAGATGCATGTTTGAAAGTTGTTTTTGCATCCTTAGCTGTTGATTTTGGGTTAACAGTCATCAAAGGTCTAACAGTACTTTTAGATTTACCAGTACTTTGAGTTTGAACTGGCAGTACTTTGTTAACAGGACCTTTTTGTCTATCAGGACCTTTGAGTCCAGACTTGTTTGAGACTGTTCTGGGTTTAGATCTATGAGTATTAGAGTGAAAAAGAGTTTGAGGAGTTTGCCTTTTGTAATTCACCCTATTGTATTCATACCCAGTTACCCTTTGGTTGCAGAAAGCTGCAAGATGTTCAAAACTACCACATGTATAACAAGCTTTATTATAAAATGCAAAGTCATCACCTAATTGGTTAGACTTGAGGTTGTTCCAATTCCTTTGGTTACCTCTGGGCTTGTTTGTAGTTCTATATTGTTCACAATATCTAACTGGTTTCCTAACAGTACCTTTAACATTTGACTTAGGCCTGTTAGTGTTGTGATTGACTATCTTAGGAAGACTTGTTCCTACTTTCTTAACCAATACAGGTTTAGACATAACCTGTTCTTCTTCATCACTATCACTATCAGTTGTACAATCTTCAACAACTATAGTATCTCCTTTCTTAATAAAGGACACCTTGTCCTGATAAGATAAAGTTTTATCTAAACTTTTACTTACTTTTTCTATCTTTGGAGATTTAGTGACCTTAGAACCATATTCCATGATTGGTTCTTGAAACTCAGGTAACCCTGTGTGTGCTAAATCAATACCTGGAGGTGAATGAACACCTCTGTATGGTGGAGGTACAGACTTAAATCCAACACCAGAATTGACCTTATCAATAACTTGGGCTTCCCAAAGCTTATTGAATCCTTCTGAGGAATGTGCTAAAACATCCACAGAAACCTTTACATTTTCTCTTTCATTCTTATGTTTAGCTAATGATTCATTCAACTCAACAATACACTCATCTCTGATCTTAATGTCATTTTTTAGTATATTGATGTCATCAGCAAAATGAATTTCATTATTTTTAAAATGTAAGACTTGTTTTTCCAAAACACCTAGACCTCTTTTGTGATTAGCCAAATTAAACAAAGAATCAAGCAGCTCTTGTTTATGAGCTTCAAATCTCTTATTAAGGTCTTCATAAGCTTTAAGATTAGGACATGATTCAGTACAAGATGTAATATTGTTTACCTCTGAATCAGAATGAGCCATTAGAGCAAATTCATTGGCCAAAAGAGCAGCATTAGGTGGTGCATCCTCTTCAATAGCCATAGAGCTCCAATCATAACCAATACCATCAATAGCCAACATAGCCTTTGGCTCTTCAACAGTAACTTCCTTTTTCCTATCTTGCTTATACCATGTGTTTCTATTCTCCTGCTTTCTTGGGCTTCTACACTCCTTAGCAAAGTGTCCTAACCTATGACAGTTGAAACACTCTACTTTCTTTTTATCAAACCCAGCAGTATCATTACCATTTATGGTAATCTGCTTCCCAGTTCTTTGCCAATACTTCTTAGCCCTCATGCTAAGCAAAGCAACCTGCCATTTAATATCCATAGCTTCCAAATCATCACCATCTACCTGCTCAAGGTCTTCATGGTTGAGAGGAGAGCCATTAGATTGACTGGTAATAAAAGCATAGAATGTTGAATCTCCAAGACCAGCAACATCCTTGTGAGAACTTGTGGAAGGAGCACTTTCACCTTCATCTACCTCTTCATTCTTACTAATACTAGGAACTGACAAGAGTGCCACGTTTCCAGAACTAGTACCATAATGACCAGATTTCTTTAGACTTTGTTCAACAATTTTGAAGTTGTTGTACAAATCATTGAGCTTCATGGTTTCAATGTCTGGTTTGTTCATCCAGACAATAACATGAGTATGGAACTCATCAGGTAGACTTCTTAAAAACTTCATGTTGAGATCTTCCTTCTCTGTCTCAACACCCAACACAGCTAACTGACTGACAAGCTTATGTAATCTTGAGAATAGCTTATCAAGAGACTCATTACTAAAAGCAGTAAAGTTTTCAAATTGTTGCTTTAGTAATGTCTTCTGTGTCTTTTTGGTAGTTTCATTACCACCAAAATATGCACAAATCTCTTCAAAAAGAGTTTTTGCATCAAGATACTTGTTAAATGATAGCATCTGCTCACTAGGAATGGTCATAAGCAATAAATTTCTTGCTTTCTGATCATTTCTCTTCAGTATCTTTTCTTCATTTGACACTGGTCCAGTATTTCTTTTTCTACTTGTTTTACCTTCTAGGACAACCTCTGAGTAGCTTGGTGTAAAGGAATCACCATATATAATTATATCCCAAAGAGTATAATCTTGGACCATGAAATATTGCTCAATTCTCATCCTCCATAACTCAAACTCATTGGGTTTGATTATGGGCAACTTTGCAGCAACATTTGTTTGAACATCATGTGGATCCATTTCTGTTTCTTCTAATTCAAATATATCAACCCTAAACTCTGATACCAACTGTGAGGATCTTGTGTATACACGGTTAAGGTGGTTAAACCTTGTGTCTTTGTGTATGAGATATATTGACTTAATATGATTAAGCACGCGGAATTTACTTAACCACACTTAGAAGGTTATGTATGTTATGGAAATGGAAGAATTATGTTTGTTACTTAACAATGAACAAAGAAGTATTTCACTAAACGATTCAATATTATTCAAAATAATACGAGTGATCTTGAGTTTTTCACTAGGGTTACAAAAACCTTGAATCTTATGTTACAACTTGTGATTTGTGTTTGTTCTATGTCTTAACAGTTATGAGTCTATGTTATGCATGTGTGTCACTATAATCACTAGTCTAAGATCTCTTTTATAGTTACAAAAGATCTTTACAAATTTGCTAAAAGTCTTGACCGACTTACTTGTTTAACTTATGCATATTGTGTCAGTACATAAGATACAACATGTATCTATGTATACAACTTGTTAACTAAGCACATGGAGTAAGATATTATCTACCGTATATGTTTGACCAAAATACAATAAATATCTTTTCGATCTTATCCTATGAGTCACTGATCAGCAGTACTTTGATGTAGTAGCAGTACTTTGATGAACTAGCAGTACCTTGATGAACTAGCAGTACCTTCAGAATATTTAATTCCCAACAAATTTATCGTGGGGTTTTTGATGAATGATGACAATGTACTATAAGATGCAGTTCCTAACTATGAAAAACATGATTTGTTATGCAATTTAGAAAGTATGCTTCATGATTTTTCAAGAATTATGCATAACCCCAAGTTTTGGTTTTGTGCATGAAATAGAAATCCTAGACGCAGATCAGGAGTATAAACATGATAAGGATACTTACAGTGATGTTTGGAGCACAATTTGGTTGAGAACAATGGCTTAATTTGCGAGTTTGGTGAAGTATGGGACGAATTCAGTAGGTGATAAGTTTTAGGAGAGTGATGAATAGTACTTGGTGTTGTTTATTATATAATAAAACAACCTGTGCATGTGACGGATCCGGCGGATCCAAAACAAACGATCCGCCTTTGTTATCGTTTGGATCCGCGGGATCAGAGCACGATTTTTTGTTTAGTGTTGAGTTTGGTTAAACTAAGATTTACGCTACTGTTTTATCTAATCACTATGTTCCATTAATCCTAATCCAAGTCTAAGGTAGTTGAAAGGTTCTCTTTTGAGAGGTTTTGTGAGGATGTCGGCAATGTTGTCCTCTGAGGAAACTTTCTCAATTGAAATGTTTCCCTTCTGAACATTGTCGCATAGGAAATGATGACGTATTTCAATGTGTTTGGTTCTTGCGTGTTGGACTGTATTTTTGCTGAGGTCGATTGCTCCTTTGTTGTCACAAAGAATGGGGATGTTGTTGAGTTCAATTCCATAGTCAACGAGAGCTTGTTTCATCCACAGTGCTTGTTGACACGCCTTTCCTGCAGACACATACCCTGCCTCTGTTGTTGAGATTGCTAGGGCTGTTTGTTTCTTAGCGAACCATGAGGTGAGACAATGTCCTACAAAAGTACAAATACCGCTAGTACTTTTTCTATCAACATAGTCACCGGCATGGTCTGAGTCGGCATACACTATGGTTTCTATACCTGTTCTTTTGGGATACCATAATCCTAAATGTGTAGTGCCTTTAATGTACCTAAATATCCTTTTAACGGCTTCAAGATGGGATATTTTAGGATCTTCTTGAAACCGTGCATATAGATAAACACTAAACATAATGTCCGGCCTACTAGCCGTAAGATAGAGTAAACTACCAATCATTCCCCTATATTTAGTGCTATCTATGGATTCATTTTCTTCATCCTTTGTGAGTTTGGTTTCGGAGGACATGGGTGTTTTCATTGGTTTTGAGTCTTCAAGACCAAACTTCTTAAGCATATCTTTGATATACTTTGATTGGTTGAAGAATATCCCATCTTCTAATTGTTTAATTTGGAGAACTAAGAAAAAGTTTAGTTCCCCCATCATACTCATTTCAAACTCATCATGCATGATTTTTGAAAAATCGTTGCATAACTCTTGACAAGTTGAGCCGAATATAATGTCATCCACATATATTTGGACGATGACGATATGTGATCCCTTTTTCTTGGTGAAGAGAGTATTGTCTACTAGGCCCATGGTATACTTATGGTCAACAAGGAAGGTCTTAAGTCGATCATACCAAGCTTTTGGTGCTTGCTTAAGTCCGTATAATGCTTTCTTAAGTTTGTAGACATGATTTGGTTTTTCAAAATTGGCAAAGCCGGGAGGTTGTGCAACATATACTTCTTCATTTATAAATCCGTTTAAAAAGGCACTTTTGACATCCATTTGAAATAATTTAAAATCATGTGCACATGCATATGCAAGTAGTATCCTAATAGAATCTAGTCTAGCTACGGGTGCAAATGTCTCATCGTAATCTATGCCTTCTTGTTGATTGTAGCCTTGAGCTACTAGCCTAGCTTTGTTTCTAGATACTATGCCATTTTCATCCATTTTATTTCTAAATACCCATTTTGTACCAATTATGGTTTGATTTTTAGGTTGTGGAACTAATGTCCAAACATCATTTCTAATAAATTGGTTTAATTCCTCTTGCATAGCAATAACCCATGATTCATCCTTTATAGCCTCATTTATATTTTTAGGCTCAACTGTTGAAACAAAACAAAAGTAATTACTTTCATTTTGAGCTTGAGATCTTAATGTTCTTTCATTAAGTTTTCCGATGACGTTTTCTAATGGATGACTTTTAGATTCTTTAATGTTGATAATTTCTTTATTTTCTGGTTCATCCTCTAAATTTTCAACCATTTGGTCTTCAACTAAGTCATCATCTACCAAAGGTGATGTCTTAGAGGGAGGTGGACTTTCATCGAATGTTATGTTCAATGATTCCTCGACTCTTGAGGTTTCTTTGTTCAACACTATGTATGCTTTACTATTTTGCGAATACCTGAGAAACACACCTTCATACGACTTTGGGTCGAACTTGGTGAGATAATCTTTTGTGTTAAGAATGAAGCATTTGCTTCCAAAAACTCTAAAATACCCTAAAGTAGGCTTTTTGCCTCTATATAACTCATATGGAGTTTTTCCTAAAAATGGTCTAATTAGAACTCGATTTAGAATATATGTAGATGTATCTACAGCGTGACACCAAAACTTTTGAGGTATGTTTTGTTCATTTAACATAGTTCTACTCATTTCTTAAATTGTCCTATTTTTCCGTTCTACTACACCATTAGATTGTGGAGTTCGGGGAGCCGGGAAATTATGTGTTATTCCATTATTATCACAAAAAGTTCCAAATTGGATTTCGTTGTCAAATTCTCGCCCATGGTCGGTTCTAATAGATACTATGTTACTTCCTATTTGATTTTGAATTTTCTTGCTTAGAATTTCAAATTTATCAAAGGCCTCATTTTTGGTTTTCAAAAATTTAGTCCACGTATATCTAGAGTAATCATCTACTATAACTAAAGAGTAAAAATTTCCTCCATAACTTTGTATAGCCGACGGGCCAAACAAATCCATATGCAATAATTCTAGACACCTAGATGTAGATACCATGTTTTTAGCCTTGTGGCTATTATGCACTTGTTTCCCAATTTTGCAAGCATCACAAAAGTGTTGGTCATATTTCAACATGGGTAGGTTCCTAACGAGTTCCTTAGAAGATAATGATTGAATAAGCCTCATATTGGCATGACCTAAACGTCGATGCCATAGAGTAGAGTTTTCGTCCAGAGATGTAAGACAAAGCTTGTCTTTAGGTATTTTATCTAATTTCATAACATATAAGTTATTCTTTAAAACACCTCTTCCTACGGTTATGCCGTCTTTAAGTATTTTACTTCCATTTTCACTGAAAATGACGTTATACTTTTTGCGACATAATTGACTTATACTAAGCAAGTTAAATCCTAAATTATCTACATGAGCAACATCATCAATAGAGAGAGAGTCATGAGAGATTGTACCTTTTCCAATGATTTTACTTTTAAGTTTGCTACCGAATGTGACATTACCTCCGTCGTACACTTGGTAAGTAGAGAAAAGGTTTTTGTTTCCCGTCATATGTCTTGAACACCCACTATCTTTGATCCACTCATCAGGTTCTAGATCAACCTTTAAGCATACCTAAGATCAAGAAAGACTCAAGCATTTGGTCCCCAATATCTCATGGGTCCGTTTGGGTTAAACATAACATTATCATGGTTTATGTACGCAAATGGAGGATAGTTGTTCCATGACATGTAATTGGGACCTTGGAAGTTTCTAGGCATGTTTTGGTTCCAATTATTTTGATAGTGATGTTGTGAGTTAACATTACTCTTAGGAAAGGGGTGTTTGGGAAACCTAGTCTGAGGTCTCTGTTGAGTTGTTTTAACTCTATACTCATTCCTAGCTTGACCTCTTCCTACAGAAACAGCTGGTTTTAGCTTGTTGTTAGTTATACTAGTGCTAGGTTTTCTAGTGACCTTAACGAATTCAGTACGGTTCATTTTGAGATCCTTCTGTTCAGCTTCTGTACCCGCGGATCCCTTGGGCACAACTGGCGGATCCAAAACTTTGGATCCGTCGGATCCGTGAGCTTCTGACATAGTTGAAACAGTTTCTTTTTCATTCACAGTTTGTTTCTTAAAGTCACCTAAGGTTCCTTGTTTCATAAAACCTAGTCCGGTTTTATCATGAGGAAGTTTTTGCATCTTCATTATCTCATCTGCACAACTTATGTTTTTATCAAACTTTTTAAACTTAGAGTTTTGCTTAATGAGATCTTCCTGAGTGGTTTTTAGTACATCTAATTCTAATTTTAGTTCTTGACAAGAGACACATGTATCTTTACTATTTTTGCCTTTTTCCATTCGTATCTCTTTTTCTTTAAGCCAATACACTTTATTTTCTAAAAGTGTTGTTTTAGTTTTCAAGAATTTGTTTTTGTTGATGATTTTTAATGTTATATCACATAGTTTGTTATATTCTACTTCTAAGGTTTCATCATCTATAGAGGAGTATGAGTCAGAATGTACCTCTTCTGTGTCATGAGCCATAAGGGCAACTTCGTTGTTCTTATGCTCATCATCATCTCCTTCACTATCACTCCAAGCTCCACTAACAAATGCTTTTTGAGACTTGTTCTTTGGAGGCTTTGGACAATCACCTATAAAGTGACCAGAATCTCCACACCTATAACACTTCCTTTCTAACTTGCCTTTTCTATCATCACGGTCTTTACGAGGGGATTTCTTTTCTTCACGAGGTGGTCTTACGAACTTTCCTCGTCTCCTGAAGAATTTCTTGAAATCTCTTACGGCCATGGCATATTCTTCGTCTTCACTACTAGAACAAGATTCTTCATCATCACTTGACTCAACTCTAGCTTTCAAGGCAATGGACTTCATTTTCTCCTTCTTGCCTTTAACTATTTCTGAATCTTTTTCCATCACCATTTCGTGAACTTTGAGATTTCCTATGAGCTCATCTAGTGTCATGCTTGAAAGATCCTTGGATTCTTCAATAGCTGTCACTTTTGCTCTCCACGTTGGGTGGAGTGCTCTTAGAAATTTCCTGACAAAATTCTTACTAGAAAAAGATTCGTCAAGTGCTTTAAGTGATGTAATAATAGTATTAAACCTAGCAAACGCACTATCAATGATCTCATCTTCAGAGATAACAAATTGTTCATATTGTTGAACAAGAAGATCAATTTTGTTATCTTTGACTTGTGAGTTTCCTTGATGAGTGACAATTAGAGATTGCCAAATATCTTTAGCCGTTTTACACATAAAAACTCTTTCATATTCTTTCTTAGGTAAAGCATTGTAAAGCATCAATTTTGCTTCATTATTTTTGGCAATCAATTTCTTTTGCTCATCACTGTGACGAGTAAGAGAAGTTTCTACATCCCGACCACCCGAAATATCATTACTTATGGCCTTGTAATCACCCTCAACAATTATAAACCATAGATCAATATCCTTTGACTTCACATAAGTCTCAAAGCGATTTTTCCAATAAATAAAACAATTTGGTTCGAATAGAGATGGTCTTTGCATAGATTGCCCTTCTTTAAAGTTTTCAAAATCCATGGATCGTTTTAAGTTTTAAAATACAATATATTTTAAAAATCTTAAGTAACGTAGCTCTTGATGCCAATTGTGGAAAACTAGAAGGGGGGTTGAATAGTTTTACCGTTTTAAAATTAATTCACTTTGTTACTTTATGTTATTTCAAAGGAAACAAGCCCAAACAAATATTCACACAATATATATATATATATATATATATATATATAATATATATATATATATATATATATATATATATATATATATATATATATATATATATATATATATATATATATATATATATGAGAAGTAAAGAGAGGAAAGATCAAACCACACAACACGGATGTTTATAGTGGTTCGGCTACAAGGACTCTCTTCCTTGCCCTACTCCACTCCTCGAGCCTCTAACTCGAGAGTTATCCTTCACTAAGAAACAAACTCTCTTCTAGGTGGAGAAAACCTTTACACGTCGCTTACTTCCTTTTCCGGTACTAAGCTAAACACCGGGTTCTATATTACAAGGTAGAACCAACCTTACGTCGCCTATACAATTACCGACACTAAGCTAGATGTCGAGTTCTTTACAAGGGTACAACCACTCCCGTTTGGTTCTTTCACAAGGTTACAACCACTCCCTACACTCTTTGTGTTTTGAAGACTAAAACACTAACCACACTCACTGAGATGAATGATACAAGTAATGATGTGTGAACTACAACTATATCACACAGTAACTATGCTAAAGGTTTACACGTCTGTGTTGAACCTTGATGCTTAATCTCCCTTGCTACAAAAGGAAAGATCAATGAAATGAATGAATGATAAATGTTAGATGATATGTAAATGAATGAGTATGAATGTTAGGCTTTATGAGTGATGGTGTGTCCAAATGATCAGCTTGCTATTTATAGGCAAGCTGATGAACAGCCGGCGGATCCGGCGGATCCCATAAAAGGGATCCGTCCTTTATGTCGATTGGATCCGCCGACTTGACAGCAATATGACAGCTAATAGTTTTGGAAATCTTTCCAAATCCAGCTGTATCCTCCACACCTTTGTCATGTCATATCAAGATCTTCCAAAGTCAACTATCTTGCTTGAAGATCTAGCCAAGATATTATGTATGATGCATGCCATGATGTCATTGTATCATTTTAAAGATAAAGTTTCCTTTTAAGGAAATAAACTAGTAGATGTGTAAAATGTAATTCTAAGTAAACTTGTGAAATGTAAAATGTGTTTTAAAGAGACTTTAGCTAGCATTTATAATTTGCCAAAGGATATACTTTGTAATTGTCATTAACAAAACTAAGTAAAGATCGTAAAATATAAATAACGTTTTTAGGACGATATTTGTATTAACATGATTGACAACAAAGGTTTACACGTTGACCCCACAAAGATTGAAGCTATTGAGAACTGGCCGACACCCTCTAATGCTACAGAAATTCGTCAATTTCTGGGTCTGGCTGGGTACTATAGGAGATTCATCGAGGGATTCTCCAAAGTAGCTAAGCCATTAAACAAGTTAACTCAGAAGGACAAGAAGTACAAATGAGGTGAGGATGAAGAAGAAGCATTCCAAACCCTGAAGCGAAAACTTTGTAGTGCACCGATTTTAGCATTGCCGGATGGGACGGAAGATTTTGTAGTTTACTGTGATGCATCGCATCAAGGATTTGGAGTAGTTCTGATGCAACGAGGAAAGGTTATGGCCTATGCTTCCCGACAACTTAAGGTTCGGAGAATTATACCACACATGATTTAGAGTTAGGAGCTGTGGTTTTTGCACTTAAGATGTGGAGGCACTATTTATATGGTACGAAGTGTACTGTCTTTACCGATCATAAGAGCCTTCAACATATTTTGGATCAAAAGGAGTTGACTATGAGACAGCGACGATGGTTAGAGTTGTTAAGTGACTATGATTGTGAGATTCGATACCACCTGGGAAAAGCGAACGTCGTGGCTGACGCCTTGAGCCGAAAGGAACAGTTGAAGCCATTACGAGTTCGAGCCTTGATTATGACTATCGATTCAAACCTTCCCGCCCAGATTCTCAGCACTCAGCTAGAAGCAGTGAAACAAGAAGATCTCAAGAGTGAGAACCTATATGGCATGATAAAGAAGAGTTCGAGAAACGTCCGGATGAGACTCTATGTTTTAAAAGGAGGAGTTGGATACCACGATATAGTGGTCTACGAGACTTAATCATGCACAAGTCTCACAAGTCGAAGTACTCTGTGCACCTAGGAGGCGAGAAGATGTATCAAGATTTCAAGAAGATGTATTGGTGGCCAAACATGAAGCCTGACATTGCCGACTAAGTCCGCAAGTGTCTTAAGTGCTCTAAGGTTAAAGCCGAGCATCAGAAACCATATGGTCTTCTACAACAACCCGAGATTCTCGTGTGGAAGTGGGAACGGATTACCATGGATTTTATCACTAAGCTTCCTAGAACTTCAAGTGGTTACGACACTATCTAGGTAATAGTGGACCGACTCACCAAATCTGCCCACTTTCTACCCATCAAGGAGACCTACATTATGGATAAGTTGACTAGACTCTACATTAAGGAAGTAGTCTCGAGGCATGGCGTGCCAATCTCCATCATATCTGACCGAGACAGCAGGTTTACTTCCAACTTTTAGCAATCACTCCAGGATGCCTTTGGAACCAAGCTAGATATGAGCACTGCATATCACCCTCAGACCGATGGTCAGAGCGAGAGGACCATTCAGACATTAGTAGAAATGCTCCGAGCTTGCTTCATTGACTTTGGAAATGGATGGGACACCCATTTGCCTTTGACCGAGTTTTCTTACAACAACAGTTACCATGCGAGCATTAAGGCTGCTCCGTTTGAGGCACTATATGGTCGAAAGTGCCAATCACCTCACTACTAGAAAAAGAGCTATCCTTGACTCCAAATGCGTGTCAAGAAGAGGTCAGATGACGCGCAAATGCCCGTCAAGGATGGACCAGTCATAAAGCTTCATGACTCGCATATGTGCGTCATCCCTCTATGACGCGCACTTATGACCCACGTTTTATGACTCTCCTTTTTGCGTGTCATAACCTAATTTTTTTTTTTTTTTTTTTTTAAATTAATTTTTTTCAGTTCCTAATTTTCTATTAAATGACAATTAAAAACCTGATAATACAAAATTAAAAACACAAATATCAAAATAACGCATTTCATATATATATATATATATATATATATATATATATATATATATATATATATATATATATATATATATATATATATATCAAAACAATGAGTTTAATTCAAGTACTAATTCACGATAAGTCACAAGTTAATTAACGACAAAAATTACATATCGATAGTAATTCACAAGTTAGTTTGACAGCTTCCACATCGACCACTGAGTATACAACAAGACTACCCGAGTCATCCGTGCAGCTCTCCTAAAGCAGTAGTTCGACATTTTGGGACGAGTTGCTAGCCACCTGTTCCCAAAACTGGGCAGTTAACTAATTAGTAAAAACCAACTAGGACTAGAAGCTTAAAGGGCAGATTAAGCTATGAATAAGCTGGAGGCAACTAAAAATTAATTAAGCAGATTGAGATAAGCTAGATAGAGACTAAATAAGCTACAAAAAAGGGCAAATAAGCACTGAATTCCACTCTATAGGACTGCTGAAACAGTCTGCAAATATGCCAGGGTGCAGGGCAACTTCAGCTTATTTGAAGGCTGTGAAAAGCTGTAATAAGCTAAACAAGAAATCCTGAAAAAAAATTACTATTAATAGACTAGCTGGGTGACTCTAATAATCCACAATATCAACTCCTAACATCTAAGTTTGAGGCAACTAAATCCTAGATCAGGCTGCAAAAAACTGGAAATGTAACTAATATGCAGTCTGCATCATGCAGACTTGACTTTAAAATTACCTAGGCCTAAGGAAATGTATTGCAAACTAAATATGGGTGAAAATGAACCTGAAAAGTGCTGAATTAGAGTCCAAAATCAGTTCAGCTTATAAGGAGCTTATGAGGACAGTTTAACCTGTGATTCCAACTCTCAACTCCAACCTGCACTAAGAACTCAAAACAACCAGATTGTCAATGAAAACTGCTTATATAAGCTGTTAAAGGTTAAATCAAAGCCAACTGAATTGCAAATGAACAGTTAAATTTGAATTTGACCCTGTTTGACTAATTAGCCAAACAACCCTTTAATTGACTGAATTTGAAAGTAACACTATAAATTACTGAGATAACTTATATTCCTACCCTATTAATATCTAAATAACTTAAAGAAACTGAGAAAAGCACAGTACCAATTAAATTAAGCCCCAATAAGCTAATGACCAAAATTTGACTATTATGACTGTTTTTAAGAATTTAAGTGAAAATGAAACTCAAGCTTACACTAACTAGAGAACTAATCTATTATACTTCAAATAAAGCAGATGAGCTAAGAAAAAGCAATAAACAACAGAAATAAACTGCACAAAACAAACACCCTCTGTGGGTGTGTTTTCCAGCCGAGCAAACCAAGACCAACACCCCTTGTTGGGTGGTCTGTTGGATCGAAACAGAAGCAAGAACAAACAAACCAAGCACACCCTTGCGGGCTGCGTTGGTGGACCAAAACCCAAGCCACACGCACCCTACGTGGGTTTCTGTGGTGGGTCACAAACAAACCAAACAACACCCTTTTGCGGGTTTGTGTTTCCAGCTGAGTCCAACCACAAAAGATGTAAAGAACGTAAAAGACATGCGCTAAATATGAATATATACAGCTCGAAACTAAATCTTTATACCATGATTGAAGAACACAAAAAATAATATATAACATTGTCAAAGTTGACGTATGCTCCAATGCTACTTTCAATATACATTTTATTTTTTTTTCCTCATGAATATGCATTTTACAGACATAGTCGAACTAGAAGCCAACCCAGGAGTTCATGTTATACCTGGATATATTTGACACTGTCTTTTTCAAACGTTTCATAAGTTTGTGCTTCTAGATTATCCATAAGAGGCTGCAATGAACGAAATAGTGCATAACTGCAATGAGGTACCGCGAAGCCAAAAAACAATCTTTTTTAAAGACCAGACTACGAAAAAAAACTTACTTGCAAAGGAGATTGAAGAAAATCTCTGTAACCAAACTGAAAAAATGAAAGAGATCAATTAACACAACATAATAACAAAACACCAGCAGATTAATATGAAGTATAGGCTAATAAGTTCACCTCAAATCGTTCTTGTTCGGAAAGAGGTTCCATATTCTGATATAAATAACCAACATAGTCCAAGTATGGCCTTAAGTCATGTCTCGGCAGTTCTGATTAATGCAACATAGAAAAAAGCATCCTTATTAATAAGTACATCAGTATGATTGGATCCAAAACTATTAATATACCTGTATTGAATAGTAGAAGAAACCGCTCAACAAGTTCTGATGACGCTTTGAAAGACATGGGTAGCCCCGTGCATTCGTTAAGTAACACTGAAATGGTTAAGGAAAGTGTTAATGTCGAATATAAGAATTAACTTATCATAAAAAAAATAATAAAGAAAATTGTTTGATTATGCTTACTTCAGTATGAAGAAAGGCTGCTTTGACAGGCTCGCCATACCAGCGCCCGATTGAACTTATTGAAGGTAGCGAAGACCTGCCATTTGCATACATAACTTAAAATCAATACTAGTAAAACCCAAGCCAAGCACACCCTTGCGGGCTGCGTTGGTGGACCAAAACCCAAGCCACACGCACCCTACGTGGGTTGCTATGGTGGGTCACAAACAAACCAAACAACACCCTTTTGCGGGTTTGTGTTTCCAGCTGAGTCCAACCACAAACAAGTAAGCCATAAAACTACAATAAGCTTAACCAAACTAAACCAAAATAAGCTATAAGCTAGACAAATAAGCTAGAAATGAAATAAAGACAAACTAAGCAACCTCAACTGGGTTTTCGAACCCTAGATCTCTTGGTCGGGTCTTGAACCGAACACAAACCAAAAACCGCAAACCAAAAATAGAACAAACATATGCTATTCAAGTCTATCAAAAATTCCAATAGCTATAAACTTATAAATAAGCCACGAAAATAAGCACATCGAGTAAAGCTATTATTAAACCACAAAACGATTTTAACGAATACAAAATAAAAAGAAAATAAGCAAGCTTGGTGGGTTTTCGGCATACCCACAAGAAGAAGAAGGAGATGGTGGTGATAGCTGCGGTTGAATTGGAGTTTGACTTTGACATATGGTTAACCCAATTAATTCTTTTATAACTTCGATCTATCCATCTTTCTTGACCTTGTAGCGGATGGAGATGGCTTGGCGAGATGATGGTGAAGGCGTGGCTGCGTTGTGGTAGTGGTGTCGATTGCTGGTATAGGAGAAGGAAGAGGAGAGAGTTATCTCTTCTCTTTTCTTTTTGTGTTGGTTTGATACAAATGAGAAAACACAGATATATATGACTTTTAACTGATTATGACCCATATGTTATGACGCTTCTGAAAACGAGTCATCCCCAATAGAAAATTTACTCGAAATGACTCTTATTTTATGACTTTGCTTTTTGCGCGTCATCTTTTAGCGTGGGTCATAAAAAGCGGGTCAAGGATAGCCCTTTTTCTAGTAGTGCCTATCTGTTGGGCCGAAGTAGGAGAAGCCCAGCTCACCGGACCAAAGATTGTCCGCAAGACGACTGAGAAGATCGTGCAAATTAGGAACCGACTACAAGCTGCAAGAGACCGACAGAAGAGCTACGCCAACGTTAGGCGCAAACCCCTGGAGTTTCAAATTGGAGATAAGGTGATGTTAAAAGTATCAACTTGGAAAGGCATGATACGGTTCGGTAAGCGAGGAATACTGAACCCGAGATACATTGGGCCATTCAAGGTTTTAAACAGGGTTGGTCCAGTAGCGTATAGACTTGAACTTCCACCCGAGCTCAGTAAAGTGCACCCCACGTTTCACGTTGATGGAAGTCGTTTTTCAATCAAAAATTATTTATAAAGGAGGAAGGAAAGATACGGATACAAATCAAAATAACTACGTATTGTGATAAGTATTGATCTCCCAGATGTCGTTCAAGGAATGATGGATTTGAGAAAAGCGTTTTAGTTATCGGTTTTATGCTTAGTTATCGAAGATTTTTGGTTTTTTCGATTAATACTAAAAGGGAAGCAAAAAGGGAAGCTAAGGCAAAATATAACTAAATAATAAACTACGGGAATAATTCTAATCCAAAGGGAGACTAAGGAAAATTAAAGCTAAGAGGCAACAACTACTAATAATGGCAAATATATATATGAGAAGGAATATACATGTTTGGCTATGGTTGATTTTTAGTGATGACTATTTGGTGATTTGGATTGGATAATCGATAATTTAAGATGAGAAATTTGACCCTTGGGTTAATTTACATGCTAGACCAAGTTTATTGGTCACCGGTTTCATTTACCCAATAAACTCGAAAAAGAATGTAATTTAATTGAAACAGCGATAATCCATAACACTCTTCAAAAGTAGATTTTTATAAAACTTGTTTAAGTTAATTTATTACTAAAAAGCTTTTAACTTTAAAAGATAATAAATTTCTAAAATCTTACGTGGTTCCACTTTTTAATTTTAGTTAAAACAAATTTTATATATTTTTTAACAATACTTTTAGGATTATTGTTTGAATAAAAAGTCCTAAATTAAGGCATAATTATCTTCTCCAAATCAATAATTACTTACCACATAAAATCAACCAATCACCAAACAAGTATATAAATAAAACTACTCTAACATCCTAAATAGAACTAAAAACATGACATAATTAATTATACTAAGCATGGCAATTAAAGAAATTAAAGAGATTAATGAGAAAGGATTAGAAGGCACCCTAATTGGATAAAAAGGAATGAAGATAACGGAACAACTAAACTAAATAATCCATCCAAGTTATTAATATACCCAAATCTTCCATAATACCCAAGAATAATCCTTGATAGCTCCTTAATAACCCTTAATCTTCTTTAAAACTCCAAAAGCTTGAGACTTTATGTGATTTGAGGTGAATTGGAAAGAAAAGATTGCAACTTTATTAGATTAAAAGCTTAAATTTTGATTTTTAAAACTAATTAAACACTATATATATATATATATATATATATATATATATATATATATATATATATATATATATATACTAAAGGGGGGGGGCACAGTACCCTCAAAAACCATGTGGCACATATATGTATTTCTCTCACTTAGCTGTTCCACTCCTATTGGCTATTACCTTTAAATTATAACTGTTTTTCCCTATTTAGGCCACTATTTTTCCCTGTAGCATGTACAGTGGACGAAATAGTAGTCGGTGGGATTTTTATTGTCCATTCGGTGTTTCCAGAAAACATAATAGCAGATCAAAAAAAACACACAAAGATCCCTAATCACAAAACCCTAACTAAATTCAATCTCCCCCAAATCTGATTTCTTCCTCAATTGAATCCAAGATAAGATGATTTACACAAACAAATCCATCAAACACAAATTTTCTTTCAACCCCTGTGCCGATTCAAACCATAGTCTATGTGTGGAAGAACGAAAACTTTCAATGGTATGATTGAATATATATATATATATATTTTATTTTTTTATTTATTTTTTTTTTTTTTTACGATTTTGCTGATAATTTGGTTTCAATTTTTGGGGAAAAAACAAGGGTTTGATTGAAGCTCTAATTTGATTAATAAAAATTAGAGGGCATAAGAAGATTGGTGGTTCTGAATTGGTTATTTAATTTTCACAGGTATATACATGTTTGGTTTTGTCTTTGATTTTATGATTTCTAGGGGTTTAATTGGTGATTCAATTATTATTTTAATTCCTCATGGCGCTAATTTTTGAGTTATGTATAAATTCTGTACCTGTGTTTTGGTTTATGAGTTCAGTTTTGTGTTTAAGCCTTAATACACTGTTATCAGTTTCGGGGACGGGTGTTAAGTGGTAACTTACGTTAATATGTTGGTGTCATAGAAACAACAATTCTTTGATTGTATTGCGGTTTAAATAAGAATATGTAATTAGAATATGTCAACTTAGTGGGCGAATATTTAGTGCATATAATGATAATTGAGTTACTGGATCATTGTTGTTCATTAGCTATATTGGTAAAGATGACCTTACTAAATGAAATTTCTACTTTCAGTAGCTCGGAATGAACGATGAGGAGCTTCTGGATTACTTTAGGTTTATAACGCCGTGAGGACCAGTCATTCTTATGGTCCTAGAGGCCACACAGGTATAAAATTTGTATTTTTAGGGTGATTAACACTCAAAATAACCCCTAAGACTGACATGCTTTTTCTTTCATAAATATTTGCTGTGGTAGTATACATATTTGTATTTGTACATTTGAAAATTTTGCATATTAGCATGAACTGAAGTAAGTTACTTGCACACGAGTTTAGACTGACGATCTATGACCTCCTACAGATATGTAATATCCATTACGCCCAAGCCGGCGTCCTTAGGAACTAGAAGAGAGGTGTGAGCAAGTATGTATGCAACACTTAACAGCTTTTTTGAAAGGTCCGTGGTGTATTATTGTTTTAAATTTTGATTTATTTCAGTTGCCAATGTATTTGTTTTTTTTATGCAGATTAGAGTGAAACCCGGAACTTCCGAAGTTGAGGCATTGATTATGAGAATTTTTACGATGTTGATGGTGACAAAGCTCTGCCTAAACAGGTTTGTCTTCGTTTGAATGCCCATGTAGTGCGTAAAGTCATGTATAAAACACTTAATGCTATTGGGAACTTTATGTGATGTAAATTTGTATATTGATGTTACATTTCTGCCATAAGACATCAAATTAGTAGCTTGAGAACAACTTAGTTTTGGCCCACTAGAGAATGAAATAGTTACCAGCCTTACTGATGATCTTAAGTTAGAAGCCTATTTTGTAGCTGATAATGGGATGTTGCTATTATGAGGAAATCATGAGTGCTTACTAAGCATAAGTGCATAACCTTGAAGAAACAGTTTGTAACACCTAAAATTTATAAAGCATGTAAAATTACCAAAATGCCCCTGCTAGTTTAAAATTTAATTAAAAGCTTATAATGTATCAAATAAATTCCAAACTTCTGACAATGCACATGTTATGATCCCAAATAATTTTCACAACATCATTTAACATTTATACAAGTGGCAAAATGACTAAAATACCCCTATTGGTGCCGAATGGATAAAATCTAGTTTTATTAGAATTTAAAATGTATTAAAAATGTGTAATTATGGAAGATAGGCAATCAAATATTTTTCCCAACCAATTTAGCCAAAATCCTGGTCAACCCCCCCCCCTCCTATGACTCGGCACTCACTCTTAAAAACCAATCCACATCTTATTCTCTCAAACCCTAATTTGCCGAATAAAAAGAAAAACACAAAGAAATCCTTTAAGCCTCCATTCGATCCACAAAAATTACCAAGGCATTTTTCTGAGTTCAAACACAATTCAAGGAGTCTTAGAAAAATCGTGTAGAGTTCATTTGTTGCCCGATTCAATTGTGGTGGAATTATTTCTATCGCTAGACCACTTTTAAGGTAATTTCGTTATAAATTCAACCAAGCTTTGTAAAATTCGATTCTTATTTTTCCTGGAGTTCTTATATCATATGTGATCTGCGAAAAATGTGTACAAGGTGATTTGATCCCATTTGGAGTCGTGGTGAATTCTTCCTTTGTCGATTATCCATCCGAGAAGAAATAATTCGTGTGGTCTTGTTCAATCGTTCTAAAAATCTTCTGGTATTTTTCCTAGCCTCTAATGATTGTATATATCCTAAGAAAAATAATAAAAATGATCCATGCATTGTAAATAATTCGTATGAAAATTCATGTGTTATTAAACCCTAGAATCGAAATAATTCAAGAAATCATGCATGCGATTTTTCCAGGCCTAGTGAATAATTTTCGTGGGCTCTATGATCATCAAACAACACTAGAAAAATGCTTATTTGATTTATTGAGGCTTAAAACCATTTTTGGTGAATTATGTTGAAATCGGCTAAAAGGGAAATAAGGACAAAAATACCTAGCGTGGAAACTAGGGTTCAAAACTAATTGGATCTGACTAAAAATGAATATAATTGATGTTGATATGATTGCATAATGATTGGGGTCGGCTAGGGTTTTATTTGGTTAAAAATGATGTTTACCGATTTGTAAATAAATATGAAAGGGTGTGTTTTGTCAATATTAAAACTCATGGACTATTTTTGTCGTGTGCTATAAATCATGTGTGACTTGTAAAAATTATTAAATGGAGGGCCTATATGTAAAATTTGTGAGAAAACGAATTAAGTTGTAATTATGAGTTCGAATTGGAAATTTATTAAATACAAGGACTAAACATGTAATTTCTGAAAAGTTGAGGCCGAATTGTGTTATAAATGATATTCAGGGGCTAATGTGAAAATTTGGATATTTATTGGACTAATGTGTAATTATTATTAATTAATGATTTAAATGTAAATTCTAAGGACTGAATATGTAATTTTGATATCTAGAGGGACTAAATGTGTGAATCATGAATAATTGTGGATACTTTCGTACAACATGATAAAATAAGTGTTCATGGAGTAATTTTGATAAAATAAGGGGCTAATGTGTAATTATGCATGTTTGAAGGTTTAAAATGTAATTTTGGAAGTTCAGGGGTATAAAATGTAAATTATGAAAACCTGAGGACCAAAGGTGCAAATATGATAAAGATACTTTACTTTCAACAAATATTGACCAAATTAAGCTATGTACTAAATATTGCTAAAAGTGGAAACCTTCTAATTATGGAAACTTTCTAAAAGTGGAAACCTACTAAAAAGGGAAAGTTACTTAAAATGGAAAGATGATTAATTAAGAATGATTTGTAATCCCCTTCTACTCCTTTAGGTGTGAAGAAGGAGAGACTTTGAGCTTTCCCCTCATTTCTGTGCTTGTTTCTATATTTGCTTTCGTCATAAGGTACGGATACTCTGCCCTTGTTTCTGTAAGGGTTCCTATACACTATACAGTGATGTTGACTTATGATTCTGTTAAGTTTTCCCCAAACCATTGCTATGAACCCCATTTGTTTATGATCCTTTGCTTATGAACCTTGATCTGTTGAACCTTTGATTTGGACCTTTGACACTAGTTCTGAACCTTTGATATGAACCCTCTGTTATGAACCTATTATGATGAACCTTATGATCTGACACATCTGATATGATATGATATGACTCTTAGTTTGATACCCGAGCCACTTTTCTGTTACCTAGCCAGGAAGGTAACCTGGCCGTGTCTGTGATGCACCACTGGCATGACTCATGTGTGGGTGAGTGATTCCTCACACCGTCCCCATTCTGATTATGATATGCGCATTACTTTGATTATGATTATATATATGTTTCTGGGGGCGTATGGATTGCAATCCTAGATCTGATCTGTTTAGTGGATTTAACTGTTTATGCTATGATATGATTTGTCTGGTGACTGGTGCTGTGTGCAATACACGCCTTTCACAAACTGTCTGGGAGCTGATCACTCCATTTGATACATGAGGTCACCCCTCATATTATCTGGTTGCCTAAGAGGTATCCCCTCTGCATGTGTATGATTATGAGTATGATATGATATGTTTCTGGGCTCGTGGTAGATGACTATCCTATTCTTTCCTTTTACCCATTTGATTCTGATTTATACTGTATGATATTTCCCAGTGCTTCATTATGTTTCTGTTTCATTATCTGGTTGTATTATGTATCTGTTCACTGAGCTTTGTAAGCTCAGCCGCACGTTTTCTTTTCCGTGTGCGGCAGGTATCTAGCTGGGAGATGGATTTATGCTTGGGATGAGAGTTAGAGGAGCCTTTACCTTAGATGATGTCCTACCCTAGTCTTACCATTTTATTTCAGCATTTGGATATTGGATCTATTTCGTTATGTATTTCCTTGGAATTATTTCTTCCTTTCATTTGAGACTTATGTATTAGATTCCAGTCGTGTTGACTTGGTTTATTTCATGTTTATGTTTATTTGGCTTCCGCTGTGAATATGTATGTATGCTTTGATTCGTCACCATAATGTGATGCTTCTACCCTTGCCGGGTTGGGGTGTTACAATTATGGTATCAGAGCCCAGGCTGCGACCTGTCGTACATAAGCTTTGGCCTGTGAAACATGTGGACCATAGGATTTGACCCTTAAGTTTTAAGTTTTGACTGGTGAGGCTTTGGGTAGGCATAGGTTTCTGTTTCGTCTTCCATTTCGTGCTTATTTTTCCCTTATGTTTGCTAACTCTTTTCATGATCATTCAGATGGTGAACACTCGCTTTACTCAGTACTCTAATGGGGATGATGGCCCCAACTTTGAAGAGATGATAGCCGCTGCTGTGGCTGCTGCTCTTCCGCGAGTGGTGACTGAGGTCACCAATAATATCAGGAATGGGGCTGGTCCTTCTGGAGGTGGTGGTGGTGGTGATGCTCAACCCACTGCTCCACCCGCTGCTCCTCCGGCTGGTATCCACGTGTGGATCGAGAGGTTTAATAAGCTAAAGCCTCTCACGTTCAGGTCCGCTGTTACTCCCCATGAGGCGGAGGATTGGATTACGCACGTCGAGAAGTTGTTTCGTGTTCTGGGATGTGCTGACGAGTTTAAAACTCGTTTGGCCACATTCAAGCTAGAGGGTGATGCTCAGAATTGGTGGACTGCTCTTGTTCAGGCCAAAGGGGATGATTTTGCTGAGACTTGTTCGTGGGCAGATTTTATTGGGGCGTTTTATAAGCAGTACATTCCTATGGCAGAGCAGCTGAGGTATGAGAGGGAATACGGGTCTATTCGTCAGGGTGATCATGAGTCTTCTGGAGATTTCATGCAGCGTTTCTTACGTCTGGCTAGTTTCGTGGGGCCAGAGGTTACTGGGGATTCGGTTCGTCAGGCTCGTCACTTCAAGTGGGCTCTTAAGAAATGGGTGTTAGACCGGATCGTTAACACTCCATTTGATGATGTGGCTAGTGTTCAGGACGCCGCGCGTAACATCGAGTTGTTGCATGCGGACAGGGTGTCTAATAAGCGTGATAGGGATGGTAACCGGGTAGATTTTCGGGGTCGGCAGGACCAAAGGCAGGATTCTCGGGGTCATGGTCGTCAGGACCAGAGACAGGATCTTCGAGGTCGTCAGGACCATGGGCATGAGCAGCAGGGTCGCCAGGACCGAGGTGGTGATTATAGGCGACAGGATTCCAGGAACCAGGATCGTCGGGATTCTGGTAGGTATGGTAGTGACCGACAGGGTCAGGGTGGTAATAACCGGCGTAGGGATTCTCAGCAGTATCAGCAGTCGGGATCTTCTGGTCAGAGAGGTTCTGTTCAGGCTCTACCTCCTCCTCCTTTGTGTACTACATGTGGGAAACCGCATCCGGGTC
Source organism: Artemisia tridentata subsp. tridentata (assembly GCA_021014915.2). Taxonomy (NCBI): domain Eukaryota; kingdom Viridiplantae; phylum Streptophyta; class Magnoliopsida; order Asterales; family Asteraceae; genus Artemisia; species Artemisia tridentata. Next base: position 291,700,348 of record CP139504.1, on the reverse strand, counting down.
CTTGTTACAAAGCTTCTGGTGGTTGTTTCTCTTGTGGATCTACTTCGCACAAAGTCAAGGACTGTCCTAAGAAGAATGTTGGTGAACCTAAAGTTGATACTAGGACCGCTCCTAATTCAGGCCGGGTCTATTCTATGACACGTGACCAGGCAGCTAGCACCTCAGGTACTATTACGGGTTTTCTGTATATTGAAGATCGTATTGTTTTCGTTTTATTTGACACCGGTGCTACGCACTCCATAATATCCACATCACTTGCAAATAAAATAAACGTAAACCCAACTCAATTAATGAACCGAATATCTATTGCTACCCCGATGAAAACTCATGTGATTATTGATGTTGAGTATGTTAATTGCCCTCTCCGTTTCGATGATCGTATTCGTCCTGCGAACCTTCTTCCCATTGATATGGTTGATTTTGATATCATTCTGGGCATGGACTGGTTAGCTGCTCATAAGGCGACCATTGATTGTTATGCTCGTAAGGTGATCTTTGGTGATCTTCACCATCCTGATTATGTTTATTCTGGTTCCCAACCTCTGAAATCTGTAAAGATTATTTCGGCTATGAAAGCCCGGACTTTGATTGCGCATGGCTGTCTTGGTTTTCTTGCTTCTATTAAAGATACCTCTGTTGATGTTCCTAGCATTGATAGTATTCGTACTGTGCGCGATTTCGCCGATGTATTTCCGGATGAACTTCCTGGCATTCCTCCTGTCAGGGAAGTCGAGTTTAGCATTGATCTGATTCCGGGTGCTGAACCCATATCTAAAGCTCCTTACCGCATGGCACCGATTGAGTTAAAGGAATTAAAGGAGCAATTGCAAGAACTGTTGGAAAACGGTTTTATTCGTCCGAGCGTATCTCCTTGGGGTGCTCCCGTGTTGTTTGTTAAGAAGAAAGACGGGAGCATGCGTCTTTGTATCGATTATCGAGAGCTTAATCGCATTACGATTCGTAACCGCTATCCTCTTCCCCGCATTGATGATCTATTCGATCAGTTGCAAGGAGCGAGGCATTTCTCTAAAATTGATCTGAGGTCTGGATATCACCAGCTTAGGGTGAGGGAGCAGGATGTTCCCAAAACGGCCTTTCGGACTCGATACGGTCACTATGAATTCTTGGTTATGCCTTTTGGTCTGACCAATGCTCCTGCTGTGTTTATGGACCTCATGAACCGGGTATTCCATGAATTTCTCGATAAGTTCGTCATTGTCTTCATAGATGATATCCTTGTGTACTCTAAAACCGAGGCGGAGCACGAGCAACATCTTAGTGTGGTTCTGGAGATTCTTCGACAGCAGCGATTGTATGCAAAGTTTTCGAAGTGCGAGTTTTGGTTGGATCGAGTGGCTTTCTTGGGTCACATAGTTTCTGCAGACGGCATCACGATGGATCCGGCAAAGGTTGAGGCTATCACAAAATGGCCAAGACCTACGAATGTGACGGAAGTGAGAAGTTTTCTGGGGCTTGCCGGGTATTATCGGAGATTTGTTGAGGGCTTTTCGCGTCTTGCATCGCCTTTAACACAATTGATGAGGAAAGGGGAGAAGTTTATTTGGACTGATGAGCGAGAGAGTAGTTTTGAGGAGTTAAAGAAGCGGTTAGTGTCGGCACCTATCTTAACTCTTCCATCGGGTTCCGGCGGTTTTCAGATTTATAGCGATGCATCGAAGAAAGGTTTAGGATGTGTTTTGATGCAGCATGGTAAGGTTATCGCTTATGCTTCGAGGCAGCTGAAGCCTTATGAGGTGAACTATCCGACGCATGATCTTGAGTTAGCAGCTGTGGTTTTCGCGCTAAAGATTTGGCGTCATTATTTGTATGGGGAGACTTGTGACATTTTCACTGATCATAAGAGTCTTAAATACATCTTCACCCAGAAAGAGTTGAATATGAGGCAGAGGCGTTGGTTGGAGCTTCTGAAAGATTATGATGCTAATATTCAGTATCATCCCGGTAAGGCGAATGTGGTCGCTGATGCTCTGAGTAGGAAATCCGGTATGATCGCGAGTTTGGAGTTTGAGCCTCGTATATTGCATGATTTAGAGCTTCTTGATGTGGAGTTTTGTGTTAGTGGTCATGGCGGTTATTGGGCTAGCCTTACGGTAGAGTCCAATCTGATCTTGCGAATTAAGGAAGCTCAGAAAGAGGATGGTGAGCTGTGGGCTATAGTCCAAAATGTTGAGGACGGCAAGCAATCAGAGTTTAGAGTTGATGATTCCGGTGTAGTATGGTTTGAGGATCGTCTCTGTGTTCCCAACGATCCTGAGCTTAAGGAGGCTGTTCTATCAGAGGCTCATAGTTCCCCTTTCACTATACATCCTGGTTCTACCAAGATGTACCGGGACCTTAAGCAACATTTCTGGTGGAGTGGCATGAAACAGGATGTGGCATCGTTTGTATCTAAGTGTTTGACTTGCCAGCAGGTTAAGATTGAACACCAGAGAGCAAGTGGGTTGCTTCAACCATTGGAGATTCCGAAGTGGAAGTGGGAGGAAATTTCCATGGATTTTGTGACTGGTTTACCTCTTACTCGTAGGAAGCATGATGCGATTTGGGTGGTCGTCGATCGACTAACCAAGTCTGCTCACTTCCTCCCTATTCGTGTGGATTAGAGTGTTAGTAAATTGGCGGACATATTTCAGCAGGAAATCGTTAGGCTTCATGGCATGCCTACGGCCATTATATCAGATAGGGATCCTCGGTTTACGTCACGCTTCTGGAAGGGATTGCATAAGGCATGGGATACGCGCCTTAAGTTCAGTACAGCTTTTCACCCTCAGACGGATGGTCAGTCGGAGAGGACCATTCAGACTTTAGAAGACATGTTGAGGGCATGTGCCTTAGAGTGGACTGGTAGCTGGGACGATTATTTGTGTTTGGTAGAGTTCGCATATAACAACAGTTGGCACGCAAGTATTCGTATGGCACCCTTCGAGATGTTATATGGTCGGAAATGTAGGGCTCCGGTTTGTTGGAATGAGGTTGGTGAACGCATTATTGAGGGACCGGAGTTAGTTCAGATCGCTACTGAGAAAGTGGATGTTGCTAGGGAGAAGTTAAAGGAAGCTAGGGCTCGTCAAAAGAGTTATGCTGACAAGCATAGGCGTGACTTGGAGTTTAGCGTTGGTGATCGGGTATTTCTTAAGGTTTCGCCGTTTCGAGGAGTTAAACGTTTTGGAATTAAGGGCAAGCTCAGTCCTCGATTTATCGGACCGTTTGAGATTTTGGATCGTATCGGAGAAGTTTCGTATCGATTGGCTCTTCCTCCGCAGTTATCACATGTTCACGACGTCTTTCATGTATCTCTTCTGAGGGGATACAATTATCATCCTCTGCATGTGGTGTCTTACCCTTTTGATCAGATCCAGCCAGATATGTCTCTTCTGGAGGAGCCGGAAGCTGTTCTTGATCGCCAAGAGCGAGTTATGAGACGTAAAGTCATTCCCTTTGTTAAGATTCTTTGGCGGAATCACCCAGAGCGGGAAGCTACCTGGGAGACCGAGGAGTCTATTCGAGCTAGTTATCCTCACTTTGTTTTCTGAATTCTGGTATGTCTCTATTTTGTTTCCGATTCGTTTCATTCTGATTCTTTGCAAATTTCGGGGACGAAATTTTTCTTTTTAGAGGGGAAGAAGTTGTAACACCTAAAATTTATAAAGCATGTAAAATTACCAAAATGCCCCTGCTAGTTTAAAATTTAATTAAAAGCTTATAATGTATCAAATAAATTCCAAACTTCTGACAATGCACATGTTATGATCCCAAATAATTTTCACAACATCATTTAACATTTATACAAGTGGCAAAATGACTAAAATACCCCTATTGGTGCCGAATGGATAAAATCTAGTTTTATTAGAATTTAAAATGTATTAAAAATGTGTAATTATGGAAGATAGGCAATCAAATATTTTTCCCAACCAATTTAGCCGAAATCCTGGTCAACCCCCCCCCCCTCCTATGACTCGGCACTCACTCTTAAAAACCAATCCACATCTTATTCTCTCAAACCCTAATTTGCCGAATAAAAAGAAAAACACAAAGAAATCCTTTAAGCCTCCATTCGATCCACAAAAATTACCAAGGCATTTTTCTGAGTTCAAACACAATTCAAGGAGTCTTAGAAAAATCGTGTAGAGTTCATTTGTTGCCCGATTCAATTGTGGTGGAATTATTTCTATCGCTAGACCACTTTTAAGGTAATTTCGTTATAAATTCAACCAAGCTTTGTAAAATTCGATTCTTATTTTTCCTGGAGTTCTTATATCATATGTGATCTGCGAAAAATGTGTACAAGGTGATTTGATCCCATTTGGAGTCGTGGTGAATTCTTCCTTTGTCGATTATCCATCCGAGAAGAAATAATTCGTGTGGTCTTGTTCAATCGTTCTAAAAATCTTCTGGTATTTTTCCTAGCCTCTAATGATTGTATATATCCTAAGAAAAATAATAAAAATGATCCATGCATTGTAAATAATTCGTATGAAAATTCATGTGTTATTAAACCCTAGAATCGAAATAATTCAAGAAATCATGCATGCGATTTTTCCAGGCCTAGTGAATAATTTTCGTGGGCTCTATGATCATCAAACAACACTAGAAAAATGCTTATTTGATTTATTGAGGCTTAAAACCATTTTTGGTGAATTATGTTGAAATCGGCTAAAAGGGAAATAAGGACAAAAATACCTAGCGTGGAAACTAGGGTTCAAAACTAATTGGATCTGACTAAAAATGAATATAATTGATGTTGATATGATTGCATAATGATTGGGGTCGGCTAGGGTTTTATTTGGTTAAAAATGATGTTTACCGATTTGTAAATAAATATGAAAGGGTGTGTTTTGTCAATATTAAAACTCATGGACTATTTTTGTCGTGTGCTATAAATCATGTGTGACTTGTAAAAATTATTAAATGGAGGGCCTATATGTAAAATTTGTGAGAAAACGAATTAAGTTGTAATTATGAGTTCGAATTGGAAATTTATTAAATACAAGGACTAAACATGTAATTTCTGAAAAGTTGAGGCCGAATTGTGTTATAAATGATATTCAGGGGCTAATGTGAAAATTTGGATATTTATTGGACTAATGTGTAATTATTATTAATTAATGATTTAAATGTAAATTCTAAGGACTGAATATGTAATTTTGATATCTAGAGGGACTAAATGTGTGAATCATGAATAATTGTGGATACTTTCGTACAACATGATAAAATAAGTGTTCATGGAGTAATTTTGATAAAATAAGGGGCTAATGTGTAATTATGCATGTTTGAAGGTTTAAAATGTAATTTTGGAAGTTCAGGGGTATAAAATGTAAATTATGAAAACCTGAGGACCAAAGGTGTAAATATGATAAAGATACTTTACTTTCAACAAATATTGACCAAATTAAGCTATGTACTAAATATTGCTAAAAGTGGAAACCTTCTAATTATGGAAACTTTCTAAAAGTGGAAACCTACTAAAAAGGGAAAGTTACTTAAAATGGAAAGATGATTAATTAAGAATGATTTGTAATCCCCTTCTACTCCTTTAGGTGTGAAGAAGGAGAGACTTTGAGCTTTCCCCTCATTTCTGTGCTTGTTTCTATATTTGCTTTCGTCATAAGGTACGGATACTCTGCCCTTGTTTCTGTAAGGGTTCCTATACACTATACAGTGATGTTGACTTATGATTCTGTTAAGTTTTCCCCAAACCATTGCTATGAACCCCATTTGTTTATGATCCTTTGCTTATGAACCTTGATCTGTTGAACCTTTGATTTGGACCTTTGACACTAGTTCTGAACCTTTGATATGAACCCTCTGTTATGAACCTATTATGATGAACCTTATGATCTGACAATCTGATATGATATGATATGACTCTTAGTTTGATACCCGAGCCACTTTTCTGTTACCTAGCCAGGAAGGTAACCTGGCCGTGTCTGTGATGCACCACTGGCATGACTCATGTGTGGGTGAGTGATTCCTCACACCGTCCCCATTCTGATTATGATATGCGCATTACTTTGATTATGATTATATATATGTTTCTGGGGGGCGTATGGATTGCAATCCTAGATCTGATCTGTTTAGTGGATTTAACTGTTTATGCTATGATATGATTTGTCTGGTGACTGGTGCTGTGTGCAATACACGCCTTTCACAAACTGTCTGGGAGCTGATCACTCCATTTGATACATGAGGTCACCCCTCATATTATCTGGTTGCCTAAGAGGTATCCCCTCTGCATGTGTATGATTATGAGTATGATATGATATGTTTCTGGGCTCGTGGTAGATGACTATCCTATTCTTTCCTTTTACCCATTTGATTTTGATTTATACTGTATGATATTTCCCAGTGCTTCATTATGTTTCTGTTTCATTATCTGGTTGTATTATGTATCTGTTCACTGAGCTTTGTAAGCTCAGCCGCACGTTTTCTTTTCCGTGTGCGGCAGGTATCTAGCTGGGAGATGGATTTATGCTTGGGATGAGAGTTAGAGGAGCCTTTACCTTAGATGATGTCCTACCCTAGTCTTACCATTTTATTTCAGCATTTGGATATTGGATCTATTTCGTTATGGATTTCCTTGGAATTATTTCTTCCTTTCATTTGAGACTTATGTATTGGATTCCAGTCGTGTTGACTTGGTTTATTTCATGTTTATGTTTATTTGGCTTCCACTGTGAATATGTATGTATGCTTTGATTCGTCACCATAATGTGATGCTTCTACCCTTGCCGGGTTGGGGTGTTACACAGTTATAACCATTTGCAGGGTATGTCAAATGGCATGTTTGTAAAGTTATCGCTAGGCCATAAGAAGTTATGAAATATGTGTTTGGTTTTATCTAGAGCAGAATATTATCGACTTTTAGGATTGTGATTCTTTTGTTCCTTCCTCTTAGCAATCTTTTTTGAAATTATGTGGCTTGATAGTGATTTGAATGATATATTGATGTTGTAACATGAATCATGGGTTAATTTTGTTATACATTGACGCATTGTGTGAATTATAAAGTTTTAGAAAAAATTTATGTTCTACATCAAGATCAAAATCGTGCCGGCAGATTTAACAACAGACTGATAAAGAAGCTGCAGCAGCAGTTGCACGCACGCTTTATACGGGAGATCCAAAAGAAATGGAAGTGGTTTCTGCAGGAATGAGTATAACAACCCGCAATTTTTCAGGCTATTATTTTAATCGTTCATCTATTTATTTTTGACAAATAATACAAATTAAATATTTTCTAACATTTACTGATTCAAAAACGAGAGGTTATCTTGTTTTTCTTGAAAAACGACACCACACGCGTACCGACATTAATTTAGTAAATGTTGAACTTTAAAATTCATTTTTAGGAGTCAACAAATTTATTTTACTACAATATCGTAAAAAAAAAAAAAAATCGACTTCAGAAATTTATTTCTCACATTTACATGAAACCGCTTTACCACAAATTAACCTCAACTAAACGAGACAAAGAGTACACTCAATACACTATAAACTTAAAAACAAATAAAATAAACCCACCCTTATCCTCAACACGTGAGGCTACCAAACTTTTCTGATTCCTTCCCCTAACTTCGATACACCCAACACACACAGAACAACAAAACCTACTATTGACTGGTTTCAATGGAGTTAACAAGGAACACCTTCCTTTTCTTCTACTGATATTCCTATCCCTATTTCTTCATCACCACACGCAAACTATATTCCCTACCATGAACCCTATCTTCCATCACCATCACTATGTTCACTGTAGCACTTTTCTTGTCCTTCCAAAGCCTTATCGAGACCCAAACCATCCCTGAAGGCCGAATATTAACAAAGATCAAGGCATAGAAAGGAGAGTTAAACCAAAATGAGGAAACCCCATCCTTGGTAAATCGAAAGTGGGTCAAGAAATAGCCATGGATTGTTCCTTAAGAAGCTTGATTTCCAGGAGAAGCAAGTCACACCAAGAAACTCCAAACTCACTTAAATCAATATCTCAGTCGAGTATAATCAAGGAAAAGGGAGGGTGTGATAAGCTTGGAATCAAGTAGGACTTCCTGTGGTGACCTTGAATCCGACCCACAATCAAGTACTTTGTAAGATTTAATCCTTAGTCTTGTTGTTTTGTTCTTAGAAATCTTGTGTGACTATTATGTTCTTGTCGATTTAACTTTCATTGTCAGTAGCTATGTCGAATCAATAGGTTGTTCTTGGTGTGGCTAAGAAAATGTTAAACTTGTTAATGATAAGAACACTAATTATGAACTAATATTGGCTCAGAAACTCGAAGTAATTGTCGTTATTTAGGCTGTGTCAAAAGTCCAGGCTCACCTTGTTGATCGAGTTGAAGTGTTGTGGTTAGGTGTGTCATTTCGATAGGCTTAAGCCAAGATTAGACTGTGGTTGTCCTAGATTTTCCGCGAATGAGCTACTATAAACAGTTTTGATCGAATGTTGTGCTTATGGTTAAGAGTCGGGTAGCCATATTGTGGTCTTAAATATTGCCCGCGAAGTGTTTGTGAAAATGTCGACCCTTGAAATGAGGTTGTGATCAAGTAGGGAAGTCCTAGATTGTAAATCTTTGCCGTTTTGGGCTAGCTTATGTTAGTGTTGTGGTTGTGCTCGTGGTTGAGTCAAGTGGTACTCGACTCAAAGACCACCTAGAAACACAAAGTCTAGCATGGTCATGGCCTAAGTTATTTTGTGGCAGTCACAAACTTGGCTCAAAGATGTGGTTAACCCTCAGTCGCCTTGTTTTCGAGACCCCATTATGTGACGTAAACAAGTGCTTGATTCGTTGGGGTTACAACGGGACCACCACACTACCACTCTTGTACCATAAACCTTGGTCAAGGTCTCGCCTCAACCTGTTGATCCTCGTTAAATCTACTCCAAATTATGAGCCGAATGAACTCTTTTTAAAACAAATGCCAAAAAAATCCACTCAAAATCCAAGGCAGTAGGACATAAGTGCATTTTCATAAGCTTCAAATGAATCTTTTTCTTTTTGGCCTACTGATGTTGGCGACATAGGCATATAACATAAGCTTCAAAAATCTTTTTTGTCTACTAATGTTGTCTACAATAGGCTTTCTTATAATAGCATTAAAAATCATATTTGAGGTCCTACTGGAATTGTGTCCAGCGTAGGAAAATAGAACAAAAAATAAATAAATAAATAAATGCTTCAGTTGACTATTTCATGTATTTCAAAATAACATTGGACTATTTTTGTTTTTTTTGTTCTTGCCTACTGCGGACTGCCATTGTTCTTCCCATTGGGCCAAAGCCCATCATTGTATGCTCGCTTATTTTCTACCACACCTTAACAAGCCATTGGCCATTTTCACCAAAGGCCCAAAGTTTTGGCCTGGTTCACTGTTTTGAGCGGGCCGCAGCCCATCCCCCCCTCCTCGACACACACCTCTTATTATAACTCGACACTTTTGATCATTTAAATACAAGTGACGTCGACATATAATAGAACTTGACAATAAATAAATATCGCAACTTAAAATTTGATAGCTATTACATATTTGCGGATAAAAATATAAACACAACACACATTTTAAATGGGACATTTCGAGACATTTGATTTCAAAACTTGTAAACAATAGGTAAAAATATATACACATAGCATGAAAATATTTAAAACGGAAAGACCTCAATTTTAATATTGACACTTGATTATATACGAACAAATGATTAAAATAAGGAAATCATAAACTAGCTAAATGATTTTTATAACTTACAATTTGAAACGGTTATGTCAAAACGTATATAAGTCAAGTAAATGAGATTGATTATTTTTAAACTTCAAATTTATTAAAACAACATTTTCTCGCAAACACAAAATTTTAACTCATCATAATTAGTGAAACCTTTTTCAACTTCATTTTTCCACAAAGACCACATATGAAAAATTATATATATACACGCGTACTTTCATTTAAACGCCAACCATCCTATATATCGTTCACATTGACATTCCATAGTTGTTATCCTTCGTGCATATCTTTCCGATTATTGTTAATTCAAAGAGTCACTATTCCTATTCTTTTGTACGTTCGTACACCTCGATGAGCCAATAACTTCAAATGTTAAAAAAAACATTGTTTTAACTTAAATGGTGCCACACCAGCAACACCAACATGAACTTTTGAAATAATTGAAATCCTTGAACTCAAATTGTGAACTAAAACAAACCTTACTAATCTAGGTCGCGTGTTGGTGCTGAACTTTATCTGAACTATTGTTATATCTGACTGCTATATGCCGAGGTGAGTATTCACGGATCCCCTTTTCTAACTATTTTAATCGCTTTGGGGTGGAATGCATGAATTATAATTGAACTAAATTGATAACTATTCTATGAACTTATTGAACTCTCGTTTCACTACCTATGCTTGTGAGTATTCACAGCCCCCTTTTTTTATCGCTTTACTTGTTTGGGGTGGAATGCATGACTTAAATTTTTATTTGAACTTATGACATATATTTTTATCTGAACTCCTTGAAACATTGACTTTGAATCTTAAAATATTGTTTGAGCTTATGACTTGTTTTGAACTGTCGACGTGCCGTACGCACTTTCAATTTTAGTCTCCCATGTCTACGGAGCAGGCTTGACTTAATTAGTATATAATAGTTGGTATGATGTACCGTTTGTACATTCGCATTGTTAGTCCCCGATTGGTTTGCCGTTCGCACTCCAATTTAGACGTACTGTTCGTACGGCTCCCTTGTGTAGAGCAGTAGGTAGTATGGATAGCGCTATTAGAGGTCGGCCAGCCTCTCATTCCCCTGTCTACGGAATGCATATTATTTATTTTAAGGGTCTTTGCCGCATACATTACTATATACATAGTCTTTTAATGTGGACCTAATGAGCATGTATGTTTGACTATAAGACGTACGACTTTCTATATAATAATTGTGAAACCATCGGTTACAAGTCTTGTATGGGCAGGACTTGTAACTGAATAGTTTGACACTACTTCTACCACTTGGTCTTTCTTTTCAAAACCTTGGACTTCTTTTGAATAAAACCTGTATACTCACCAACTATTTTCATAGTTGACCCGTTTTCTCATGCATTTCAGGTGATCGCCAGTAAGTGTATTTTATGAAGACATTTGCATTAAGGAGTTTTCATCTATCATGTTTAGTTGAATGAAATAAAATGTTATCTTTTGGGAAACAAACTCATATGTTTCAAATGGCCGTTGTTGGCTAAAACAATGTTGTATTAGTGTATTATTTCTTTAAATCTAAATTGTGTTGTTGCACTATATCACTCTGCGATGTATATTGATTTCGTAGCACCCCAGGACCCGAATGCTTCCGCAGTACCACATTTTTGGGGGTGTTACAATGAGTTACAGAGAAAGGGAAAAGCACGAAAGAGAGAGCAGGTACTTTTAACTTCTTTTGTAGGATGTAAATCTACATACTTGAAATATCGATTGGTTATGTGCGTTGGACTGTAAATAATATATGTTTGTAATTCTAGGAGAAGAGTGCAACCATAAAGTTCGCAGACAAACGCTTGGATTGCAAAAGGTACGCACCTAAGTTATTGTTGATCTTTAATCCATGTCCTTTGACATGGTCCTTCTGATGGACATTAAATTTGCTAATTTTATTTCTGTTGATCCGGATTTATTTAGGTTAATCAATGCCTTTGGGACAAACTGCTTAGATTTTGATTATGGGTTTAAAGATTTTTTTTTTTGATTAATCTATCTATGGTTTAATGATTTTCTTATAATTTTCAGGTTTGCAAGGTGTGTTCAACAAATTGCCCGGGGGTTCTCCCACTGAAGGTTTGTATTTCTTTACAACGTTCATTTCCATAGTAATAGGTTTTATTGATTAAATTAGGTTGTAAGTATGTGTTCTTTATGTATACAATGTATAGTTTACTCGCTTATAAGTAGAAGAGTGGCATACATATAAGTAGTTTACGAATTAGTGTTTGGATTTGCTTATTACGTGCAAGAGTCTGACGAGTAGATAAAGGCATGAATGACTGACACAAGCCTAATAAGTAGTTCGTCCCAAAATAAGTAGAAAAAACAGCCATTTCTGAACACCATCTTAATACGTTATTGTTAAAAACGTGTTTCGGATGTATCTTCTGTTGAATCTATACATGTTTCAGCTGTCATTTGAATGTTTAACAAAGATTTTGCTATGTTCTGAACTGCTTATGGGCACTTTTTTTTCCAACCAGGCTGAAGGATTCTCACGGCGCTTGCAACAACCATTTGGATAACTCTTGACAATTGTGGCAGAAACGAACAGTTGACTACTTTAAATGGAAGCAAAAGTGGGACGTTGTGATTTTGATCAGCTTCGAGGGGGCTAATGTTCCAGTATCAAAAGCTATGTAACACATGTTATTGTACTTATTTTTTTAGCTTATGACCATATTCGGAGGTAAATGCGATGAGCCAAAAAATAACTTGCTTATAATATATAACCTCAAAAACACTATAGCTCCACAATTAGTTTAAGAAGTATATTATGGTCAATCATGTATGTTAGTCCCGTAGATCGAACCATGCCTAATAAGTGCACTTCTGTTCCATGTATGTAGGCGAGAAGAATACAAACGCAAGCTGAAGTGTTTGCAGAGCAGTAGGTAGAGCTTGCAGAGAAGACGCTGATGTTGGAGGCAATGGAGTCACAGTTAACACATACTCAAAATGAGACAACCAAGTTCTATTTAGAAAAAATCAATGTGCGACTTTGTGGGCTAAACAGCAGCGCTTGGAGACTTTGCAAGCCTCAACACGAGGAACTGGAGCATATTGCCGACATGCATTTCCAGTTGGAGGAGCTCGAGGCGCGTGTCACGGCTTTAGAAGAGCCATATGACTGATAGCTTGAACGTACAATAGCATTAAATTCCGTTAATAGTTTATGTTGCTGAGGACATGAGGTAGACTATTGTATAAATACATATACGCTTGAACTTTTTTGTCACTGCTATTTCTAATTGGTTGTATACGCTACAGATGAGTTAAAATGAACTATGACAGGCTGTAATATGAAATTTTGTAGGTTGAATCTTTGAAAACGTATGTAGAACAGCTGAAACGCATCTGATATGTGTGTATCACAATCCTTACTCTGTGGATGAGAGTCATCAACATTGTTACGAGGTTATTCATACTCTTGATTAATCTAAACTAACATGTTTGATCCACACGTTAGTTTCTTATATTCCGTTCCATTTTTCCTACTTTCAGGTAGTAAATGATACTAATAATCTTCTTTCTTTCAGGGAAGATCTGCACCATGAAACATACACTCAAAGGTCAGATTTGCACTTTTAAACTTTTGGACAGTTACTTTCTCTCTTATACATATTCAGACATTACAAACGTTTGCAAAATGTTAGTACACCAATCACGAATGGAAATCGAAACATAGGAACTTGGCAGGTGATTGGTTTATAGTATTTTTTGTTTATAATGTGTTATGGTCATATTTTAGGTGTTTTGTTTTGATATATAACTACAGGAAGAAAAAAAAGGTTATCACTGTAGTTGCTTTCAAGTTTTTATAGACTTGGTCATATCAGTAGGTTTGGTTTGAAGATTTTGTTTTTGACTTGCTCATATCATATTAGGGATGAAAGGTACTTGACATATAAGAAAAAATAAAGGAAAATGTAGTCCGTTTATAAGATAAGAAGTCGGTTCTTATGAATAAAGTAAATGGTACCTCAAGAGAAGAAATCGAAGATGAAATTAATGTATATTATTAGGTTTTAAAATGAATGATTTACCTTATGATGAATCAAGTCATCAATTAATTAGTGTTGAGAATATGATGCTTTGATTTGAACCTTTCTTTTAGGGGAAAATCTCATACCATATTTGTGGTCATCAAGATTGCATACTTTCTTTCCTTTTAAACGATATCCAGCTTGCGGTTTACCTAATACTAATGTATTGATGGTTGTTGCTATTGTAGGTATGACTATAGGACCAGATGCGGTTGTAGCAGTTCACATGGAAATGATACGCATAGATGTTCGACTGTTCGAGGATATTTGATTATTAGTTTTTTATGTATTGTAAAGGTTGTGTTGCATCTATATGTTTCAAATACTGTTTGGTTTCTCCTTTTTTGTTGCTTATTCATTTTCATTTTCCTGACAATTATACAGGACCACCACTAGAGTATATGTATCTGGGAAATTGTGACCGGGTTTGTCGTCAAACCAAAACACTGGCATCAGGAGCAGACAGGCAAACGGGTCAGCTGGGTTAAAGGGTTGGCCGGGTCAGGAGCGTCAACTAAGGTGTTCACGTCTAATTAGGTAGGTGAGTCAAGCGGGACTCAGGCTTTGTGAGCGTCAACTAAGGTGTGCATTAATTTGATCATATCTGATACTAGAAAAAACAGACTACTGCAAACTTGAACATGGGCCAGGAGATCAATGAGTATGTATGGAAAGATGTAACTATGTTAAAGACGCTGTTGTTAGAGACTAGAGCAAAATTGCTGTTAAGAGATGAATATTTCGATTGTGGTCAACAGGTTTGCAGAACATGTATTAGTATAAGGACAATGAAGCTTCCGCATAACCATGCTTATGATGAAATTTATTTTCAAGATGTGTTTTCTTTGTGTACAACTCTCACATACATCTTTAGAATTGAGCCTATGTAAATATTGATATCCAGAACACTTGCAACAATTGTGCAAATTTTGGATCATATAAAATCTATTTAAAGTATAACAATGTATGCATAATGTAACAAAGTTTCCTCCCTGCTGTTATGCACTTATGTATTAAAATTTTCAACTAACTACATCTTAACCATATAGTTGTAAACAGTTTCATAACGAATTTACATTAAACACAACATTCCCGCAGCAACATGCAGGTACCCCCGCTCGTTTAGACTAAAAACTATAAAAGTTTAAAACTTTGTTACTAAATAGGATTTAAAAAGATGTTTAGAAACTAATTGAGTAATTAGGAAACACTAAAAAGCTATTTTTATAAAAGTTTTAAGTAACCATTTTTGTATTTAAAGATAAACACTTTTTAATAAGGAAATAGAACACTTTTTATGCTATTTTCGGAATAAAGATAATGCAAAAAACAAAGACAAAGTTTATTAAAAGAGCAAAAATACTAAATTTATTACACCCAAAATGCTAAGTTCGAAACTGGTACCGAGCAAAAGAAAATGACAGAAAATAATAAAGTTGCAAGAGGTAAAGGAAAAATGATAGATGGATTCTCCTCGAGTCTCGTGCACAACTCTCCTTTTATAATATAAACTCCCGACCGTTGCAAGCATTTTACTGCCCGTTGCAGGTTAACGGGGGACCCATCATGGAATAACGGCTGAATTGGACCACGTGAAATTTGATGTTGGCGTTAAGAATGTGTGGGTCCCGACTTCTAGAAACTTGATTTAATTTCAAGTTTGACTTGTTTTGTCTAATGATACCCCTTGGCTTCACTTTTAGTCCTCATTCTTCCACAAAAAATAATCATTAAAATCTCTCATTATAAAGTGGGCTTGGACCGATCTTTTGCGGGTTTATTTAAACTTGAATTTTGGGCTTTCCTTTGGGCTTATATCTTGGGCTTCCACTTAAGTTCAATAAATCATTAACTAAGCTCCAAATTATTTTCTACAAATCTTTAATATCTTCTAATCTTCAAATAATCATCACTTTGCTTCACTTATGCCCCAATAATTCTCCAACGGTACCTTGATAAATAAAATAGAAATAGACGTAATATTTGCAATAAAAACCATAATATTGTTATTTATATAGTAAAAAATGGGGGCATTTTCGGCATTAAAAATATGAATAATTGTGATTTTATCACCACCCCACATTTAGACTTTGATCGTCCTGAGCAAACTAATCAAAAACATTAATTTCATTATCGACTTTTTAGACTCTACACGAATTTATATCTAATCAAACAAGAACTGACACAAATTCGATAATAGGAGAAATTGCCTCGAACAAAAATATTTTTTTAGCAATAACAAAAATCAATAAATCTAAAAATGCCATCTTTTCGACCTTTATTAAAACAAAGAAAAATTTGGAGATTTAAACTCATCATCCTTGATTTTCACTAACCCCAACCAAACTTAAACGAAATCACCACTTTGCGAAGAACTAAATGCTAACACTACTCAAAAACGTAATCTGTGTAAGAAAACAACTTTTGGCTCCCATTTATTTTTGAAAAACTAAGAGTTAACACTTTCAACTCAAAATAGCCATATTTACTAAAAACATTTAAGTTTCTAAACATATTAAAAATATTTTTGACGTTATTAAATGGCGGGAGCAAAAAGCCACAAATTACACTTATGACCTTTTAATAGATCTAACTACTATTTGTTTAGCATTTAAACTTCACAAAAACTTTATCATTTTTCGTTCTTCGCAAAAATTAATATTTTTGCAAATGCTCGGCCTAAAAAGCTAAGGGGAAAGCTAGAGTGCAACACTCGGGTCAAGTCGGAATCTCCGGTTTTATTAAAAACTTTTTTTTTTCTTTTTTTAAAGATAGATTTTGGTCAAAACGTGATTTGCTCGAGAACAAGACATAGGTATAAACATGATCAAAAGGATGATAATCACTAGGGGTGAACAAAAACCGCACCGCAAACCGCAAAACCGCAAAAAACCGACCCACAAAAACCGCAAAACCGCAAAAACCGGTGGATCGGTTTCAGGAAAAAATAAAAACCGATTTTGCGGTGCGGTTTCGGTTTTCACCGAAAAATCGCACCGCAAAAACCGCACCGCACCACTCTAAAATTTATAATTTTTTAAATATATTTTTTTATTTTTTAGAATAACACACTAAAATTTATAATTTTTTATTTTTTAGATATATTTTTTTAAATATATTTTTTTATTTTTTAGAATAACACACTAAAATTTATAATTTTTTTATGATAAAATGATTTTGTTTATACTTTTATAATAAAGTTATAATTTCAAGGAAAAAAAAAAAAAAAAAAAAAAAAAAAAAAAAAAAAAAAACCAAAAACTTTGAACCAAAAAACCGCAAAACCAACCCGCAAAACCGCATAAACCCGCAAAACCGAAACCGCAAAAACCGCGTGGATGCGGATCCTCATTTTTTAAAAACCGCATTTTGCGGTGCGGGGCCGTTTCGGCCAAAAACCGCACCGAACCGCCCCATGCTCACCCTTAATAATCACACACCCCATTTAGAACCGAACATTGCCCTCAATGTTCTAAATACGGGATGACAACCCCACATTAAGAACGAAAAAGAGAAATGCACGTTTCTAAATGTGAAGATGGGAAAACAATCTAAGCACATGATCAAAGAACAGAAAAACTCCCCTAGTGTAGACCCGTAGATCGGCAGTAACGAATAAGTCTAGTGGAGCTCAGCCTCGGCTTCCAAGAAAAACTACTCGATCCCGAGAGTCAATCCGATCGGAGCAAATGAAGATCTAGAAGATAAACGCCCATGGTAATGTCGTTCCATGTCCAAATACCACGCCCAGAAATTTGACAATCTTAATAAGTCCTAAAACTCAAAAGAAGTGTCATAGTATAATGTAGTAGAGGGACGGATATAAGGATACGACAATTTATTTATTTTTGGCTTCTCAAGGTTTTTTTTTTTTTTTTTTCAGAAAAATAGAAAACAAAAGAAAAGAAAAAGATACGAAGAAACGGGTTGCCTCCCGATAAGCGCTTGTTTTTTAACGAGTCACTAGCTTGACTCGCCCCGAATTTAGTTGTCCATGAGGTCTAGCTGGAGGTACGGCTCAACCTCCATTGGACTTTCATTCAAAATTTTATGATGAACAAGAACGATCTTGAAAATATCTTTGATGAGGCGTGCCCGTTTTTTAGTGGAAGAATCAACTCCGTCACAAATGAGTATCCCAGGATTGAAAATTTTGTCCTCATTTTCTTATGGAAATGATAGCAAAGTCTCAATCTCAATTAACTCCGCAGAGAAAAAGAATCCACGATCGGATAAAAGATGAGATAACACATTTTGATTAAGAATTAAAAGCTCCTCGGTACTTCCTGAACTTGAGATACGCACCTCGTCCATTAAAGTCTCCGATTCTTTTTCCACCTCCTCCCGAGAAGTAGGAGGAATGGGGGGGGGGGTGGAATAGAAGGACCATCTGTAGTTAAACCACTCCTAGTTGTAATCAAATTAATTTGCTCTCTTGGATTAGGAACGGTGTTGATAGGAAGCACACCCTTAGGTTTTTCTTGAAGCAATTTAAGAATTTGACCAAATGAATCTTGCATATAATTGTATTTGGATTCAAGTTGGTTGTTCTTAATTTCAAGTTGATTAATTTTCTTTTTCAATTCCTCAGTAGTGTCTGGTGGGTTTAAAAGCAAGGGTCGATTTTGAGGGTAAGTGATTGGAAGTGGTTGTTGAAAATTTGTTTGGCTTTGGTTATGGTTTTGGTTGAAGTTGTTGTTATTAGGTTGTTGACAGTTTTGGTTTTGAAAATTATTTTGATTTTGAAAGTTATGATTTTGGTTTGAAATGAAGTTTGGTTAGGTTGAGTGAAACCGGGTGGTCCGAGAAAATTGTAAGAATGATAGCTTAAAAGATTCGGGTTTCCTTGGGGTCGGAAAGCATTCCCTCCCCCATTGTAATTGCCCGTAGCAGCATATACGTCCTCTTGAGTGAAGCCACCGGCGGCTTGACACTTGTAATATGGATGTAGACCACCATAAGTCTCGCAGCTTTGATTAATAGCATGAATTGGCCGAGATGATTGACTCATTCTTAGCATGTTTTGACTAATTTCAGCCAATTGCTTTGTAGTGGCAGCCATTTCAGCTGATGAAGAAGTGTTTGAACTAGATGACTCACTTCTTTGAGCTGAGTTGTCCTAGTCATTGTGATGAGCGGTGATATTCTCGATAAGATCATAACACTCTTTGGGGCGCCTTTTCATGAAGGTCCCGTTGGCTGCAGCATTGATCGTGTCACAATGCCTCAATGTTAGCCCATTATAGAATGTGTCAATTTGAGTGACGGGAAACATATTGTGGTTAGGACATCGATCGATGGATAATTTTTAATGCTCCCAAGCTTCGAATAAAGATTCATCGGGAAGCTGACGGAAGTTACTGATGTCATTTCTTAACTTCGTCACCATAGAAGGAGGAAAGCATTTCGAAAGAAATTTCGTAACCATCTCCTCCCAAGAACGAATCGAGTTCTTTGGTAGACGATCAAACCACACAGTGGCATGATGAGTTAAGGAATATGGAAAGAGACATAAGCGCAGGATGTAGGATTCCCCGAAAAACCCTTATAGTTAATCTCAATGATTAGTGATAATCTTGTATTACCATTTAATAAAGCCCATTTTTGCTGGGAAATTTAAACTTTTCTATTATCATTTATAATATCACGATGCATTTTATATATATATATACATTGTATACACCGAACTTGAGATAACACTTCACACGCAACAACACATTTTCACGAGCAACGACAAGTGACAACACTCACGATAAAACTTAACATATTTATTATAATACGTTTAACGCAAAATCATATACACCAAAATACACTTAACCAAACTTTATTACACCTAATACACTAATCCTAATTCTAAACTACAAAACCAACCGGAACCTTAATAATTTTCGGCCCATCAAACCCACACAACCCATCAAAACCACACAGCCCATCATCACACCAACCTTACTCTTTTCTTTCTTTTCCTTTGTTTTCTTCTAAAAACCGATCACAACCCCCTTCAAAAACCCACTCGTATTTTTAAAATATCGAACATAGCCCTTACATATTTTTACGCCATTATAACCACCACCTAGCAAACTCCCTTTGTACCAAATCCCAGACATGGTTGTCTAATAATGCTACAGTAACGAAGGACATTTTGTTTGTCTAAATTTCGAACCAAGCGTATAAATATAAATCGCGAAACACAACCATATCACACCCCACTTTTTCCTATGACCTTCTAACTATATTCTTAACTTATTTTGATACTTCAAATAAGAAATGAACTACAATAACGACTTGTAGCTCGCTAGCTTAAATCTTGTGCCAATATTAGTAGAAATCGAATATAGAAACACTCCAAAAGCTAGGATACAAAACCTCAACTACCAAATCCCATCTCACACTCAACCTAGGACAGCAAAGCTACTTAGGTGTCCTCCTCAAACAGTAGTCCCAATGATTAAGTCCATGGTCAATGTAAACGTGTGAGATATTTCGTCTATAAAATAACCCATCCAATCTTCCCATTACCCTACCCACCTATCACTTTCTTTCACTCTCAAAACATTCCTTAAAAAGATTAGTAGCTTTCTGTCGAGAGTTGGGGAGCAAATCAAGTTGAAGTAAAAGCATATAAAACGTTTTCGAATAATTACAAGTTCACTGTCTCTCCTTGTGCTTCGTTCGAACAACCACAGCCTCTTCACCACCTTTTCTAAGGTGTGGTATGTGCTTAACCTCTCTTCATTCTTTACACATTGATATCACTCACTCATAACTTGCATGCACTTTATTATACTCGAACGTACTCCATTTCTTTTGTAGCATATAGTCATGTTAGGATAATAAGGATTATATGTGTTAACTCAGCTCACTTTAAAAACCAAATGAGATCACCAAAGTGCACGACAACATTTCATGCATCACTCTTCATTCGAACGCATCATGTTACCTAATATTTTTATTTTACTTAAGTAAATTGCATGAAACCCATATGTGAGAACCCACACTGTGAACAAGTTAGAATTTACTCTACACACTACTTGCACGTTAAAGTATCACAACACTATCATGCATCATCTCCTTACTTCGAACGAATATAGATACTCATTAATATGTTTACGTGTAACCCAACATGTGTCGAACTCCACTGAGGAAGATTTAGAACAACGCTCACACTTTACTAGTACGTATAATATGACCACAACCCATTTTCACGTTTAAAATATCACCCATGCACACCACACGCATGCTTATGTGTCACATTTAAACATCACTCGAACGTATATAAACTATACCTTCCACGTGAAACTGGTAACTAGCAAACACTTACTAAGCATTCTACTTATTAAAAACAGCCTCTCGCCAACTCAAAAATGACCATACAACTCGACTTTCAATCTAACGACTACACTTTATTTTATACGACCTCATAGACCTTCTAACAAATTACATTTTTCGTACGAACATCATGCAAAAATAATCGTGATTCAACCCTTTAAAACAGCCTACGCAAGCCACAGAAACCATATTTGAAAACAAGCCAAAAATAATCAAAGTGTTTGAAACTGGAAAAATCACCTCGATATAACCAACTCGTGACCTGTTTACTTCGAATTCATGAAAGTAACACATATATATTTTTACTCCTCTCGATAGTACACCTGGAAAACTACATTTTTCGTATTTTAACTTCGATCTTATAAGTTCCCTAACACATTCGAATTAAATCGTTTTACATGTTACACGCTAGTATCTAAACCTTTAAATCTAGAAATGTAATTATAATTTTTCGCTTGGGCTTATTTAAAGCCCAATAAGACTTTGCGATGGGTAAGCCCAACAGGCCCACATAATACATTTTCAGAATCATAAAAATAGCCCAAGTTTAAGCCTAAAACAATTTACACACCCCCGCCTCTAAATTTCTTAAAGGGCCACTTAGGTAGCTCGTTAAAGGCCCATTGATATTTAAAATAAGAAAATAATCGAATAAGCAGTTGGAATAAGTTGAAAACCACTTAAATAGGCCTTAGGAAAAATCGTCATAATTTTCTTTGCCTTTTTGTCATTTTTGGACTAAAAATGTAACGCGATCTAACCAAAGGGACTAAAACTGCCAAACTATGAAACGTACGGACTGAAGCTGTGAAAACAGTTTGTACAGGACTTGAATTGACCAATGAATAAACTCCAAGCCTTATATGGACATATGGACAATTTTTGGACTATTTTGGACTATGGACTTGACAAGGACTAACGACATAACGCGAGCCACAGTTAGGGTAAAAGATGTAAAATCTGGAAAGAACAAGGACCAACTGTGATAACTTGACATTCTTAATTTATTTTCACCACACCTTTATCTCATATGCATTTTTACGCATTCTGTTTGCATATTAGTTAATTTTCGATACTTAGTAACATTAGAAATATTTCGAGTTAATATTTCATAACATTTCATTTATTCTTTGAAGATATAACCTTACGAGAGCACGAGCACAATAATCATATATGTAGCATCATTCTGAAAGTAACATCTTCACTTTCAACGATCAGATCGTTGCATGTAACACCCCCTAATTTGGTTTGTGGCAGCGGAAAAATAATTAGGGTGTTACGGTGAGGATCGAGTTAAAATTTCAGAAAAACGGCCCGGAAGGGGCGTTTTGAAAGTTATATGTCATTCAAAGAATATTTTTGATACAAAAATGAATTATTCAATCAGAAATCTCATGAGAAAATGTGATAATTTGGAAAGAATGACATATTTGATTTTACACCATTAAAGTTATCAGAGTAAAAGATGCCCGCTCCGTGTCTTGTCCTGCTCCATTAATTACCTGAGATAAACATGCTTAAAACGTCAACACAATGGTTGGTGAGTTCGTGGAGTTTACTAGAAAAGAACTTTCTTTCAATAAATTTAAAAGGTGTACAGTGATTGTTGAAATAAATACTAATTCTTCATGAAATTAATAACAAGTTGTGTTGAATAAAAATCCACAAGTAATTCATGTATGATCTCCAGAATCATAAGTTTCTAGTTTTCAATGAAAATGAGCTACGTTGCTATATGCTCGAAATGATATGTGGGGTCAACTTTTAGGAGTAACAATATACCAAGCAATCTATGCTGTCTTTTGTAGAGTTCACAATTTAGTCACATACGATAACAACTAAGGTTCAAGTACATGATTCATAATCATAACACATAGTGAAAACATTAATCTAGTGTCTGAAATCTATCAGTGTGGAGTGATGGTTACTAAATACAGCTGTATTTTAATATATATGATACATTCATATATTCATAAAGTTATATTGCCCTAAGCCTCATGATACGCAAACGTTAACAATGTATCGCACAAACGACAAGTATTATACCGCACAAACGGTAAGAATGTATCGCACAAACGACATGTATTATACTGCACAAACAGCATGAATTATACCGCACGAAGCAGTATGAAATGTATCGCACAAACGACATGTATTATACTGCACAAACAGCACGTATTCAATGAGAATCAGTGTCATGTTATGACAAGTAGTTTGGAGTGCTTTTATCCAAGTTCAACATGTAAGGTACGCAAGTAAATTGCAACTAAAATGAGCATATAACTCTATTAGGGAGTATATCGTAACATGTAACCAAGAATAGTAATTCATAGAAAGCTTCCAAGTTCCGTGTTTAAGCTAAGCAAGCAATTTGCACATATAACGAACATGTATTTCTTTCAAGTATGATTCAAACATGTAAAACATAGTTGATAATTTAAAATAAATTATGAGAGCTTTCAGAGTATAAAAATATACTTAAAACAGTTAAAGCATGTATCTCCCCCAAACGTGTTATTAAAACAAGTATTAAAATAGTAGGGGCCACGACTCACCTTAGCCACAGCAAAGCAAAGGTCACACTGACACGACTGGCATCTAGAGCTTATCACAACGTTCTTAAAACATACGGCACGAGGGTACTCAACGGTCTAGAATCGGCACAACCTAGTACGTATACGGTTATCTCAAAATATGGCTCGCACAATAATAAAGTCTATAAAGTGTCATAGTTTTCGTGGATTATTCAGTTTTCCAAAACTTATCAAAAGCTTAGTTTCAATGTTTCGTGTGGTGTGGTAAGATAACCTAGACTCGACGTACAACTCACGCCAAAAAGAATAGACATCAACTAACTCAAGAGGATACTGACAAGAACTCAAACCAAGGAGGACAACTTAAAAGCTAAAGACAAATAAACACCTCAAATCAAATAACTAGTTTGTATGTTTCAGCATTTACCCCGTTATCCCAAATAGTTTGTAAAAATATAAATGCTTTATAATAAACTAATAAGTTTAACTAATGAAATTAGTTTTTCTCGAGTCATCGAGACTTGGGATAAATCAAATATGAACTTTCAATATTTAATAAATTTACGTCTCGCTATTATTTTTGTAAATGTTAGTCTTGGTTTTATTAAATATTTTGTGTCCCGTCCGAGTTTAATATATTATGCCGTCTCAAGTCTCAGCAGGTTCAATGAATCTGCTATCTAATATCATAAGTCAAGTAATGATTCCCAATTGTCTAAGCGTCCAAGTATGATAATCATTTTCCCGTATTCAAATCCAAGTGTTGCAACAATCCTCTTAACTATATCAAACTCGTTTTATTGTTTCATAATTATTATTTCAAGTTTATATTATTCGTTAAGTTTCCCATTTCAACATATTATTGCCGAAACCGTATTAAAACATGACTACGCGAATAAAAGTAACCAAAATAATAAACGTCTCCGCCGTGACTCGAGACGAGTCACGGCTCGAACTCGAGACCAAGTTAATAATCCGCAAACACAACACCAACATCAATAAAGATAACCAACTCCATCCAAATCCGAGTCTCAGACTCTCAGCTAGACCACAATCAATCCAAACACAAACCACATCTAACCAATCCTAAATCCTAACCACAATATCAACAAGAACAATACCAAAATATTACCGAGACCCTAGCGGTCTCGGCTTCAACTCAACCGCAACCAACTGGACCCTTAGGTCACGGCTGCCAACACCGAACGGAAACAACAATATCACCATCCCTGAACTCGCGACTAAACAATCTTAACAACACACTTGTGACTCAAATCAAACAGCCAACTATTCAAACCAACCTATCCGAACTCAAATCCACTCGGGTCAACTCGACTCGAGAACAAACCCGAAACAAACAAACGATTTTCACAAAAATTCCTTACCACACGAATCGGTTTCCAAAACAGTTTGTATCCGGTTTTAATCACAATTAAATATAAACCAGTTTAGAACTTGTTATAAATCCACGAAAAAGATGACAAAATAAATAAAATCGATAAATATATATATAACCAACCAATGGTTCTCGGTTTTACCATGGCGAGGAGGAGGAGAGGAAGGAAACGGCGACTGAAATGGTGGCGGTGGGGACTCGAACTGAAACAACTCTTCCGATCTACTCTTAAATCGTACAATGGATAGGAGAGGTGAAGGGATGGAGGAGCGGCTGTGTGGCGGCAGTGGTGGTGTGGGATTGTAGTGGGTGGTGAGGAGATGTGGAGGTGGCTGTGGTGTGGTGATGGTGTCGCTGATAATACAAGGGAGAGGAAGAGGTGGTTTTATGTTTTCTTTTTCTGAATGTTTATCAAATGAGAGGGAAAATGGAATATATAGACTGTATGATCAAAAGAGTTTTATGGAGCTAAAGGGTACACGTAGATGTATTATGTAAAAATGAAACACGCAGCTAAGTTTAGAAAGGGATGACTTGTAAGTTTTTGAGACATCCATGAATAAAGAGAAGCGTGTAATTCTATTAAGACACAAATCATTTTTATCTATTAAATATGGAATAAGTCGGGTACAAGGTGTAGTTTGATTTCCGGTAATTACTATCGTTAAATTTTTAAGTAACGAAACTTAAAACTGGATAACGTAAAAATGTAACGTTTTATAAAAATATCAAAGTTTATTAATATTCTTTAATTAATAATATTAGCCATGAAAAATAGTTAAACGGAAAACGTATACGTTAATAAAATCTAATAGGGTTTGAATATTTGTATTACGTAAAGAGTCTAATGTAAAATATAAAAATAATAAAGTGAAAATAGTTCATATAAAATATGTAGGCTTATCCAAATCTTGTGTTGGTCGTGAGTATAGTATATTAAAGAAAATTTAAATTTTCCCGTAAAAATGGGTGTTGTTACATGGTAACTAGAGGTTATCTTTAATAAATGGGGATTATCATAATGGACTTTCGTGGGATCTTACATTGCATATCATTAGTTATTCACCATTCACCATTCATACACACACACCACTAGAAATTAGTCAGATTCTCAGATATTTATATATTTACCAGGTTCCGTATCGAAGTTGTTATAATCACCTCTGAGTTTATTTTCACCATCACCAGTAACGCTTAAGGTGAGTCATGGCCTCACTTTTTAAACTCTTTATACTTTTTAAACTCCGTGAGGGGGATACATGCTATAAACAGATCACAAGTATTTTTCTGTATGCTACCTGACTTGATATATGCCTAAGTTACCTTATTTCCACAAGACCCTTTATCATGAGCCATTAATCACTGCGGTGAATGCGAATATAATGAATAGATCTATTAGAGGCTGACGACATATCCCACTAATACTTGGACGAAATGCTTTTAGCTAGTCGTATTAGTCGCGATACATTATATTTGAGAGAAATAGGAATTGGCAAATCACCTATTACACGAGGGCAAAACCTTCATCATTAATTTGATGAACACCTCCGTTTATGCGGTACTTTGTTAACGTTTACGTGTCATGAGACTTAGGGCAATATATGAACTGCGATATCAACTTTTAAACTGATTGTATCTCAATTACAATCTTACTTGTGAATCGAACTGATATTTAAATTTCAAACTCCATGATTTCACTCAACATTATGTTGACTTTTAAGCATGTATCTCAGGAAACTAGTGGAGCAAAGCAGGGCATGGAGCAGGCGTACCTTATCTTAAATAAAGGTGTAAAATAAGGTTGTAATTCAGTTAAAATGATGTTTCTTTGGAGAAACTTTAGCACTCTGATGTAACGCTTTGTAACTGAATTTGTATTATGGACCTATGTAAATTAAAAATGCCTTCTCAGGCTATTTTTCTATAATTCTGTTTTCGATCCTCACAGTAATACCCCAATTTGACTTCCGCTGTTATTTTAAAATTTTGGGGGTGTTACACAGGACGTCATGCGGGACTCCATTTTGCTTCATGTTCTGAGTCACGGTCAAGAACTTGTCAATATCCTTATTAGCATCGTCACCCGGTAAACCATAGTATTGACAACTCTGTTGGACTTGTTGAATCATGTGATTCTTTAGTCCGAAATCCGTAGCCTGAATGGTCATAGGGGCGATCGGACCACCCCAGCCATTCATAGTCGACTGACAGAGTTCTTCCATGGTCCGAAGATCACGAATAGGAGCTTGATGATGAGGTCCCGACGGACCATAATTCTGAGCAGGAGGAATAGGTCCCGGTGGACCATTCGGATTAGGGAAACTCATATTAAAAGACGGATTAGAAAAATTGTTTTGACGATTTCTTTGACTTTTACGAAAAATTCTTTCGGGATTTGAAAATGGAGAGACAATTTCATTCAAAGAGGATCGCGTGCTCATGCACTAGAAAAATAAGA
This sequence comes from Artemisia tridentata subsp. tridentata, assembly GCA_021014915.2. NCBI lineage: Eukaryota > Viridiplantae > Streptophyta > Magnoliopsida > Asterales > Asteraceae > Artemisia > Artemisia tridentata. The sequence continues at coordinate 291,672,827 of CP139504.1, read as the reverse complement.
AAGACAAATATTTTTTGGTTTCTTTATAAATGATTTATGAAAAAGAAAAATATTTTTGGATTTTCAAAAATGATTAATATTTAGGGATTTTTAAAAGATTTTTGAAAAAGGAACTATTTTTGGGTTTTTTAGATTTTTTTTTTAATTATTTTTATTATATTTTATTTTATTTTTATTTTTTTGGAATTTTTGGCAAAAGGAGATCACTTGTGAAAGTAACTCTCAAAAGGATAGGAATCCTAAAGAGAGGATCGCACTAACTTCAACTTCAATGTGAAACTCGTGCACCATTCCCCGGCAACGGTGCCATTTTGATGGAAGTCGTTTTTCAATCAAAAATTATTTATAAAGGAGGAAAGAAAGATACGGATACAAATCAAATTTAACTAAGTATTGTGATAAGTATTGATCTCCCGGATGTCGTTCAGGGAATGGTGGATTTGAGAAAAGCGTTTTAGTTATCGGTTTTATGCTTAGTTATCGAAGATTTTTGGTTTTTTCGATTAATACTAAAAGGGAAGCAAAAAGGGAAGCTAAGGCAAAATATAACTAAATAATAAACTACGGGAATAATTCTAATCCAAAGGGAGACTAAGGAAAATTAAAGCTAAGAGGCAACAACTACTAATAATGGCAAATATATATATGAGAAGGAATATACTTGTTTGGCTATGGTTGATTTTTAGCAAGGTTGCAAAAATCGCGAATCGGTAGTCGGGCGGTCGACCACCTTGTAGCTTGTAATCGGTCTAGGCGGGATTAATCGGTGATTAATCGGATTGGCATTACTGACAAATTTTAGTTATTTCTAGGAAGTTTTGTGTATTTCCGGTATTTCCGGCAAGGTATTTTCTTAAAAAAAAAAAAAAAAAAAAAAAAAAAAAAAAAAAAAAAAAAAAAAAAAAAAAAAATCTTGTAATATACTTAAACAGTTACTATAAGTGATAAAAATAAGTTTACAGTGAGCTTTGGGTGCTTCCAGCAAGATTTATAGGTTTCCGGAAAGTTTGACCACCATTGACCGCCGTTGACCTATTTGTTTGACCCAGTTACATAAATCGGCAAGGTCGGTGGCCTTGTAGCACCTAATCGGCTATTAATCGGCCTTGTAGACCTTTTTTTGCAACACTGATTTTTAGTGATGACTATTTGGTGATTTGGATTGGATAATTGATAATTTAAGATGAGAAATTTGACCCTTGGGTTAATTTACATGCCAGACCAAGTTTATTGGTCACCGGTTTCGTTTACCCAATAAACTCGAGAAAGAAGGTAATTTAATTGAAACAACGATAATCCACAACACTCTTCAAAAGTAGATTTTTATAAAACTTGTTTAAGTTAATTTATTACTAAAAAGCTTTTAACTTTAAAAGATAATAAATTTCTAAAATCTTACGTGGTTCCACTTTTTAATTTTAGTTAAAACAAATTTTATATATTTTTTAACAATACTTTTGGGATTATCGTTTGAATCAAAAGTCCTAAATTAAGGCATAATTATCTTCTCCAAATCACTAATTACTTACCACATAAAATCAACCAATCACCAAACAAGTATATAAATAAAACTACTCTAACATCCTAAATAGAACTAAAAACATGGCATAATTAATTATACTAAGCATGGCAATTAAAGAAATTAAAGAGATTAATGAGAAAGGATTAGAAGGCACCGTAATTGGATAAAAAGGAAGGAAGATAACGGAACAACTAAACTAGATAATCCATCCAAGCGATTAATATACCCAAATCTTCCATAATACCCAAGAATAATCCTTGATAGCTCCTTAATAACCCTTAATCTTCTTTAAAACTCCAAAAGCTTGAAACTTTATGTGATTTGAGGTGAATTGGAAAGAAAATATTGCAACTTTATTAGATTAAAAGCTTAAATTTTGATTTTTAAAACTAATTAAACACTAATTTAGACTAAAAACTATAAAAGCTTAAAACTTTGTTACTAAATAGGATTTAAAAAGATGTTTAGAAACTAATTGAGTGCTTAGGAAACACTAAAAAGCTATTTTTATAAAAGTTTTAAGTAACCATTTTTGTATTTAAAGATAAACACTTTTTAATAAGGAAATAATACACTTTTTATGCTATTTTCGGAATAAAGATAATGCAAGAAACAAAGACAAAGTTTATTAAAAGAGCAAAAATACTAAATTTATTTCACCTAAAATGCTAAGTTCGAAACTGGTACCGAGCAAAAGGAAATGACAGAAAATAATAGGGGTGTGCACAAAAACCGAAAAACCGAATCGAAACTAAAAAAACCGAAAAATTCGAATCGAAAAAACCGCCCCATTTGACAAACCGATGGTGGTGGTTTTGAATTTTATAAAAACCGAATGTTTGTGGCGGTTTTTGGTTTCATAAGAAAAACCGAACCGAGAAAACCGCCCCGCCCCACCTTTAAATATATTTTTATATACAATTATCTATATAAGAGACTTGCTATTTAATTTTAAAAATTTGAGTATACAACTTTATCTATTAAAAAAAAAGCAAAAGTGTTGTTTATTATCTGTACTTTCAAATTTGTTATATTTATATATATTATATCTTTGTTTTCGAGCAATAGTTTTTTTTGAATATTTTTGCGAGCGAAAAGTGCATAGCCGCAAAGAAATGCATTTTATATTTTAGATTCATGTTTGGTTGTTTCATATGTTTTTTCGAAGCTTTGGATTGCTGGATATTATGCTATTATTAATATTTGTTTAAATATTTTTGTTTGAAAACTAGGAATCGTAAACTTTATATAAGATCAAAACTTGCTTGTTTTCAGGTAAGAAAAAACCGAATAAAAACCGAAACCGAACCGATTCAATGTCAAAAACCGAAAAACCGAAACCAAAAAAACCGACACCAATCGGTTTGTAGTTTTTAAAAACCGAAATATATGGTTCAGTTTTTGATTTTACCATAAAACCGCCCCACCTCGCCCCATGCTCACCCCTAGAAAATAATAAAGTTGCAAGAGGTAAAGGAAAAATGATAGATGGATTCTCCTCGAGTGTCGTGCACAACTCTCCTTTTATAATGGGGGGAGTTATAAAGACGGGGGCTATTTGGTTATAAAGACGGGGGCTATTTTTTAGCTCTTTTTTTTTTTTTTTTTTTTTATTTTTTATTTTTATAATTTTGTTTATATCAAAAAGCTATAAACCTGAAAGTGCGGAACAAAAAATATGAAGTTTAATATGTCAAACGCTTAAAACTGTCAAAAATACGAAACAGAAACTGACAAAAATTGTGTTGTACAGAAAAAAATAGGGGACAAAAGGGGAGACAAGGTGTCTGCCACCCTTGTCCCCCCGTATGTAACATCCGATAATTTTCCTCAACTTATTTTATTAGCCAAATATTTATTTTTGAAATCCCTTAGCTTTTATAGTTCCCTAAACTTATTTGAGCTTGAAAAACAAAGGTTATCACTTTGAACGTGAGTGTTATTCATTAACTGAGCCGCACCCTTTTCCGGCCAAAAATTCAAACTCCACCTCACCGGAATCCAAATTCCGGCCACCTCCAAACCTTAGCCAAAGCGTAGATCGAGGCGAGTACGTCATTTCTGGAGAGTTTGAAGACGAGAGGATCTCGTTTGGTCGTGTTTTGGAACTCCACCGCCGCTCACCACCGTGCACCACCGCTCGCCACCACCTCATTTTCTCTCTTTTCTTTCATTGGTAAGCACACGCGCCACCTCTTTCTATTTTCTTCATTTTTTAACGAACCCCTAATCGGTTTAAAACGTATATAAACGATTTTATTAATAAACTAACTAAAACTTGATGGTTTTGATACGAACTCGTGTGGATCTTGGTTTTTAACACTTAACTCGTTCGGACTCGTTACCGAGTCACTTGACTCGGATTCGATTTATATTTATTTTGTGTTGTTTATTGTATTTAAGCTTATATATTGTCCTTGTTTATTTATTTTTGCGTTTTGATATTGTTTGGTTGGGTTTTTATGTTGGCCAATTGGGTTATGGATCGAATAGAGGTGTGTCGTGACTCAAGGAGAGTCACGACTAGTATTTTGTGTAAACCGAACCTTGTGCAAAGTTTTGTGGTCATTTGTAGTTGAGCCGTGACTCCCATCGTTTTGATTATTTGAGTTGTGATATTTGGTTAGTCCTGTTGGTACGAGCCGTGGCTCAAGGGGAGCACGGTCTCGAGTTAAAAATACGTTAACGAGTCCCTTCTTGGTTATTTTTAGATGTAGCAATTTGATATGGTTAATATTTTTGGTATTGAAAAACAAGTCTAGCCGTAGTTATTGATTGTCGAATATTGGTTGAAAACAACACTCTCGGTGAGTGTTGTGATGTGTACCATGAGACACAAAGTGTCGTGGGGACTTGTTTGTAAGCTTTGACCCAAACCGTATGTCGTTTGAGTCGTTAACGAGGTTACGGGAACCTCGAGTTTGTCTTGGCCGTGTTATTGTCGAAACTTAATGTTTTAAAACTAAACTTGAGTGTTGGTTTGTGTTTGGATTTGGTTAATGGGCTAAGGATCCGTTAACATAAGTTGGGTCATATGTCTGTATTGGGCCCATAAGCCCAATAAGTTATGTGTTAGTTTTATTCTTTTGCTAACTTTCATTTTGCTTACTCATTTACTAACTTATTTATATTTTGTTTTGTCAATGGTGTTTCGGATGCTATTTGGGAGTACTTTGGCTATTGATATTAGGTATTGGGGTTTGAAACAAAACCTATGCTTGGATGATATTGGATTTGTTCGTTATTTGATTTACGGTATTAGCCGTTGGACTTATGGACGATTTTGTACTTCGGACACAAAATGGTCGATAAACCCGACACTAATATTTACACGAATGATACGACGAATAAACAATTTACATTTGTATAAACTTGTATAATTTGTATAAACTTGTATTCATTTGTATTAATTTGTGAAATTGTAATAAATAGACTTGTTATTCAAAAGTCGTAATGACTTGGGAATGTAGAATAAACGGACGCATCATGTCCAAATTTTATAAAAACTATTTTACAACTTAAACGATTACGATTTGCGAATGTTATAAACTTTTCTAATCGTAAACCTTCTGTCAAATGAATGTTTCTTTTCTAAACCATAACGTTTTATCAACTATTTGAGCTACGGGGTAAAACACCGAAACAACTTATTGACTTTCTTCTTTCTTATTTCGTTTTCTCATTTCTTTTTCTTATTTCTTATTTCTTACTTCTTTTCTTTATTTATTCTTGTATTTGTTTGATTGTGTTTCGCTGAATTTTATCGTCTTATCGTGATTTGATCTTGAAACTATACTTTCTAAAAACCACACGAGATACAAACGATTACTTCTTTTCATTGCCATTAAAACTAAATCCTTTAACCAACAACGCGAGTATTCCACGAACGTTACTTTTATATATTACTTTGGAGTATTATTTTTTTCTGAAATTTGTTACTTAAATAACTAGGTTGTGCTGAGGGCTGTCTGCTGTGCTCTACTATCTGATCATATTATGATATCTTGTTTCCTCTACTGCTAAGGTGTGATTCATAGCCCCACTTTTTACTTTTAAACTATTTATAAACCCATGGGGGAGATACACGCTACTTACTTTTTATGAACACAATTATTTAAACGTATGCTTTCCTGATTATGAAGCTTATGCTAAGTACCGTTATTGCCACCAGCAAGTCCCTTTATCATGAACCATTAATCACTTGCGAGTGAGCGCGAATATAGTATATAGGCCTATAGGACTGACGCACACCACTCTGTTGACCAAATAACCAACACGTGTGTGCTATATTCGATTTACCTAGGTAGACAGCAAACTACCTACTTGAGGGCAAATTTGAGATTTATTATTATTGTTTACATCAAGGTTATTGATGCCGGTTAATGTTTTGCGTGTCTTGAGCTTAGCTAATTATGCGACGCTTTATCCGATATTTGTATTTGTTACTCATATCATCCATACTTTATAAATCTTGTGTTCAACTACTTATTTCTAATCCTATGGATTTCACTCAACCTTTGTGTTGACTTTTTAGCATGTTTTATCTCAGGTAATTGAAGTATTGCTTTCTGGATTTTGGAGTGGCATGACGACTATTGATGGCTATCTACTTTCACTATCTTTATTTACTATCATTCGATAAACCATTTTAACTTATTATGTCTTTTTGAGTGCTTTGCACTACTGGGAACCTTTTTATACTTTGGTGTTTTGTTATGAATCGAATGATATGTTGATTTGGTTTTAAAATGACTCACTTGAGTTCGTTTCTATTATTGTGGCTGTCATCTCATTAGGTAACACCCAACTTTATTTCCGCTGCAAATTATAGTTTATTCCGCTGCAAAAACATATTTTTCTCGGGGTGTTACATACGGTGACGACCAGATTTCGGTATAACTTCTTGAAAAAGAGATGTAATTAGCGTGTGTGTTTTAGAGATTGGGAAATGTTTGGGTAGTTTCTTATCAGGGAAGTGTGTAGCTAGTGTGTTTCTTTCACACATAAAAAAGTTTGTTTTTCTATGACTAGAAATAAGAAAGAAAAGAGTTTGACGAAATGTAACTTAATTATTTTTGTTTCTCTCATACTTACTAATAAAAAAATTGAGAGTGTAGTTTAGGTTGGACTTTTGGTGGGTGGAGTTCTTGAGTTTAGATTGCGGCGGGTTTTGATTTTAATGGTTGATTTTAAAAAGTGGTGGGATGATGATAAGTTTTTAGGATATGAAAAGAAAGAGATATTGGAAATAAGTAGTGGTGGTAGTTGCGATGAAGAGAGAGAGATAAATAATGTATCAAGTTTATTTTTTTTAACCAAGGAAAAAATCTGGTGAATAGTTAAAATGACCATAGTACCCTTATATGCAAGTCACAAGAGTGATTTTAATGGTCAGACTTGACGTCCGTTTGGTCAAGGGATTGTAAGTGTTAAGGGATTCAGAGTTAGTGACGGTTAGTGCAAGAAAAAGTCAAAGGACCAAGAGTGTGAGTCAGTGTAAACCACAGGGACCGTCTTTGTAATTTACTCTTTTAATTAAATATGTTAGGTGTGTACTTATAAAACGTACTTTCATTTTAATACTTATAATTTCGTGCATCTACAAATTTTTGGTATTACAGTTAAATTATTTATCATTATCTGTATTTTAGTTTTTACACCGTATTCTAGTTAAATTGTTATCTAAAAAATAATCAAGTAAATGGTTAATAAATTTACTCACTCAAACTTCACGTTAATTATACAAACTATCAAAGTCTCAATTATGTTCCATTGTTATGAAAATATACAAAATGACTAATGTTTAAAACATTTATACATGCATTGTTAAGTTGTACCTATAACTACTACGAACCAACATTATGTACAATTAATTTATGCAACTGCATAAATAAAATAATTCACATAATCGAGTTTGAGAAATGTTATATGTAAGTCAATCAAACATAAAACTTTCACAACAATGAAACACGAATTAACCTTTGGGTGGTTTCTATAATCATGATAAAGTTAGAGTAACTAAATTGGAACAAATGTCAAACTTTGTTATTATTTCATGATTTTCACCATTTAAATATAACAAGGTTTCAAGCCCGTGCGTTGCGGCAGAGTGCTAGCACACGATAGTGTTGAGACAGTTGGATCTGTAAACGATAATTTTGTAAACATCGAAACCGTTAAATTTTTTCTCAATCGAGATCGGCTACTTATGTGTAATTTTTTTTGACGTGAGAGCATCTTTCCTAAGCAATTTTTTTAGAAAAGCCTTTAGTTATTGCTGATATGCTGAAGCCAACGACATTACTCTTTAGTAATTCGGTTTTCGAAAATGATGGCCAAACCATCCTCCGAGTATTTAATTCGGTTTTGTGCAACATGATGGACCACAGGCTTCAGTTGCTTGCTACACACTTTTAACAACTTTAAGTCTTGGTAACTAAGATGAAAATTCGGATCGTCATCATGACTTACATCTCCAAACCCAAGCTGCATATCTGTACCCCAAAAGAAAACATCCAAACACGAACACATCTACTTTCTGAGTAAATCGCGGCAACCATTAGTCCACCACACAAACGGCAATTAAAACATATGAACAATATTGCAAAGACTTTAACAACATATATTGTTCAACAATCTACCCAACAACACAATTGCATACAAACCTAAACAAAAACCATAAAGTATTCAACCCCATACATCATCAGGTCACCACCGTGACTGATGACGTATAGTCTACACCCGGGTCACGAACCCGATTAGTAAACAATACTAATAATTAAGCCCACCACGTATGGGCCGCAACTGGACTACCAGTTATGCGGCTTGGGCCGACAAGGCCCAAGCCCAAAGTTATTTCCGGATAGGATATCGAGTATCTCCTAAATAAAGGGGATATATACTAAGTATCCGATGTCGGCTAACACGCCGAGGAGTAGGGAACACGAAACCTACTAGGGTTTCATGCATATATAAAGGGCACCCAAGCCCTCGGTAAAGGTATGATCCACTGAAAACCCTAACTCTTCGCTAAAACCCTAAATTCGATTACTTACTCTCACGCCGGAGGATAATCGGGGGAGACAATCCCTCGATAAGCCTAACGGTGTTTGTTCTTTTTCTTAGTGCGCAGGTTCCATCAAGCATTAAGAGTTAATTGGTACGAGAATAGAAGTCCTCACAAGGAACGCCCAATTTTTGTATCAACAAGTGGCGCCATCCGTGGGACCCTACACTAAGAATTTTACCAAAAACTAGAATGACGAAACACGGAAGTCACAAGAGTCCGCATGGGAAGAAAGCGCATGATGACCCACTAGGGAAGAAGCATCAAGCGGATGCGCCCCCTAAGCAGGCCCCTGGGACAACCAGCACGCCTAGAAGCTTAGGAGCGTATTCAGATCTGGTCTTTCCTACAGTGGAATCACTTACCAAAACTACCCCCGCTGTTACAACAAGTACTAGCGCGGTAGAACTGGAGCGCACTCCTCTTAACATGCCAGAGGTGAACTTCACTGAACCTCCCAATGCGCCTATCCGAAACAAGGATCCTACCTTGGAAACAGACTCCATCGTGCTAGAGGGAGTCACTTCCGAATTGGCGCCAAGCGACTTTGTATCTCAAAACTACGAAGCCTTGACTGCGCTCATGCGAGAGGAGGCAAAGAAGAGGTCAAGCCAAAGTCTGCACGCCAGGCTCAACTTCGACCCTGAGCATGAGGCGTCCCCAACGCGCTACCGAAAGGAAAGACACGAGAAGGATAGCCGCAAACAACCAGTGTTTACCAGGATTGGAATGAGGATTATGGATGATGAAGCAGCCGATCTTCAACATCTGGAAGAGCCTGAAGAGGGGGAGCGGCGCGCCAATGTCCACGCTAGGCTTGGCAGTCGCAGGATCCAAGATAGGCTTGGGCGACGATGCTCCCCAAGTGAAAGCCCCTCAAGCTCTGACTCTGAGGATAGTCGGCGCAAGCGCCGCAGAGGAGCAAGCTCAGACTCTGATGATAATCGACGCAAGCGTCACAAAAGAGTTCGCTCATCTTCAAGAGATTCCTCGGACAGCGAGACTGGACACTGGAAGTCAAGAGGAAAGTACCACGACCAGGAAGACGAAGACATGTCTCTTCCCTGGCGTCGCCAAAAGGTTGATGCGTTCACTAAGCGCATCAGCGATTTTTCGGAGAATAAGAAAAGGCGCATGCCTGTTAACGTCAAAACATATGATGGGACAGGTGATCCTGACGATCACCTAAAAATTTTCGAATCAGCAGCCACTATCGAAAATTGGCCACAACCTGTGTGGTGCCATATGTTCAACTCTACGTTAGTAGGGAATGCGCGCAACTGGTTTAGCAAGCTTCCACGTAGAAGCATCGATGGGTTTGAAGAGTTGCGCAAGGCGTTTCGCTTAAACTTTACTCAAAGGAAGAAGTGCGCCAAAAACCCTGTCGAACTTGCTAGGGTTAAACAGCGACAAGGGGAATCCACAAGCGCTTTCATGGAACGCTTTAAAGACGAATGCATGCAAGTCAAGGCATGCCCAGAAATACTAAAAATATCGGGTTTTATGAATGCAATCAATAACCCAGATCTGATTAAAAAATTAAACGATAAGGTTCCCCTAACTTTTGACGAGCTCATGAAGCGCACGAGGTCTTTCGTCCAAGGAGAAGCAGCCGCCGCGGATAGCAAGAAAGGCTACTCGAGCTATAGGCCACAAGAAGAGTCAAGGAGACAATCCAATGACCAGAGTGGCAATCGTAATAGGAGTTACCGCACCCAAGGCGGTGGAAGGGGAAACGACAAGTACACCCCATTAACAAAAACTCCAAAAGAAATATTCGCAACGGAAGGGGCTAACTTCCCGAAACCACCACCAATGCGCACCCCAGAGGATCGGCGCACAGGGAATGGCTATTGCGAATACCATGGACAGAAAGGCCACACAACCAACGAGTGCGTCCAACTGCGCCAATTGATTGAGAAATTGGTAAAGGAAGGAAAGATGGACCACCTCGTAAAAAACATCAGAGAAGGGAAAGACAAACCAAAATCAGGGGCCAAGAAGGAGACATCAAAAGAAAAGGCAGATATCATCTACATGATACACCCATGGCAGCGCGCGACAAGACAGAAGGTCAGTCAACGGTTTTCTAAGGAAAACGAGATTTCTTTCCCCTCCCTGACTGCGAACAACGCAGTGGTGGACCCACTTACCATTGAAATACATACGGGGGGTCACGACATCCGTCGCATGTATATAGATGGAGGTGCATCCGCTAATATTATATATGAACACTGTTTCAAGAAACTGCGACCTGAAATACAGAGTCAGTTGATCCCAGCCACACACCGCTCACTGGCTTCACAGGGGAGAAGATATGGCCCATGGGGCAATTGCGTCTATTTGTAGAAGTTGGTGACAAACCACACTCTACAGTCACCTGGATGGACTTCATGGTAATCAGATCCCCCTCTCCGTACAATGGCATCATCGGGAGACCTGGAATATCATCTATCCGCGCCGTACCATCCACAGCGCACGGGATGCTAAAGTTCCCAGTGGAAGGAGGTATTGTCACTCTTTACAATACCACCATACCACCCAAAGAATGCAACGCAGTGACAAACGACGTAAGCGATGCTCCAGAACAGCGCATAATCAAAGTCCCAAACCTAAAGGTCGCCATCCACCTCGACTACCCGGACCAACAAGTATCTATTGGCGGGTCTCTGTCTGACAAAGGCAAATCAGCTATATGCGCACTCTTGCAAAATAACTTAGATATTTTTGCATGGGAGCCAAAGCACATGACAGGAGTGCCACGTTCTATCACGGAACACAAGCTACAAATCCGACAAGGATATCCTCCAATACGACAGAAAAAGCGCGGACAAGCCCCAGACCGCGCAAAAGCCATCCTGGAAGAAGTACACAAATTAGTAAACGCAGGTATCATGCGGGAAGTGTACTACCATGACTGGCTCTCTAACCCAGTAATGGTAAAGAAGAGCGATGGCAGTTGGAGAATGTGCGTAGACTTCACAGACCTCAATAAAGCATGTCCACAGGACTGTTACCCGCTACCGGAGATAGACTGGAAGATCGAATCTCTGTGTGGATATCCCTTCAAATGCTTCCTGGACGCATACAAGGGATACCACCAAATTCAAATGGCGGAGGAAGATGAAGAAAAAACGGCCTTTCACACAAGTCAAGGGGTCTATTGCTATACAAAGATGCCCTTTGGCCTAAAAAACGCAGGAGCAACATACCAACGATTGGTAGACACTGCGTTCGAGAAACAAGTAGGCCGCAACTTGGAAGTATACGTCGATGACCTCGTCATCAAAAGCCATACTGAGGAAGAACTAGTGCGCGACATGGAGGAAACGTTCAAAACACTGAGGAGAATCAACATGAAATTGAATCCCAAGAAGTGTACATTTGGCGCTACAGAAGGCATGTTTCTCGGGTATCTAATAGAACCCGATGGGATCAAGCCTTGCCCAGAAAAGACCCAAGCAGTCATTGACCTCCCCTCACCACGCACACTGAAGGAGGTCCAGTCCCTAAATGGCAAACTAGCCGGACTGAACCGATTCTTATCTAAATCAGCGGACAAGTCACTTCCCTTATTCAAAACACTCAAGAAGTGTACAAAAAAGGGAGACTTCAGGTGGACCGCGGAAGCAGAAGAAGCCTTCCAACAGCTCAAACAGCACATAGCAGCGCTCCCAAAGCTTGTCGCACCCCGACCAGGGGAAGAGCTGATCATGTACCTATCTGCGACCCAGGGAGCAGTCAGCGCAGTGTTACTGACAGACAGGAACTCTGTCCAAACACCCATTTATTTTGTTAGTAAGGCGCTCAAAAAGACAGAGATTAACTACACCGCAATGGAGAAGTTGGTCCTAGCCTTAGTATTTGCAGCAAAAAGACTGCGCAGGTATTTCCAGGCGCACCCAGTAGCTGTTATCACAGACCAACCCATCAAACAAGTTATCTCGAAACCCGACGCATCGGGACGCCTACAAAAATGGAGCGTTTTACTGGGTGAGCATAACATATCATACAGACCGCGCACTGCAATTAAAGGGCAGATATTGGCCGACTTCATTATCGAGAAGCCAGATACTGACACTACACCTGCGACAAGCAAGGGGGAACCTCAAGAACCATGGATCCTATTCACTGATGGATCCTCATGCGTAGATGGATCAGGAGGTGGCCTTATTCTCACTAACCCAGAAGGAGCTGAATTCACATATGCTCTGCGCTTTGAATTCACAGCCACGAACAACGAGGCAGAATACGAAGCACTCCTGGCTGGGTTACGCATCGCAATTCAAATGGGGGCACGCAACTTAGAAGCGAACGTCGATTCACGGCTAGTTGCTAACCACGTGTCAGGCGAGTATGTAGCAAAGGAGGAACACATGATCCAATACCTCGAAAAAACCAAATCTCTGATCCAGAACTTCGATAGGTTTACCATCAAGCAGGTTCCCAGGGGTGAAAACAGGAAAGCAGATGCGCTGAGCAAGATTGCATCCACCAGTTTCGCACATTTATCGAAACAAGTATTGGTGGAAACCTTGAAAAATAAGTCAATTGAAGAGATGGAAATATCCACAGTGATAGAAGAAGAAGGCCCTACGTGGATGACACCAATCATTGACTTCATTAGTAAGAGCATACTCCCCCAAGACCAGAAGGAAGCTAGAAGAATCCGGCGCACAGCGCAGCGATTCGAGCTTAGAGATAACGTCTCATATAGACGCTCATTCCTGCAACCATGGCTCAGGTGCGTTGGACCTCTTCAGGCAGACTATGTAATTCGAGAGATCCACGCAGGCTCATGCAGCATGCACTCAGGACCACGGTCCATTGTAGCGCGCGCACTAAGGTCTGGATACTATTGGCCAACTATGCACCGTGACGCGCGAGACTTGGTACGGAAGTGCAGTGATTGCCAAGTTCACAGACCCATTCAGCGCCGACCACAGCATGAGCTAACGCCTATTACATCGCCATGGCCATTCCACAAATGGGGTATCGACATCGCTGGACCTTTCCCTATTGCCGCAGGCGGATTGAAATTCCTTATTGTAGCAATAGACTACTTTACTAAGTGGATCGAAGCAAAGGCAGTAGCGACCATAACAGGTAACCAGATAAAACGATTCGTGTGGGACAACATAGTGTGTCGCTTTGGATTACCTGGTGAAATTATCTCAGATAACGGAAAACAATTCCGTGATAACCCGTTCAAAGATTGGTGCGAACAGCTGAACATCACGCAACACTTTGCGTCAGTAACTCATCCACAAACCAATGGTCTGGTTGAACGCGCAAATAGAAGCCTAGGCGAAGGAATCAAAGCGCGCCTGGACAGACACAAAGGAAGATGGGTAGAAGAACTATCACATGTTCTCTGGGCGCACCGAACAACCATCAAGGTTAGTAACGGGGACACTCCCTTCTCTTTGGTCTATGGGACAGAAGCTGTAATACCAGCTGAAATTGGAATGCCAACCATCCGCACTGCGGAAGTTAATGTGGCAACCAATGATGATGAGCGGCGCATAGACTTAGATCTATTGGAAGAGCGACGTGAACGCGCAGCAATACGTGAAGAGAAAGCCAAGTCACGAATGAAAGGATACTATGATGCCAAAGTACGCAGCACGTCATTCAGACCAGGTGACTTCGTATACCGCGAAAACGACTCAAGCCGCGCAGAAGACACTGGTAAGCTAGGACCAAAGTGGGAAGGACCTTACGAGGTCATAGAAGCACTTGGCAATGGAGCGTACAAGCTACGCGACAAGGACGGACATGAGCTACAGCGAACATGGAACGTCCGCAACCTGAAGCGGTGCTACCTTTAAAGCGGGCTACGGCCCAACATGGACACTCACGCACTTTAGAAAGTGCCCCCAATAAAGATCCATGTAATTTTATTTTTTAAGTATTATCTAGATAAGCATTCTTTTTTAAAAACTTGCAAGTATTAATAAAACGTTATGGTTTCTAGCTAACTCCATAACACATTTAACTCTATTGTTTGCATCTTTCATTATCATGTTTCAATATTGTTATAATTTTGCCTACATGGCGTGCATGCACACACTAAGACCCACGATGGCAGAAAGGATGAGTAAACCTAATAAACAACTCGTTGAGTAAGAGGGTTGAAAACCCATCAACTTTGGATCACGAATCCTTGTTAAACACCTTGCGCTCAAGACGTTGGCGCAAGTTCCTTACGCACCCCACGACGGATGCGCAATAGAGCACACTGTGCGCGTTTAACAACTCAGGAAATCAAGACTCTTGACTCCTTCAAGTAAAATACGACAAGTAAACTTATAAAATACATAGACGACTATGATTTCTCTCTTTACATTAAGTTGGAAAAATTCAATTAACGACTACGGTCCTGATTGAACAAATATTCGTCAACCAAGCCTTCGATGGTGATCAAAGGAATAATGGGGTGTTGAGATTGCGCCAAGCTTGTTCTTAACCTGAGAATAAGAAATACAAAGACACTACGTTAAGTGATTGCGCAGGGGTTGGACCCTGCGAACCACCTCCGGCGTGCGAGTAAGTATGTGTGATGGTAATGTAGGTCGTAAATTTAGAGAGTGAAGTTAACTTGAAATTTACTTACATTGTTCTTGGCCCGACTATGCTATTTATAGGTGAGAAAATAGGACATAGTGGGCGGTTGCACATAGTTCGGAGATCATGGGGGCGTCCCATGGAAAGTGGTAACCGCTAGGGCTTTGTAGCCCACGATCTCTGTTTTGGCGGGAAGCCAAAGGATAGAGGAGACGTGGGTTTGACCAGGTCTGGATGATCCTTCGTGTTAGTCCCTTCGTCAGGAATACCCCGAAGGGCTTAGGGCTTCGATTGGCGGATTCCCACATGGTAACCATTCGCAGCCGAATGGTTTTACGCCAATGAAACGTATTAGAAGGTTAACCTGGGCCTCCGAAGGGAGGGCTTTCTACAGGCTCGAAGGGGAGTCCTTCGACCCATTAGGAGGGTACATCATCAAGCCCCCCAGTCGAAGGCAATATATACGTACGAGTATAAATTGCTTTCGACTCAAAAAACCTTATACACTCTATCCCATTTATCACAAATTCGGACGAAATGAAGATAAAGTGCTTTAAATAAATTCAAACGCAATAAGCAGTACTCTATCCCTCTAATAAAAAGGAAAGCGTCTAACTGAATTCCGCATTAAATGCAAATCATCATTATCCGGCCACTTGCAAACCCTTAATTGCCACTTCTTTGGTAGTCGCAAAACGTCATTTCAAATTTAGAATCCATTTGAAATCCGCTTAGATAGTAAAGAAAGTGTACACGTGTTCGGTTATGATCAAAGATTTCATGAGTATTTAATCTTCGATACGTTAAACCCTAGAATACTTTTACCTCCGCCCAAAATATACACAACTCTGTGTCATTGTGCTTCCATTGGAATCTAAAAGGTAAAATTCCACCATCTTTCTTTGCTCTCCTTACGTTATTTATGAGTATGGCTGCAAAACGAATAATTAAAGAACAAACTTGTACCTTGTCGAAACAAGCATTGTCTGATTTTCTGAATGATTATCCCATACCCTTGGAATATAAAATCATGCTTCCCAGTAAAAAGCAAAGTATTTTTGATGCTCCGAAAGGATTTGTAGGCTTGTATGTGCATGCGTTTACACAATCAAACTTTAGGATTCCCATCCACCCTCTTATTTTGGAGTTTTTGCAATATTACAAGGTGCACATTTCAAGGTTTAATCCATTTGGTTTAGCCAAGTTGACAACTTATATTGTGATGTGCAAAGCGTATGGCTTTGAGCCTTCATTGACTGTGTTTAGAGGCTTTTGCAATCTCTACCCTGGTGGAGATTGGGTAACTATTGCAAAAAGGAGTGAGTATGATGTCCCACACCTATTAACTAAACCTTTTTCAAATATTCGAAATTGGAAAGGTCAATTTTTTTATATTGAGAGTACCATCATACCCTCCGAGTATCCTGAGTTGTTGGCCGAAGGGAATAGGTTTGATGAGAAACGATACAATGACCCGTTACCTTATGAGGTGAGAAGTGAACTTATGTATCAACGTCTTGCACGTCATCCAGTGGATGTACAAACGTTTCCTGAGCCCATCTTATTCATGGCTGGCATTGCTAAGAGTTGGGAAGAGTCTCCATTGCTTCCTGAAATTATTTGTGAAGGAGAAAGTATGTATAATTTCTTATTTCATAAATAAATAACTTACCTGCTGATATTCATCTCTTTTCCTTTGCCTGTGCAGAAATGGCTTTTCGAAACTTTGTCGTGGCTGGAGGTGCCAAGGAAGTGAGCTTTATGCCAAGGGACCCTCAAAATACAAGTTACGGAGCGGGATCTCCTTCCATCTCTGTCAATAATAATGATGTTGATGTCTCTCCACCCAAGCCTCTGGCTGTGCTCCCCCCAGTCGAAGCAGTTGGTACTGAGGAAGCCCCCAGGTAGTGGAGGACATTGGTGATTCTGATGATACCCCTTCCGGAGGTGATCAGCTCAGGATTGTGGGGTCCTCCGGCATCGCTGATAGAGTTCGGACTAGAAAGGGTACTAGTGCCAAGGCTGCAAAGGCTGCTCCCAAGAGAAAATTGAACATTCCTACCCCGACTTCCCGAACCACCAAGCAAAAAACAGAGAAGTCTCGTGGGAAGACCATCATGTATGCTCCGGAAGGACTGGCTGATGAAGATGACATATCTGGTAAGCGAAAATTCTTCCAGTCTTTCTTCCTTTCCGTAATATTCCGTGTTTGGCTTATATTGCTTTCGTCTTAAAGGTTTGCCAGATACGAAGGAATTGCCCAACTCTCTCTCCTGCCGCTTGCTTGTTGAGAATGTTACTCCTGCCTCATGGAGGAAGAAAATGAATGAAATGTCCATTGAAGAACTTTGCGATCTCAACGACAAAAGTTACATCCGACAAGCAATGCTGGACAGTCATCTGAGCTTTCGCACCAGGGGATTGCTTAATAGGGTCCAGGAAGCGAAGGAGGAGGTTGCTGCTGTTGTTGCCAGAGAAAAGGAGAAGAGAGAAAAATTATGCTGAATTGGAGAAGAGATGCGATGAAGCCATGGAGAACTTTGAGAAACATCCAAGGTATGAGGCTCTTCAAGACAGGATTGATAGTCTTGAAAAACAGCTTAAGGAGTCACAGGCAGAATGTGGTAGGTTAATTCTTGAGGAGGCTAAGGTCGTAGGCTATGAGAACCAGGTGAGTGCCCTGGAATCCAAGTGTACTGGGTTGGAGGTTGAGAGAACTAGACTAGTGGAGCAGGATGCTAAACGTTGTCAGGAGGTTGATAGGTTGAAGCTTGAATGTCAAAGGTTGAAAAAAGATAGGGCTGAGGTCGTATCGAAGGTTGTTCCCTATATTGCTATGGAATTATATCATAGCGATGAGGTGGGAGTGGTTGTGGGTAAACTGGTGAATGCAGCCATATTCCATGGCAAATGCACAACTTTGGAAGAGATTGCCGAAACTAAGAAACCCGTTGTGCTTTCAGATGTGCCCTACTATCGTCCAAATTCCGTTCAGGAGTATGATGAAGCTGGTAATGCCTTTACCACTGCAGTTTACCCCTTTCTTGCCGAAGCAACCAAAGATCCTTCAGCCTCCATCGAAGATCTCCTTTCCAAAAATCCCAAGAGTATACAGCCTCCGTCTCCAACTAAAAGAACCTTGTCCGAGAAACCTAAGTCTGCGACTCATCAAGAAGATCCAAACTCTTCCATCAACAAATGAAGGCTGCCATGTTGGCAGTAATTTAGTCTGTAAGGGTGGCGTGTACCCTTTGAAACAATTTGTTTGTGCTTAAAGGCTGATGCCTTTCTTTAAGACAATTTAGCGTGCTTTTATCAGGCTAGTGCCTGTTTGAATGGCTTGTCTGGGCTTCGTCCCATAACTTTGAACAACTGTCCTTTTTGAAAACGGCTTCGCCTGTGCGTAGTCTTTATGACTCTTAATTTGAAGGAGTATCCTTCTTTTTTAATGCCATGCTTATCTTCTCTTACGCTCATTACTAGAACGTAAACATACAACCTAAGGTTATAACCTTATTGTGTGTATTTTGGACCAAGATTTTATGCAATCGTATAATTTGACTGCGACAGAGGGTTGCGACCCACTCCGTCTTTATCCTTAAGTTACAGAGGGCTTCAAACACCCTAAGACTTTATAGGAAAGCTAATGTGAATTGTAATGGATGTTAATGTTATACAAGACATGTGTCTTGCTTCATCCTTCGACATTGAAACTTGTAAAGTACTTGGCTGGATAAATCTATGTTGTATAAAACGAAACAAGAGATTTTGAGGGAAACATACTATATCATTAAGTGGGTAGGGAGGATTACATCATTTGAAAAAATGAACACTAGACACCTACCATTAATGCTTTTTTCCCATGTGAGAAGACTACGTTACATGAAATTGAAAACAACTAAATGCTTTTAAAGGAAGGTAAGTTCTTATATGTAAGACTTACGAGAGCTTGTATCATGTCCAAACTTGTTCACGACATCTTTTGTTTTCCATCCTTCGAGCTTCCACGTCCTTTTTGTAACCGTAATTCTTCTTTGACGCTGGGCTCTTTCGTTTGGCTTCGTTTGCTTTTATTCGAAGGACAACTTCCTATATGCCCTCAAGGCTTTGGGAAGTTTATCTGCCCATTTATGCTGATATTGCCCTAACTTCGTCTCAATTTCGGTGACAATATCCTTGTCAACACAAATGAATCTTTGCTTCATGTTCAGGCTTTTGCAGAAAGAAGGGAACACTCCTTCAGCAAAGTGTGGCCCTTCGTAAGAGGTGATAACTTGTGGAATTCCAAATCTGAATATTATGTGTTCCCACATGAACTCTTCCACATCTCTTCCTTTTGTTGATGCCAACGGCTTGGCCTCGACCCACTTGGTGAAATGATCGATGGCTATGACCAAGAATTGTACCCCTCCGGGAGTTGATGGTAAGGGTCCAATTATGCTGACTCCCCATTGATCGAAAGGTCTTACAGTCATGCTAGGTGTCGCATCATACTCTAACAGGTTATGGGCTTTGGAGTGTGTCTGACATACCGTGCATGCTCTGATTGCTTCCCTTGCATCTTCTAGTACGGTTGGCCAGTAATAACCCCATTTTGTTACCTTTGCGGCGATGGCTCTAGGGCTTGTGTGTCTTCCACAGAACTCTTCATGAGCATTGCAGAGAATGATCGAAGCCTGTTTTAACTCGATACAGCGGAGCCAAGGAGATGAAAGACGCCTTTTGTAGAGATTATTGCCTATGAGCCTGTACTGTGGACTTTTGACTTTGATTCTTCGTGCCGATTTTGACTTATCGGGCAAAATGCCGCTTATCAAATACATTTTGATTGGTTCTATCCAGCTGGAGTCTTCATCAAATGTTTCACTTCTTGCAATTGATCTGGTGGCCAATTCCTCTACTAAAACCTCACGGGGTAGATGAGCAAAAGCAGTCGATGCTAATTTGATTAGGGCCTCCGCCCTCTTGTTTTGGCTTGTGTGGACATGTTTCACTTTGTATCTTTCGACACCCTGAAGGACTTTTTTAACCTCGTTCAAGTACTCCTTGATTATTGGCTGCCTTGCTCTGCGAGAACCCTTGATTTGACCAGCGACTAAAAGCGAGCCCACGAAAATAGAGAGGTTATGAACCTCGAGACCCTTTGCGAGTCGAAGGCCAGCCAGCAAGGCTTCGTACTCTGCTTCATCTTTCGTGGCCTTGAATTCAAAACGTAGCGCATAACTGTACTCCTTTCCCTCCGGATTTATTAGGATTAACCCTGTTCCGAAACCATTGAAGCTTGAGGCTCCGTCGGTAAATAATTTCCATTCTTCCGCCGCTGCTGGGAGAGTTTCTCCATTTGGGCTGTGTCCGGAAGGTGTTTCGTTGAGGACTTCTGCGAAAGTTTGCCTCTTGGTGGAGCTTGGGTTATCACGTTTTTTCGATGATCCTGGAGCAGGCAGGTCAATAGCTGCTTTGAATTTCGAAGGATTGATTTTGACTTCTTGCTCTGTCGACTTAGTGGATTTGAATCCCTTGAGTCGATAACCCTTGCCATAGAGCTTGTCATCAGTTCTCGGTGTCGGAGGAGTTCTGGTGCTCCTAGGACGTATCCCCTCGAAGATCTTCCCTTCGGCTTTGTGTGGCTTCTCCAATTCTGCTGTGAAACTATTTGGATATTGCTTTTTGCTTACCATTCTTCGTTCTGCACGACGCTTTTTTGTGATGATATCTTCTTCCTTATCCGCACTTCCAATAACATCATTCGGAGGCTTTTTAGAGCCTTCCATCTTTTTCTTGCTATCCTTCGGACTGTGCTCAGAGAATACCGTCCCTATTCCGTTGGTTGTGTGAAACTTTACCGCTGCATGTATAATGGAGACTACTATACCCATCTTTTGCATAGCGGTCCTCCCTATCAACAAGTTGTAAGGAGAGTCGGACCTTACGATAGTGAACATGAGGGTTTCTGTCCTTGCGATCCTGCCTTCTCCGATTGTTATTTCCAGCGGAACTTCCCCTAGGGGCCACGAACGTTCACCAGAAAACCCTACTAAAGGCCTCTTCGAATTGACCCTTTGAGACCTGACCGCCGACGAGAGCTTTCGAAAGCAATGTTCATATATGACTTCGCAAGGGCTTCCGCAGTCCATGTAGGCTCCCCTTATTTCTTGGCCAAAAATTAGGACTTTGATAACCACTGGATCGTTCGAAGGGATCCTGCCTGAGATAGGGGAAAACGTTACATCCCTTATCTTGTTTGCTTCCGACTCCGGTACCTTCCTTTTCAAAGTGGTTTCGTCTCTGTGTATCATTAGTATGGGGGCTTCGGTAGGGTTAGTATCCTTGGCCATTTGAGTGTCAGTCATCTTTTCTTTGCCTTTCTTGATTCCTTTTACCAGGTGTGCCAACTGCCCAGATCTTACGGCCTCTTCAATTTGTTTCTTTAATTCCCTGCAACTGTTCGTATCGTGGCCATTGTCTTCGTGGAAGTGGCAGTACTTGCTGGTATCCCTGTTTTTACCCTTACTCGTCATACGTGGAGGCGCTTCGAAAGCTTTGGCCGCCCTCTCTGTAGCAAGTATTTCTTTTGGAGACTTCGTTAGGTTGCTCAACAAACCATGGTTGGGGCCTTTGTTGTACGGAGAGAACCTATCTCTGTTCTTGTTCTTGTTCTTGGACCCTTCCCACGTGGAATGCTTCGAAAACTTGTTGTTGCTATCTTTATCTATCGGAGCCCCATTAGTGGATACCTCTTTGGCTTCGATCCAAGTGTATGTCTTCTCGGTCAGGCCCTTGTAAGTTGTCGGAAGGTCGGTGGACAAGAATTCCACCAAACTCCTATTCCGAAGGCCATGTACGAAGCCAGAAATACGTTGATCTTCATGAAGACCCAAAATTTGCAAAGTCTCATCGGTGTACCTAGTAACAAAGGCCCTGGTACTTTCATTTTCTTTTTGCTTGATGTTGTGTACCGTTAAATGAGTCCTTGTGAATTTCTTTTGCTGACTGAAGTGTGACCGGAACTTAGCTTTGAGATCATCAAGATTGACGATGCTACCGGGCTTTTGCCCATTCCACCAAATGCGAGCGGAATCCCGAAGGGTGTATGTGAACATGTGACAGGCCACCGGCATAACCCACTTTTGCATTTTGATAGCCCCTTCGAACAAGTGTAAGAAATTGTCCGGATCCCCTTTCCCATCATAAGTCCCGACATGTGAAGGCATTTTCAAACCATCAGGCAATGGGTAATCTTCTATCCATCTAACGAAGGGTGTAGCTGAACCCATAGGGTCTGAATATAGACAATTGTAAGGTGGTGCATACATGGGGACTGTATTGTATGGATTGCTGTTTGGGGTCATTCCCATAGGAGTTTGGCCAGGGTAGGACTGATAAGGTGTGTTCATGGCAAACGGGTAACTGTTTCCCATGGCGTATGGAGGGTACACCATAGGGTGGCCGAGGGGCATGCTCCCATAATTTTGAGGGAAGCTTGGGTTATTAGGTTGTCCATTCACGGGAGGAATAAAATTTTGAGGATAAGACTGAGTTTGGAACGGGGGGTACATACCATTGGGAGGAAGATTTCCTCCCATATTGATTGTAGACGGATTGCCTTCTACGCCTGACGCGTGAGAAGGCTGCACCGGAACCATGGCTTCAGTTCTCCCAAGATGAGCGGCTAGTAATGGAGGTAAAGTCATCCCCCTTTCTTCCCTAAGCTGACTCCTACCGTTAGAGCCTTCAGCAACCGCCCCTTCTCGCCTTGTCGGAGCCCTCTCGGGGACTCCTTCGAAACCAACAGACCTTTTGCTTAGCCTTCGGCCAACTGGAGAACCAATCCTTAAGGCAGATAGGGTTGGTCCTTGGGTCGGAGGCCTAGGTTCCATCTCCATTTCTTCATCATACTCTTCACTCGAGTATTCCAACTCCTTTCGTACCTCAGCATTCCTGACTTGTCTGTTGCGAGCCCTTAAAAGGGTTTCTAACACTTCATGGTTGGCTTCGACAAAGGCTGGGCTAATGACAGGTTCCGGGTTGGCTGATGTCGAAGCATGATTGTTGGTTGTGATTTCTGGGTGAGAACGTGTTGTGAAAGTGGAGGCGGTTATTGGGGGAAGGTTGTTAGGGTCGTCGACTGGTATTGGTGTTAAGGTAGAGAAGCCCGGCGGGGAGTATCTTCTCTCCCTTGATCCATGCCGGAATAATAGTGAAATTGGTTGGTAGGTTAAAAGCTCGGAATTAACGAGACCAATTGTAGCGGTCCCACGGATGGCGCCACTGATTGAACAAATATTCGTCAACCAAGCCTTCGATGGTGATCAAAGGAATAATGGGGTGTTGAGATTGCGCCAAGCTTGTTCTTAACCTGAGAATAAGAAATACAAAGACACTACGTTAAGTGATTGCGCAGGGGTTGGACCCTGCGAACCACCTCCGGCGTGCGAGTAAGTATGTGTGATGGTAATGTAGGTCGTAAATTTAGAGAGTGAAGTTAACTTGAAATTTACTTACATTGTTCTTGGCCCGACTATGCTATTTATAGGTGAGAAAATAGGACATAGTGGGCGGTTGCACATAGTTCGGAGATCATGGGGGCGTCCCATGGAAAGTGGTAACCGCTAGGGCTTTGTAGCCCACGATCTCTGTTTTGGCGGGAAGCCAAAGGATAGAGGAGACGTGGGTTTGACCAGGTCTGGATGATCCTTCGTGTTAGTCCCTTCGTCAGGAATACCCCGAAGGGCTTAGGGCTTCGATTGGCGGATTCCCACATGGTAACCATTCGCAGCCGAATGGTTTTACGCCAATGAAACGTATTAGAAGGTTAACCTGGGCCTCCGAAGGGAGGGCTTTCTACAGGCTCGAAGGGGAGTCCTTCGACCCATTAGGAGGGTACATCATCAGGTCCTTACTTAAGGAAATTCATACACGATTATGATCATTCTTTTCTAAGTACGCTTAGACACTTAAAGATATCTTCACGCAAGGATACATAGGTCATATAAGAACCACGAGTTCAAAAGCATAAGTATTGGGAAGTTGTAAAAACACTAAGTACAAAAGCAACTTTTTATTCATAGAATACGTTTCTACAAAAAGACTTGTACAAAAAAGCTAAATGCTATATGTACTGATGCGTGGGTTTTGCAACCTTACAACAGGTTTTACCTCTCGAGGGATCTCAAGAGGCTTACAACCCCACCAGGCAGTGTACCTGACCGATGTAGTATAGTGTAGTGGTAAGTACGGGGGATTGATCGTTCTCCACAGGGAATAGTGTTCGTTAGGTGTGAAAGGCTACTCTAATTAGGTCTAAGGGTTGAGGAAGATTCTTTTTATGTTTTTATATTTTTATGAAAGCAAGTAAAATCTCGGGTTTTGAAGGAGTGGGCGGAATTAGTTGCTAGTCAACTAACCCAAATTACTACAAATGCAAATAAAATAAAATAACAAAAATGAAAAGTGGTGAGAAACTTATGTGTGGAGAAATGTGTTTACTTAGATTTCCTTACTCCCTAACTATCTTTTACCGGTTAATTAGTGTGTATTAGTCGCGTGGATGACGGGTGTATTCCTTAATACCATTCGTGGGGTGGCGTACTTACTTCCCCAAACTCTACAAGCTCCTACTTCACTCCTATGTCGAGCCGGCTAGGAAGCTCCTAACATGGATCACTAGAATTCGCTTGTGCATTAAATACAACCATAAAAACCTTTAGTACGCATTTGGTTCATGTTTCTTAAGACGTTCAAGCAAGTTACCGAATAGGAAGTTAGCCAGTTTTCTTAAGCCTAACATAGATAAACAATCATCCAATACAACTAACAACACACTAACAATCAATAATCAATAGCTAGGTTTCATTAGATCTAAGCAAACACAAGATAAAATTAGCCTACCATGTTAAACAAAAGACAAGCATAAGATAGAATCAAACAACACATAGACATATTGAATGATTAATTGATAACTTATCTTTCAATGAAACATGGAAGATCTCAAGGCAAGAAGCCCTGAAAAAGTAGCTAAAATCGTCTTAGGGTTTTATCCCAAAATTCCACACACTAAGCTCTCCTTAATGACAAAAAATTAGAAAACTATATATAGACTTTGACATCTGACGGCGTCACCTTATGCATTGTGACGCCGTCACCTCGCCGCTTTTAGGGTTCCCGGGTGACCTTCTTGACGCCGTCCCTCTTTAGCTCTTCAAAAATCCATTCTGGCTTATCAAGGCTTGACGCCGTCGGACCTATAACGTGACGCCGTCCCTCTTTGATTTAAGCCGTGACGCCCTTGATTTAGTTAAAGCGTGACGCCGTCAGAATTCTCATGCAAACTCACTGGCCCGTCATGAGTAAATTTCACATCCAACTTTTCTTGCCAAGGCATGACGCCGTCTGGAGTTAATGTTGACGCCGTCAAAGGTGACTTTCAGCACAATTTTGAGACTTTGCCGTTTTCTTCACTTTTATGCTCCAAAAACGTCCAAAATGCCTCCTTTTCCAGATTTCTCCTCAAAAGTACCTAAAATGACAAAAGGAACGATTTAGGGCAATATTTGATCAAATAAATACGATTTCGGGCTTAAATGACCCCTTAAAAGCGGTACACTTTTCGCCTCATCAAATACCCTTACACTTGAGATTTGCTTGTCCTCAAGCAAATGCGCTTTTATTCTAATCAAAATACAAGTTAGGGGTCATTTAATGCAAACATAAAAGTAATTACAACAAATAATCGTTCCACTTCAATCATAATAAGCACGGAGATTACATACTAGCACCTCACAAGTAGTGTTTAGATACTCACATCTCTCAAGTGTCATCAAAATAAATCTCATAAATGAAAACGGAAAATATCTCTCACTACCTGTCATAGCAAATAGATTACCATAGGCTTGGGAAAGGATCGAAAACCTCCTCCACTAGGCGTAAGCACCTAAGATAAACTATCAAAGAGGGCTTTTAAATGGGTTATAACGTTAGGTGTAGGGAAAAGGAAAACACGGTTTTGTTGGATACGGGATATTTTACTGGTGGCGAGTTAAAGATCTTGATCAATTACATGTACTATACAATGTTGCTAAGCCAAGACTCAACTCAATCTTAAGCTAAAAACAAAATAACAAAAACATAAAATAAACATAAAATGAAACGGGATGGTAGTCCGTATGTTTTTTTCTATTTTTCTTTTTCTCATTTTTTTTTGTATTTTTCTTGTTTTTTTTTTTTTTTTTTTTTTTTTTTTTTTTTTTTTTTTTTTTGCATACACTTTTGCCCTACCATCCAAAATAATACATCATAGGGGCGTTGCATCCCCTTACACTTGAACTTTTACATAACTTTACAAATAACTATTCTAATGACTCGAATTAAGATAATTGAAAAACTTGGAGTACTTTTAAAACATTTAGCACATATGGGGGTAATAAATGATGTTCTTCCCCATTACTCCATTACACTAGTACTTTACCCATGAGTCCCAATCGTCCCAAAACAATATGTACAAGGATATGACTCGACTTAGCAACCATGTAATCAACTAGATAATTAACTTGGGTTTAAACAAATGTTGTCACAATAATGCACTAAAGATGAGTGCATACAAGGTAGGCTAAGGCGATTTGGGTGTACATTTAAGTGGGGTGTAACAAATTCTTCCTTTAAGTAAAATGCTTAAAGGTCGAAACGAAAAGATAGGCTCTGAGGGTGTGTACTAGGGGTATCGTGTACTAAAAATGAGTACAACGCAAAGGGTGTGGGAGAATTACTTGACCAATGTAGCCAATGTAATTATAACAAAAACACAGGTGTAAAACATGGGTTAATCCTAATGCCTCTTATCATGTAGTAAATCTAACTACACGAATGTAGTCTCACTTGTGGCCTCGGAATGGTCCTAACGCAAGTTCTAGAATCTAAGTGCTACCGGTACACACATCATAGCATAAATGCTTTTCCTACCAATTCTAGGGGCGAACCTCACATATTTGGGGGTGGAAAATTTTTTAGTGGTACGGTTTTTGTGCTAGTCATATAACTCCTATCCGTGAGACGCTCATTAAGATCAAAGTTTCACTCTTATATGTTGTAAAAAAATTTTAAATTTGGCACTAAAATTACCTTAACAAGTATTTCTCTCAGTTTTATTACACATCTACTATTAAACAAACAAAAATCAAGCGCAATTGTATTCTCTAAAATCGTACTTTTACCCTCCCCTTACACTTAAGATGAACATTGTCCCTAATGTTCAAATAACAAGATGTAAAAGAAAAAGTAAAAGAATGAAATCAAATACTCCCCTGATTCGCTCGTTGGATAATGAAATTACACGGTTAAATCTTCCTCCAAAGAGAATGTTGAAGCTCCATGACTAATGCATCGCCATAAGCTTGATTCAAAACATTTCCTTGTCCAAAATAACCTGTTGAACCTGAGAAAACAAACACGAAAACCTGCATAACATCGGCGGGATAAAATCTATATATAAGGATATAATGCTTGTGGAATGATAACTTTGCAGATTCCTGGAGATTATAAGTTGGAGATTTTAATAAAAACTTTTTAAAAACAAAAATTTCAAAAATTTCTGAAAATTAAATCTGACGCCGTCAGGTTATAACCCCTGACGCCGTCAGAAATGACCTGACAAAAATTTTCGTTTTAAGTTTCCGGAAAATTTCTTGAAAAACCTTTACCTTACTTCCTGGAAATCCTGCAAAACATCATTATGACTCGATACAAGCATTTGACTCAAACAAATACGAATATGTATGTTAATTTATTATTATTACGATTCATGTTCATATGTGTTCTAATAAACCGATTTAGATTTCCCTTACACTTATCTTTTGCAAAATACCTTTATATGTAGTTAAGACGAAGTTAAAAACAAAATAAAGCATTTTCACAAATTAGTTTTGAACATGAATCAATAAGAATAAAAATTAAACACACATACGGAAACAAATAAAATCAAACAAACAAATAAATAAACACACAAAGCAAATAAAACAAATAAAGATTGGGTTGCCTCCCAAGAAGCGCTTTTCTTTATTAACGAGTCTTGTAGCTAGACTCAAAGTCACGCTACCCTATGTAAGTAAGCTCGTCATCAAGGACGTCTTTAGGGTTAAGCTTGGATTGAAGTTTCCTATTGGTCCGCTCAGTACGATATGTCTTTTCAAACTTCTCCCCATCCGGGTCATACAATGTCATCTTGATATGCCATGACCCATCTCCATCATTGGGTGGTTTATCCCAATTCCACTTATGATCATCTTCCTCACAAATCCACTTATTCATTCCTAGGTTAATTGGCAAAACTCCTAGGAAATCAATCATCCTTCTAAAAACTAGAGGGTCTTCAAATGGATCCAATTCGGTGTCCCTAGCCAAGAGTTGCTCTACCGAATGCGTTCGGTTAACAAAGTCCTCTTCTAGGTAAAATGGGCGTTGGGGTCCTATGAAGTCTCTATCAATCCAAGGTCCATATCTAGATGGTCTCCTATTTAATTCTAACCAATGGGGTGTCGGTTCCTCACTAGTATCATAGGCGTGTTTCTTAACATCATAGACTGACCAAGTATCTCCTTCTCCTACCGCTATCTTAGATTCCTTACAATCAATCATAGCACTAGCGGTCGCCAAAAATCCTCTACCTATCAACAAGGGGCATGTAGGGTCGCTAACCATATCAAGGACGTGGAAATCGGCTAAAATGGTTAGCTTTCCAATGTGTACTAACACGTCCTTAACTACTCCAACCGGGTAAGCAACACTTCCATCCGCTAAGCCTATTATCACCTTGGTTTCTTCAAGTTTTCCAAGTTTTAAAGAGGTGTAGAGAGGTAACGGAAGTAGGTTAAGGCTTGATCCAAGATCGGCTAATGTGTCATAAGCCTCCGAATTACCGATCTTGCAAGGTAGAACAAATAAGCCCGGATCATCTAACTTCTTAGGTAGCTTGTTTTGAACAAAGGCGGTCCCTTTTTCGCCTAACTTGAGCTTCTTCTCATCAACAACCGGACTTTCAAGGTGGAGCTCCTTGAATTCATCGTCAAGGTTTTGAGTGGGAGGTGTTTCAACTATGTTGTTGACCAATTTGGATGTCATAACTTCTTGGTCACTTGGAATGATTTGGGTTTGTTTGAAACACGTGCTCATGGAATTGACCGAATAATATTGTGGACAAGAACTAGGGGACGAAACCGATGAAATAGCGTTGACGTTTAGTTTCGGGTTCTTGGCCGTGTTGCTAGGGAGTGCTCCCATTTCTCGGTCATTGAGGGCTTTCAACAAGGTGTCAATCTTATCGGTCATCTCGCTTTGTTTTTGTTTGAAATCGGCTTCAAACTTGGCTAAACGAGCTTCTTGAGATGCCATAAATTGAGACATCAATCCTTCAAAGTTATTGGTACTACCATTGCCGGAAGGATTGTTGTTGAAAGTACGGTTCGAGTTGGAACCGCTTGATTGGAAACGATTAGGTGGGTTGGAAGAATTGATTTGTTGTGAGTTTTGGTTTTGTTTCCACCTAAGGTTCGGGTGATTTTTCCATGAGGGGTTGTATGAATCACCATAATGGTTTGGCTCGGGCTTGAAAGTGTACCACTTGTCTCCCGCTCCGTCGGTACGCGAGGATGCGTAGTCCGCAAAAGCTTGTTCGGGGAGTTCCATGCAATCACGAGTGTCGTGGGGACCACTACATAATTCACATGAAGAAGTGATTTTGTTCACTTGGCTTGAAGGTTTAGGAGCCTCGTAGGATTTCATGAGAAACTTGACTTGGTCTTCAAGTTCTATGATCCTACGGTCGGAAGTGCTTGAAGTGTTAGAAGGCAAAGATATTGCCTTGACCGTTTTATTCAAATCACGGGGATCACTCCAACTTTCGTTGTCATAAAGAGCAAGATCCTCTAGGAGAGCCCATGATTGTTCCGCACTTAGATCACGTAGCTTGCCACCGGCCGATTGGTCAATGGTTTGCCTTGTGGAGAGATTGATATGGTCATAGAAGATTTGGACTTGGAGCCAAAGTTCTATGCCATGGTGAGGGACTTTTTGGAGTAAGTCCTTGAATCGAGTCCATGCCTCGTAGAGAGTTTCGCCTTGACGTTGTTGGAACATCAAGATATCATTCCTTAGCTTGGTAGTTCTTCCCGGTGGGAAAAACTGAGCAAGGAAACGAGTGGTGAGATCATCCCAAGAGGTGATGGATCCTGCGGGTTGACGTTCTAGCCACTGACTAGCTTGGTCCCGCAGAGAGAATTGGAAGAGACGCAATCGGGTCGTCTCTCGAGTGGCAACATCAAGGTCTATAGAATCAACGATTTTAAGAAAGTCCTTGAGATGTTGATTAGGATCTTCAGAACGAAGTCCATGGAATGCGCATCCGCTTTGCACCAACCGGATGGTGTCGGATCGCAAGGGTGTGATATTGGCTCCTTGAGTGAGCTCAATGGTGTTTCGATAGCCGTGGTGGCTAGGACGGGAATACTCTCCTAAAGTACGGGCTCTAGGAGGTGGTGGTGGTTGTTGTGGTGGTGGGTTGTGGGGGTTAAGGATATTACCATCTTCCATGATGTCGGACGGTATGGTTACGAACAAAGACACGAAGAAAATAGATAGACTAAAGAAAACCTAGAAAAATAAAATAAAAATCTCACTAGAAAGGAATCTAGTGAGTAGACCTAATAGAAATAAAAATTCAACCTAAACAATAACTATTCCCCGGCAGCGGCGCCAAAAACTTGATGCGTGGGTTTTGCAACCTTACAACAGGTTTTACCTCTCGAGGGATCTCAAGAGGCTTACAACCCCACCAGGCAGTGTACCTGACCGATGTAGTATAGTGTAGTGGTAAGTACGGGGGATTGATCGTTCTCCACAGGGAATAGTGTTCGTTAGGTGTGAAAGGCTACTCTAATTAGGTCTAAGGGTTGAGGAAGATTCTTTTTATGTTTTTATATTTTTATGAAAGCAAGTAAAATCTCGGGTTTTGAAGGAGTGGGCGGAATTAGTTGCTAGTCAACTAACCCAAATTACTACAAATGCAAATAAAATAAAATAACAAAAATGAAAAGTGGTGAGAAACTTATGTGTGGAGAAATGTGTTTACTTAGATTTCCTTACTCCCTAACTATCTTTTACCGGTTAATTAGTGTGTATTAGTCGCGTGGATGACGGGTGTATTCCTTAATACCATTCGTGGGGTGGCGTACTTACTTCCCCAAACTCTACAAGCTCCTACTTCACTCCTATGTCGAGCCGGCTAGGAAGCTCCTAACATGGGATCACTAGAATTCGCTTGTGCATTAAATACAACCATAAAAACCTTTAGTACGCATTTGGTTCATGTTTCTTAAGACGTTCAAGCAAGTTACCGAATAGGAAGTTAGCCAGTTTTCTTAAGCCTAACATAGATAAACAATCATCCAATACAACTAACAACACACTAACAATCAATAATCAATAGCTAGGTTTCATTAGATCTAAGCAAACACAAGATAAAATTAGCCTACCATGTTAAACAAAAGACAAGCATAAGATAGAATCAAACAACACATAGACATATTGAATGATTAATTGATAACTTATCTTTCAATGAAACATGGAAGATCTCAAGGCAAGAAGCCCTGAAAAAGTAGCTAAAATCGTCTTAGGGTTTTATCCCAAAATTCCACACACTAAGCTCTCCTTAATGACAAAAAATTAGAAAACTATATATAGACTTTGACATCTGACGGCGTCACCTTATGCATTGTGACGCCGTCACCCTCGCCGCTTTTAGGGTTCCCGGGTGACCTTCTTGACGCCGTCCCTCTTTAGCTCTTCAAAAATCCATTCTGGCTTATCAAGGCTTGACGCCGTCGGACCTATAACGTGACGCCGTCCCTCTTTGATTTAAGCCGTGACGCCCTTGATTTAGTTAAAGCGTGACGCCGTCAGAATTCTCATGCAAACTCACTGGCCCGTCATGAGTAAATTTCACATCCAACTTTTCTTGCCAAGGCATGACGCCGTCTGGAGTTAATGTTGACGCCGTCAAAGGTGACTTTCAGCACAATTTTGAGACTTTGCCGTTTTCTTCACTTTTATGCTCCAAAAACGTCCAAAATGCCTCCTTTTCCAGATTTCTCCTCAAAAGTACCTAAAATGACAAAAGGAACGATTTAGGGCAATATTTGATCAAATAAATACGATTTCGGGCTTAAATGACCCCTTAAAAGCGGTACACTTTTCGCCTCATCATGTACGCCTTAGCTGGCTGGAGCCCCCACTCAAAGCCGTTTCCTTCGCATCCTCGAGTCGATTCAACAACTCTGCATCATCAAGGGAAACGGTGGCCACTGCAACAGGCACACCATCAGATCTAGGCAGATGCGCAGCGCCTATGCCGCACAGAATGGCCTTCCCTTTCGCACCCTTCTTTCTTGCGACCCTGGAAACATGAGCATTTAAAGACCTCTGCAAAGAAACCTCTTTCTCAAGACGAAAAGGATTCAGAAGGTCGCGAGGTTGAGCAAAAATGGGTACCTTCAATTGCGCTACGTCAGGCTTCAAGTAGAAGTCCAACTGCTGATCTGCATTATCCTGCAGATGTCTGGGAAGAGTGAGCCCCGCCATGATCACGCTGATAGGCTGATCCTGATCACGCTCCAAACGAGCGATATGCGGAAGTTCAAGCTTCTTTAGCTCTTCCATGGCAGCAACAAGCTCAGCTCGGGCATTCGCCCTATACCCAGGGACTTCCGCAAGTGGCACAGTCAACAACTTGGCCTCATCAAGCTTGTCTGCGGCTAAAGTCTCACCATGCGCAATAGCGCAATCCACAACCTTTCCGAAGGACGTGGTGACCTCGGGATGCTCCAAGGTACACATGGCAGCCAGGCGAAGACCATGGCTGATCAACCACCTACCAAATAACACAAGTGTTAATACGAAAGAGGATCTAAATATATACAAGTTATAAGGAAATACAGCAGCATGTACCTGCGCTCAGCCACAGACTGAACCAAATGAGGGTATAGCTCCTCATCAAATTCGATGCTGAGCCTGCGGAGCTTCTCTTCTTGCATCTTCAGCGCAAGCTCCACTCGGCTACGGAACTCTTCAATATTGGCAAAGTGCTTGCTCCTATTCTGTTGCAAGTACTTCAGCGCCCATAAAGAATTTCGCTTCTGAAGGCCCGCAGCAGCACGCTCCTGCTCCAGCTCAGCCATGACCAACATCTTCCCCTCCCCCATCCTTTGCGCAGACGCTTCTGCGCGCTCCAGTTTAGCCTTGGAGCTCAGCTGCTCAGCTTTAGAGCTTGCTAACTCAGCCTGCACAGACGCCAACTGCGCCCGCAGCCTGGAAACTTCTTCAGACTGGCACACCTTGGCTTGCGCCACCAGCTCAGATTGGCGCACAGAAATGGAGGCCAGCTCCTCCATCACAGAGTCAAATGGACTTAACTCCTCTCCAATATCCCTGGAAGAAGGCGCCTTATCCAAAGAGGAAGTCGCCTCGGGAGGCGCACTTCCAGCTACAACGCCAGCGTCCTCCACAGGCTGTTCACTGCAGAAAAGATCAAGCAGCAAGGTTAGCGCACAAATAACACTCAAGTATACGCAAAATCCTAAGAGATTGCCCAAAAATACTTACAGGGGGGTAGGAGACGAGGACACGTCCTTCTCCATCTCAGCCGTGGACATACCTCCACCAGACTTCTCAGCATCCACACTGAAGACACGAAGGAACAAAAGTTAGAATAAAGTATAACTTGACAAAAGTTCATAACTAGTAACTACGATACTTACTCCATCTGCACTTCAGTAAAAGATGGGCTCTCCTCAACCTCCGTGCGCGGCCTCTTGGAAGAACTTTCACCACCACTACTAAGCGCCCTCTTGCGCGTCAGTTGGGAGGACTCCTCCACCTCACTGTCAGTCTCCTCTAAATGAATAAGCGTTTTGCTGGGCGGAGACTGCGCAGTGTCAGAACCCTGCTGCACAGGAGGAGCCACCTCTTGCAGCGGCTCAGCTACCACCACATTAGGGGAGCCCTCAGACTCTGGGATAACCAACTCCACGACACGCCCTGCCGTTGCCTCCAGAATGGTCTGCTCACCCTCCCCAAGAGGACGCACTCCCACCGCCACGGAACGCGGATTCTCCAGGCGCACAACCGAAAAAAGATCCATCTCTGCGCATAAAATAGACAAAAAGAAGCAAGTTACATAAAGTATGGACAATGAAGAAGCGCTTACACTAATAACGACAGTAAGGCGACAGAAGGAGCACCCACCCGTGCCATCCGCATTCAAGAATGTGGGAACTTCCGTCTCATGCTCAAAGTAGTTGCGACTGATGCCCATGTGCACCAGGAACGCTTCCGGATATGGTTTGATTGGAAGGCGGTTCTCATCTATGACCGCCGCATGATCCACGTTATACCACGTCTCAGGGGGGCGCTCATCCTTGGGCAGAGTGGCACGGGTGTAAAAGGGAAAATTGGAAGGGAAGACGGCGGCGTCGACCCAAAAGAACTTTTCCCTCCAATCCTTGAGTTTATCTACCTTCTGTACATAGCACTGTAACTTTTCTACGCGCTTAGAGAAGGTAACCCACCCATTTGACCACGTTGCGCGATAAAACGCGCGAAATAATTGGAGGGTCGGGTGGACCGCTAACAAGCGACAGTTAACCTCAAAGTTGGCGATTTTACCAGCACCAATACAATGTAACTGAGAGATGTGGAGCTCGTAATAATGGAGTATATCACTCAATAACACGGAGATGGGTACGCGCTGATTCGCCCACTCGAAAAAGCGCGTATATAGCCCCACCTTCCCAGCGGGGAAATCCGCGATGGTGTCATTCGGACCTGGTACCTCTGGGCGCAGGCCAAAAGGGATAAAATAATCCGAAGTGAACTGGATCAGTTCATCCTCGGTTATGTTAGAATGGAAATCATGAAGTTGCGCTACCATTTTGTGATTCAGACTATGTGCGCACGCGCTATTACCTATGAATTATCGTTCTTGAAAGCAGAATTGAAGATGTAAAAATGGTGGAATTGTGATTTTTCAACTGTGGACAACACAGTGAAAGGAGGCGGAAGTTTATATAGTTTTCCATCCACCACAGATGATTGACACGTGTACCCCACTATCTCACATCGTGTGGCTAGGATATATGACGGTACAAGACAAGTGGGCAACCTCTCCACTTCCCAAGGTACCCAAATTGCACTTTTTTGGACTAGATACATAATACGTGTATTTTTAGGCGGTATATTTTTTGAAACCTTCCCGCGTACGCGTGGGGAATAATTTTGAGACGACTTTAGTCTAGCATCCGCAGGTTTTACCCTGCGCACACTAGACTGGGGGGACATGATGACGTATAGTCTACACCCGGGTCACGAACCCGATTAGTAAACAATACTAATAATTAAGCCCACCACGTATGGGCCGCAACTGGACTACCAGTTATGCGGCTTGGGCCGACAAGGCCCAAGCCCAAAGTTATTTCCGGATAGGATATCGAGTATCTCCTAAATAAAGGGGATATATACTAAATATCCGATGTCGGCTAACACGCCGAGGAGTAGGGAACACGAAACCTACTAGGGTTTCATGCATATATAAAGGGCACCCAAGCCCTCGGTAAAGGTATGATCCACTGAAAACCCTAACTCTTCGCTAAAACCCTAAATTCGATTACTTACTCTCACGCCGTAGGATAATCGGGGGAGACAATCCCTCGATAAGCCTAACGGTGTTTGTTCTTTTTCTTAGTGCGCAGGTTCCATCAAGCATTAAGAGTTAATTGGTACGAGAATAGAAGTCCTCACAAGGAATGCCCAACTTTTGTATCAACAATACCTGTAAAGGAAGCTGCAAAATTCTTCTTGTCAATGGCAAGATGAAGATTTCCAACTCCTAAATTCCTAACTGCAAACAACACATCCAACAGTCAAAGCACATGAGAGACTTACACCTTCCAAACTGCGCACACATTGAAAAAGCATATAAAAAAAAGTTTAAAGACACCTGCAACCAAAAACCACTACAAAGGAAGCCTTGAAATCCTTCTCGTGAATAACCCTGACTGCAAACAAAATATGAAAGAGTCGAAGCACATTACATGATTACACCTTCCAACTCAAAAAAGGGTGTTTAAACATACTTGTAACCTATTCGCACAAATTCTCTAACCCATAATTGTAAACAAAACCTAAAAGAGTTGAAGCACATTATTATTACTTGCTCAAAACTACAACCACGTCAAAAAAAAAATAGATTAAAAAGGTTGTTCAAACATACCTCTCCTAGTCAATGCCAAAATGAAAATTGTATGCGAAGATTGATAAACCACCACTATTAGAAATCCCCAATGAACCTTCCATCTATGTTATATATAGCTAATCACACCGATAAACACTATTAAGAAAAGAGCTAACCTAAAAATTAAGTGGCAAGTTAGTGGAAAAACACCTATTAATCCCAAACACACGTGTTAAACACGCAAATCACCTCCCAAATTAAGTGGCAAATTAGTGTAGATCCCACTAAGAAAAAGAGCACTAACAATTGTTTGATCCCTTCAAGCCGAAGGCTCGGCTCGGCATGTGAACAGTGTTGGCTCAAGCCGTGGCTCCAAAGTGTACGCAAGCCGTCCCACTCCCTCAAGCCGATCTCCCACTCGGCGGCTTCGGAACAGTGTCGGCTCCCAAAACACTTCAATGAATGTTATATAGTATAATTTATGAAATTTTCAAATTTTGAAAAGGTAGATATGAAATTGCCTGTGAGAACATACTAGGGTTAGCACCGTTCAATTTGGGTAGTTTTTTTGGCCAAAACGGAACTGAACCAAAAGATTCGGTATTTACTAAACTAAAACCGAAACCGATTGTTTTTTGTCGGTTCGGTTCTTTTAGGTTTTTATCTGTTTCGATTCAGTTTTCGGTTATTTCGAGTTTTGATCATTTATATATTCTCTTGGACAATTCGTATTAACAAACTAGTTTCACTTAAAAAATTTGTTTATTCTTTTTTATTTTCTTGTTAATCAAAGTCTAAGAATGGCATACCAAATTTCTACATATGCACATGTGGATGAAGTTTACGGTTTTTGTAAAAGTAAAACACTCTCGATCAAATATTTTGGTTCGGTTTTTCTCTATTTGGTTTCGGTTTTTTTCTTTTCCCCCCCTCAATATGCACACTTAGTTTTGGGGCTAAAGGTGGTTACTTTATTTAACCCTGGGGCTATAGTCCCTTAAGTACTGATATTGCAACAAAGCCAAAATAGTTATTTATTTGGCAGTCTGTGTCTAATTATTCTCAACTAAATTTACATTTTCAAAAGTTTGTGATAACAAACTAAATGGTGCAAAGAAGACGAGTGAGTCATATAATATCAAGGCATCATAAATATATTTTATTGGTATCTTATCACAAACTAAAGAAAAGACAACATGATTAATGTTATTAAACCATTACTTTTAAGAAGATATAAAACTGTGTATATGAAACTTTGAATTATTTTTTTTATAAATATGAGTAATGATTCTATATAAATATAGTAAGGAAAATATTGTGTCTAATAGTCCGTATCATTTCATACCTCATCATACCAACACTTTGATGATCAAAAGTAATTCTTAATGGACTATTTTTAATTCTTTCTTTTTTTAAAAGGAAAATAACACCAAAATTTAGTAAATTTATCACCTTTTGTAATTCTGTGTAGTCATCTATTTTTTTCTTTCTAAATTACTAACAAACTGTCATCGTTAGACTATTCTGTGTATCGATGACATCATATACTTGCATCGTTAGTCCATTATACTAACGACCGTTAATAAATAACTTAAAATATGGTTTTTTGTGATTCTGTGTAGTCATCTTTTTTTTTCTCTAAATTATACTTGCATCGATGACATCATATACTTTTGTGATTCTGTGTAGTCATCTTTTTTTTTTCTAAATTACTAACAAACTTTCATTGTTAGACTATTCTGTGTATCGATGACATCATATACTTGCATCGTTAGTCCTTTATACTAATGGTCGTAAGTAAATAACTTAAAATATGATTTTCTTATGTTTTTTCACGTTTACGTCCCTTTTTTACGTTTTTGCACGTTTTTGTGCGTTTTTTCATGTTTTCGTCCGTTTTTTCACGTTTTGTTCCGTTTTTTGCACGTTTTCGTCCGTTTTACACATTTTCATTCGTTTTTGCACGTTTTCATCCGTTTTCACACATTTTCGCTCGTTTTGCATGGTTTCGTCCCTTTTTGCACGTTTTCGTCCGTTTTTACACGTTTTCATTCGTTTTTGCACGTTTTCATCTGTTTTTACACGTTTTCGTCAGTTTTTGCACGTTTTCATCTGTTTTTTCACGTTTTGTTCGTTTTTTCACGTTTTCGTCCGTTTTTTGCTCGTTTTCGTCCGTTTTTACATGTTTTCATTCGTTTTTGCACGTTTTCATCTGTTTTTACACGTTTTCGCACGTTTTCATCCGTTTTTACACGTTTTCGTCAGTTTTTACACATTTTCATCCGTTTTTACACGTTTTTGTTCGTTTTTACACGTTTTCTTACGTTTACATCCGTTTTTCAATGTTTTCGTCCGCTTTTGCATGTTTTCGTACGTTTTTACATGCTATCGGACGTTTTCATCCGTTTTCACACGTTTTCATTCGTTTCTGCACCTTTTCATCCGTTTTCACACATTTTCATCAAATTTTACACGTTTTTGTTAGTTTTTACACATTTTTGTCCGTTTTTACACGTTTTTGTTCGTTTTACACGTTTTCTTACGTTTTTACATGTTTTCTTACGTTTTTATAAGTTGTCTTCTGTTTTTATACGCTTTGTACGTTTTTACACGTTATTGTCAGTTTTTACATGTTTTCATCTGTTTTTACATGATTTGTTCATTTTTCAAAAATGTGTATAAACGGATGAAATCGTGAAAAAATGAACGAAAACGTGCAAAAAACGGGCGAAAACGTGTAAAAGCGTACAAAACTTAAGAAAACGGACAAATACATGTAAAAAAGGGCAAAAACGTGAAAAAACGTGTAAAAACAGACGAAAACGAATGAAAACGTGTAAAAATTAACAATATCGTGTAAAAACGTAAAAACATATAAAAATGGAAAAATATCATATAAAAACGGACAAAAACGTGTAAAAACGGGCGGAATCATGAAAAAACGTGTAAAAACAGACGCAAACGAATGAAAACGTGTAAAGACGTAAAAAAATTCATATAAAATGGAAAAAAGCATATAAAACGGACGAAAGCATGTAAAAACGGGTGAAAACGTGTAAAAACAGGCGATAACTTGCAAAAACGGAAAAAACATGAGAAAATGGTCGAAAACGTGCAAAAAATAGACGAAAACATGAAAAAACGGATAAAAACGTGAAAAAACGGACAAAAGCATGTAAAAACGGGCGAAAACGTGTAAAAACGAGCTATAACGTGCAAAAACTATCGAAAACGTGAAAAAACGGACGAAAACTTGCAAAAAACGGACGAAAACGTGATAAAATGGACAAAAACGTGAAAAAGCGGACGAAAACGTGTAAAAACGTGTCGAAAACGTGAAAAAACCTAAGAAAACCAAATTTTAAGTTATATACTAACGACCATTTGTATAAAAGACTAACGATGCAAGTATATGATGTCATCGATACACAGAATAGTCTAACGATGAAAGTTTGTTAGTAATTTAGAAAAAAAAAAGATGACTACACAGAATCACAAAAGTGGTAAGTTTACTACATTTTGGTGGTATTTTCCCTTTTTTAAAGGGGTTTAATAGACAAATATGTTATCAAAATTTGCCAAAATGTTCACCTAAGTTAATAAAGTTTAAAACGTTACAAATAAGTTGCTAAAGTTTGGTCTCCGGTTACATAATTTACTGAACCTTTTAGATGATGACATGACTTATTTTTTAAGTACAAAACATTCCTTGTCGTTAGCTGGGTTTCACGGATTTAGTCTCTAAACCACTATTTCTGTTAGTTTGACCGTTTTATACGTTTTCAAATATTTTTACCCGTTTTTATACGTTTTCATAAGTTTTTATACGTTTTTATCCGTTTTCATACGTTTTATCCGTTTTCCATCGTTTTTTTTACGTTTTCGTTCATTTTTCTTACGTTTTCGCCCGTTTTTATCCGTTTTTATATGTTTTCATACGTTTTTATCCGTTTTCAACCATTTCAATATGTTTTCGTCTATTTTTCTTACGTTTTCGCCCGTTTTCTTATGTTTTCATACATTTTCGTCCATTTTTTTACGTTTTCATACGTTTTTACTCGTTTTCAACCGTTTTATACGTTTCTGTCCGTTTTTATAAGTATTTTTATTATTTATGTATTTTTTTTTTATTAATTTTTTTATTTTCATCCGTTCTTATACATTTTCATCCATTTTATACGCTTTCGCCAGTTTTTCTTTCGCTTTCGCCCGTTTTCTAATGTTTTCATACGCTTTCATCCGTTTTTTTTTACGTTTTCATACATTTTAATCCATTCTTATACGTTTTTACCGTTTTTACGTGTTTTCATCAATTTTTATACGTTTTCATATGATTTCTTAAGTTTTCATAAGTTTTCTTACATTTTTTCCCTTTTTATACGCTTTCGTCCGTCTTTATTTGTATGCAAAGGTATAAAAACGTATGAAAATGTATGAAAACGTATAAAAACAAATAAAAATGGATAAAAACATATGAAAACAGATAAAAGTAAATGAAAACGCATAAAAATGGACGAAAACGTATAAAAACGGATTAAAACGGATAAAAATGTTTGAAAACATATAAAAACGTATGAAAACATAAAAAAAACGGACGGAAACATATGAAAACATTAAAAAAGGGCGAAAACGTAAGAAAAACAGATGAAAACGTATAAAAATGGAAGAAATGTATAAAAACGGGTAAAAACATATGAAAACATATAAAAACGAACAAAAACGGATAATAACATATAAAAGCGGGCGAAAACGGATAAAAATGGACGGAAACGGATAAAAACAGACGAAAACGGATAAAACGTACGAAAACAGATAAAAACGTATGAAAACGTCTAAAAACTTATAAAACCGGGTAAAAACATATGAAAACGTATAAAAATGGTCAAACTAACAGAAATAGTGGTATAGGGACTAAATCCGTGAAACCTGGCTAACAACAAGGACCGTTTTGTACTTAAAAATTAAGCCATGTCGTCATTTAAGAGGTTCAGTAACTTATGTAACCGAAGACCAAACTTTAGTAACTTATTTGTAACGTTTTAAACTTTAGTAACTTACGTGAACATTTTGACAAACTTTGATAACATATTTGTCTATTAACCCTTTTGAAGGGCATATAGATAACAAAAAAATGCTACTAAAGCCAGACGCCCCAAAATAAGAAGTTAGAAGGTGATCAAAAATTCAAAACTAATTCTTAATGGACTCTTTTTAATGATATTATCAACATTTTATTTGGAGATAGAGGCTTTACCTATAGAGAAACTTGTGACAAAAATTTGCATTCACTCACGTTTGTTATCTTTATATTTTAATACAAAGTGATAATATATAGGAGGCCGTCTGCTTTTTAAGAGGCCACTCAACAACAACAATAATACCTGATCCCGCCGGATCAAGATACACGAGAAGTATAATATACTCAATTATACCCTTACTCTTAAGTAAACCTCTTTTAAGAAAACTTCCGGCAAATATATGTGTGAATATGAAAGTGCTCAAATATATGTGAATGTGTGATTTTGTAAAATCACATGCAAGAGAATTAACTTATAGGGCACCCAATTATTTGTTTATTTTCATTTACAACAATTTGGTTAACTTAATCCTATCAATTATCAAACGATAAAATGAACTTACCAATAACATATAAAGATTATATGAATAATAACTAGTCGGGAAATTTCTTTTTTATCATTTTAAATTACTTTTAATATATAAAGTCGCACTTAAAACAAGTGTTTAATTGGTATTTCATACCAAACTTGGCATTCATATTGCTTTGATAAGTTTTAGGTTGGTCGCTTATCTATGATTTATAGCTTACTGGTATAAATTTGACCGGAATTAATATAGTTTATTTTAATAAATAAGTGGCGTATATTACAAACTTTTGAAAACTTGCTTCCACATACAGTATCTCTTTTTTTATTATTATGAAATACCTTTATTAGGTCTATAGAAGAATAGGTTACAGGTTGATTTATAGCTTTCTCACTCGGAAAGAAAACATTACAAGTCCAATTATATTAAAAAAAAAGTCGAATGAAGCAGAAGAATTGATAACGACCAAGTTTGTGACAACCATAAATAACTTAAAATAACCACCACGTAAATACTGTTTATTGAATGGACTTGAACAAGTAAAATTAAAACCAGTTGGTCTTCAAATAGACGAATAATTAATCGCATAAATAATTCGAGAATGCCATGTTTATATCTTGGGAGGTCCAAAACAAATTGGATGGTGAGCACTGCAATAGTTAGCACAACGCTCTCTAGTATCGAAGCATTCGGATTGATCCTTACAGCAACAATAATGCAATCCCGGCCTGTCATAGTAATTGCAAACAACGGATCCTAACTTTTCATTTTGCAAGGTTGAAATACTATCTTCGTATCTCTTGGTGCTTGCAACTCTCGCGCCTACATTAACGATAACAAGATATAAAACGTACGATGTATAATAAAAATGAAGCATTCTATGTATCAAGTGAGGAATAAAAGAGTTAGTTCATCATATTGAACGTGGAGGAAGAAAGTTAGAAAAAATAAAACTTACAATCAAGACCGACGAACAGTGTTAAAAACACTAAGCATAACACAATAGCATATGTTTTCATAAGCTTGGCCATGTTAAATATGTTATCTGAGATCTATATGGTTTATTGTGTGAAAGTATATGATGATTATACATTTATACAAAGGACATCGATACTTATAAACTTAGGCATGGTTCTTATTTAGTAAGTAGTTAATGTCATAGACAAAATTAATGTTTTTTTTTTTTTTTTTTTTTTGAAAGGTATATTTCATTAGAGAACCACCAACCCACCAAACGGGGCGGCAAACACAACAACAAAACAAAAACTACATGAACACAAATTTACACCAATCGCCCAAGACAAGGACGACAACTTAGCTCTATTTTTAGCCCAAAGAAAACCCAACGCTTTAACTTCTCCGATGATATCCTCCATCCTAGCCTTCTTACTTTGAAACTTGAGACGATTTCTCGCCTGCCAGATACTCCAGCACCCTATTATAATAATACCATAGAATATATCTTTGGCTCTACCCGACAACCCAACGAAATTATGGGCTTCCAAAAGATCCTTGAACGAAAAGACAAACAAGTTTTGGACCTTACACCAGGAGGAAATATGTTGCCAAAGCACTGTGGCAAAAAAACAGCCTGTGAATAAATGGTCCACAGACTCTTCCGCCTCACCACAAAGCGGACAAGAGACATCCGCAACTGGAATATTTCTATGTCTCAACGCTATCGCCATCGGAATCCTATCCATCTCAGCCCTCCACCCAAAAATATTGCATTTCTTCGGAATCCATTTACACCACTCGAAAACTAATATATTACTGTAATCCCTATCGTTGAACATTAACTTCCTAACAGCTCCCACCGAGAAGCCACCATCTCCAACACCTACCCAAACCTAGCTGTCCATCGATTCAGACAGAACAGCAGCCCCCAACAGCGAATTCAACACATTCCATTCGTGACTTTCCTCATCTGACAAAACCGGCCTTTTCCAACTCCAGACCCGCAACGTACTATCATCCGACTTGATAAGCCTGTCACTAACCTTGCATCTTTTGAAAGCTTCTAATCGAAAAAAATTTGGACACACATCCCTTAACGGCATGTTCAACAACCACGGGTCAATCCAAAAGGAAATATTATTCCCATTCCCCACTTTCCCTTTGAAGCATCTTCTTAGCGGTAATCCCGAGACCATAGTCCTAGACACAACTTTAACTATATTGCTCCACACCCCGTTTAAAGCCTTTCTAGCTGGTAAAAAATCCCAGCATCGATTAGAGACATGGAACGCCTCGACAACCTTGCACCAAAGATTATGACTATCAGTTTTAAACCTCCACCCCCACTTAGAGAGTAAAGCCACATTACTAAACTTCAACTTGCACAGCCCGAGGCCCCCATACTTCTTCGGCCTACTCACTCTATCCCACGCCACCCAGTGCATTTTATGCTCCTCCTTCGATCCTCCCCAAAGAAAGTTACTCATAAAAGACTCCAAATCCTTAATAACCTTACACGGAGCTTTATAAAGAGAGAAAAAGTACAACGGAAGGCTTTCCAACACAGACTTAATAAGGGTGACTCTCCCACCAATCGACAAGCAACTAGCCTTCCACTTAGACAGCCGCGCCTCAAACACATCATAAACTGGTTTCCAGTTGTTAATTCGATTCATATTCGCCCCAACAGTAATACCCAGATACTTAAAAGGAAGCATCCCAACTTTACATCCCACAACTTTCGCTTTATCAACCACCTCCGCCTCACTCACCCCAATCCCATAAAGACACGACTTCGTAATGTTTATTTTTAACCCGGAACATAAATAAAAACACCTAAGAATTCTAACCAC
Source organism: Artemisia tridentata subsp. tridentata (assembly GCA_021014915.2). Lineage (NCBI taxonomy): Eukaryota > Viridiplantae > Streptophyta > Magnoliopsida > Asterales > Asteraceae > Artemisia > Artemisia tridentata. The sequence continues at coordinate 291,627,990 of CP139504.1, read as the reverse complement.
ATTGTCAAGACATGAATCCAACCACTCACCAATGATGATAGCATCATCCGCAAAGAGCAGATGCGAAATGACAGGACCCCCATTAGGAGTATTTATACCTTTTATCAATCCATCCTTCTGCGCCTTGTTAAGCATGCAAGAAAGAGACTCCATAACAATTAAGAAAAGGAATGGAGAGATCGGATCTCCTTGACGCATCCCTTTCCCAAACTAAAATTCAAATGTAGGCGATCCATTAACCAACACCGAAGATCGCGCCGATTTAAGAACACCCCTTATCCATGAGCACCACACCCGCGGAAACCCCATCTGCTCCATGATGTCAAGAACAAAATTCCAATTGACATTATCATACGCTTTCTCGAAATCGATCTTAAGAATATAAGTTTGCTTTTTGTTCCTTTTACACCAAGTTATAACCTCATTGATAATTAGCGGCCCATCTAGAATAAATTTATCTCTTAAGAATGCCGATTGCGAGTTAGAGATCACCTTCCCCAACACTCTTTTAAGACGATTAGCTAAGATCTTAGAGATCGTCTTGCTAATAATTCCCACAAGACTAATAGGCCTATAGCTATTTAGCTCAACCGAATCACGACCTTTAGGAACCAAAGTGATGAAAGACGAGCCACACCCCACACTGATATCCCCGCTTCTGAAAAAAGCTTCCAAAATATTCACAAAGTCCTGATCAAACAGGTGCCAGAAACGTTTGATAAACCTCATATTAAACCCATCCGGCCCGGGGGCCCTATCCTCCCCACATCCAAACACCGCCTCTTTTATCTCCGACACCGAGAACCTCTCAGACAATACCACCTTATCATCCTCGGTTAAACACATAATGTTCCTGCACTGAAGCTTCGGTCGGACCGGAGAATCCTCCAAGAACTGCTTCCTAAAAAAATTAAAAACCTTCTTCTTAACTAAAGAAGGTCTAGTCACCCACGACCCATCAATCATAAGACCCGGAATATTATTACTCGCCTTCCTACAATTCACAATACCGTGGAAAAAACTAGAGTTCTCATCCCCATCAAGAGCCTATCTCACCCGGGACCGCTGTCTAATATCCGATTGTTTTCTAGACTCCAATTCTTTTAACATCTTTTTACTCTCCACATAAATCCATTCCTCCTCCTCCGATAAACCCCTATTTTCCATTTTGACCTCAAGTCTTTCAATCTCAGAATTGACAGCCTCCTCTTCAATACTCTCATTTTTTAACATCTCTTCTTTCCACCTTTTAATACTATTTCTGATCTGGCTGAACTTCTTCGTCAAAATAACATCAGGAGCATCCACAACATCAACGACCCTAGCTGCCGAACACACAGTATCTTCGAACCCAGCTTTCGACAACCACGAGTTGAAAACTCTAAACGGCCTAGGGCCGAAATTTTTTGACACCGTTGTCAACATAAGAGGGCAATGATCCGAGTTGGGACTCGGCAAGGCTCTCAAGCAAGCCTCCGGCCATTTATTGAAGAAGTTAGTGCAAACCAAAAATCTATCGATTTTACTCAACTTCTTCCCATAGTCCCGAATACAAGTGAACTTCTTCCCTTTCATAGAATACTCCCTCAACCCACTGTTATGTATAAACGCATTGAAATTCCTAGCACACGAATTTTTGAACACCGATCCTAGCCTCTCCTCTGGAAAACGAACCACATTAAAATCCCCCAAGATAACCCACATGCCGACATTGGACAACACAAGGGATTCAATGGACTCCCAAAGGGCCTGCTTGGCCGCAACACCTTGAGGAGCGTACACGTTCAAGATGTTGACAACCTCATTGCTACCCTTCAATCTCCCCGAGACAAGGAGGAAATTACGAGACTTAATCGATGAGCTCTGAACGAACACGCCCTTGTCCCACATACTCAACAAACCCCCTGACTGACCAACAGAACCCACAAACTCCATACCAAAATTATTATTCCCCCATATACATCTCCCATCAAAATTCGAAAGATCCTCAGCCTTCGACTCTTGAACTGCCAAGAAATCCACCCCTTGATCCCTCTTCAGCTTATTGAGCCAAGGGATCTTATCCAACCCCCCTAAACCCCTCACATTGATAGACAAAAAATTCATATATCAACATCATTATTACCTTCTACCATAATCGACTTCCTCACCATCCCAATATGATCACCCAAATCGGCACCCAAGACCACAACGATTCTAACTGTTGCCTCCACTTCCTTATCCAGGAAGGCGCCGTCTTTATCACCCTGCTCCATGGCCTCTTTTCCTCCACCCCCTGACGGACTCGAATTTTCCGGGATCTCCGAAATAGGGGCCAACTTGTTCAGGTCGAAAACACCCTCAACCTCACACTGACACTCAGTGTCCGCCATCTTGCTTTGTGATTCCCCTACTACCGGTTCCTCCTCATGAACAATACCAATAAATCTATCCAAGTCAAAAGGGTCATCATCCTTTTGTCTACTTCTTTTTTTGGGCCTGGAAGACTCCACTGGACTAAGGTTCACACTATGTGCCTTCTGACTTTTTTTATTACTCTTAATAGGCCTCCTCTTGGACTTGAGCCCATCACATGATGCTGAGAAATAATGGATATTCTTAACTGGCATATTGACTGGCTCATCGTTGACATTCTCCACCAATTTATTAATATTAATTCCAGCCCCTTGATATTCCCCATGTAACCTTTGACATTCCCCCTCTTCCCCATGCAGAGGAACACAGATTTCTCCCTCTTTCATTAAGTCATCCAACGATTCCTCTTCCTCCCTACCGGTCTCCGCCACCGGGGCACACACCGTTTCCGGCAAGTTTTCATTACTAGAGTCAGATGGAGCAGCTTTCTCTTCCACCCTCCTTCTAACCACCGCACCGACACACTTAGGGTCCCAATCTCTTGTTTCTTCCGTTATCCACGTCTTAAAGACTTTGTTTGTCCATCTAAGAATCACAGAATCATTGATCTTCTCACCATCACCAACAAGAACCCCCACATATCCTACTGATATATCACCATCTTCCGGACAGAGTTCTGAAGGATGGATTATCTTCCCAAACTGCTTAGAAACTTCATCAAATACCTCATTGGTTGCTAGGTTAATAGGCACGCCATGAATCTTTAGCCAAGCCACCCGTTCAAACGGCAACGGTTGACCCTCCCAAATATCCAACACCGCAAACCACTTACTCCATGAATCCTTCTTCAGAAATAGGTCCACGACATCTTCTTTCTTATGAAAATTCAGCAATAATGAGAGACCACCAGTATACACAATATCAAAGTCTCCGTACCCATTCTCGACAAAATTTTTATTCATACGAGTGGGGGTCTTTAAGTCCAAAACTCTTCCGACCAACGCCTTGCCTCTGATATCAAAGAACGCCACCACGTTATCCAGGACCTTAATAGACTTGCATGATTGTTCCTTATGAACTCCTGAACTTACGCCTGGCTTCCCATCAAGAACTGCTCTAAAAGACAGCCCACCAGGCTGGAAAGGATGCACATTAACAACCTCTTGTTTCTCATGCTTCCTACCAACCGGATCCTCTTGTTTATCTTGCTTCCTACCGACCTGCTCCTCCAACTCCCTCAACCCCATATTCTCCACAGCAAACCTAGCGACGTTAACTTTCAATCTACATTGCCCCATTTTAACTCCATTCATTTTCTTTTCCAGCTCCATTGCATTCCTGACCTTCCTAAACGTGATGAACCCAAACCTCTTCCCTTCTTTGTCACGCTTCCTGGCAATGTAAGAACCCACAACATCCCCAAAATAACCAAGAAACTCCGACACCTCCCAAGGCGACCCGTTGGGGAGGTTAGAAATGAAGAACTTAGTCACATCCCCACTCCCCTTAGCTTCCCCTTTGGTGTTTTGTCTTCCCTTATTCCGGCGAGCCGGAATATCTTGCCATTCTTCTTGCAACATTTTTTTAATAAATGCGTTATGTCATAATTATTTAGGGATGTAATACAGTGATTAACTCATTATTAATGATTTTATTACTTAATGATACTATAGTATCTATCATTAACTTAATTAAAAATGATACTATAGTATGGCTCATCATCGACTTATTAAAAATGAGATACGGTCATTAATATATTATTGATTACCAAGGTTGCAAAAATCATGAATCGGTAGTCGGGCGGTCGACCCCCTGTAGCTTGTAATCGGTGTAAGCGGGATTAATCGGATTGGCATTTTCGACAATTTTTCAGTATTTTCGGCAAGTTTTAGGTATTTCCGACAAGTTTTATGTATTTCCGGCAAGATTTTTCTTTTAAAAAAGATCTTGTAACAGATATAAACAACGGCTATAAATTATTAAAATAATTTCCGGCAAGATTTGAAGGTTTCCGGCAACTTTGATCACTGTTGCCCGCCATTGACCGTCGTTGACCACGGTTGACCGATTTGCTTGAACGGTTTACAAAAATCGAAAAGGTTGGTGGCCTTATAGCGCCTAGGCGGTGATTAATCGGCCTTGTTTTGCAACACTGTTGATTACTAACAGGGTACCCGTGCGTTTCGGCGGTGGGTAGCCTGTAATTAAAATTTTCAGCGAGTAATGTTTTATATTTATATGTTTTCTGTGGCGATTGATGATAATATTATGGTGTTAAAAGTTATTCGTGTATTATTTCTTATGATGATAAATTTAACAAGGGGAGTTTGATGGAAAAACGTTAAAAAGAAAAGTTAAGATAAACCCAATTTTGTAACTAAATCTTTTATATAATAAAACAAAACCCCTAGTGGGGACTTTTACATTTCAAAAAAATCAAATCATACCTTATTAAGTAATAATCAAATTATTATTATTATTATTTTCTTAAATATTAAATAAGAAAATCTTAAATACTTCTAAATTTATCCATATTCTACAAAAAAAAAGAATGTGATTTTTAATCATTCAATAAAAACTTACAAAAATATTTGTGTCAAAATATAAAAAATTAAAACTTGAAAACGGTGGAGCAAGTTTTTCAAAGATTTGGGCTGAAACTTAAAATTCAGTATCATTCCCACTAAATATTTGAAGTCCCAACATTCCCAAATTCCTCCTCCATCAATCAAACTCGATCTCTTATCATTCATTCACGCACAATCATTGACGCAAGAACATCTCCTCCAAATCTAATTAATATTAAAACCCACTACATTCGTAAATAACCCTAATTCAATACCTCAATCAAAGTACAATGGTTTTGAAGATCCTGTTATAATAATTAAAACCCGAAATTAAAAATAATAATTTATTTAAATGATTAGAAAAAACCCCGCGCGTACGCGGGCATTATATCTAGTAGTGTAATACATTATGTTAGTTAAAGGGTCGTTACTATTTGGTTAAAATAAATGATTATAAAATTATAAAAAATATTGTTGGTTTGTACCATGTCAAAGAAAGTATAACTTTCATTGTTTGTACCAAGGGTTATATTAATTGTACGAATATTTTGTATTTGATTAGTTTGTACAATAGAAATAATAAAATGTACTTTTTATTGAGGGAGTGTTCTTTTTTTTAAACATTTAATGAAAGAGTTGAAAAATTAATGGTTGAATATGTTGTTGTATTAGATAATTGTACATAATACTTGGTTAATAGTTTTCTTAAATTTCATATAATGTAAATCTTAAAAAGGAAAAAATTGAAAGAAAAGTGAAAAATGCTTTATAAGTAAGTATAGATTTTATTATTTCATGAAAACGTAGTAACTATCATCATATTTACTTATTAACTTATGTATTACCATTAAAGTTATTAATGACTAATTATATGTGTCAGCCTAGATAAAGTGTAAATTATATGACTAATGGTAATACTTATTAACTTATGTATTACCATTAAAGTTATTAATAACTAATTATATATCATCATATTAATAACTTATGTATTACCATTAAAGTCATTAATAACTTTAATGGTAATACTTATTAACTTAGGGTGGAGGGAGTCATCCTCTTCAACCCTCTCAAAATTTAACAAATCAAATCCCTCAACCTTATTTCAACCCTCCAACCCTCAATCCAACCTTTTTTACTGGCAACCTTCACTCTCAACCCTCCCAACACCTTTTTTACCAAACAACCAATCAAATCACAACTTTGCACCTCATTTCTGCAACTCGCTGCGAGTTGCAAGCTCGCAAATGGAACCCGAATGGCCAACCCGCAAAACCGGCATTCGAACCCTCCAACCCGCATGTGAACCCGCATTTGAACCCGCATGTGACTCCCTCCACCCTTATGTATTACCATTAAAGTTATTAATGACTAATTATATGACTAATTATATATCATCATATTTACTTATTAACTTATGTATTACCATTAAAGTTATTAATGACTAATTATATGTGTCAGCCTAGATAAAGTGAAAAATGCTTTATAAGTAAGTATAGGTTTAAATGTGTAGGTTTATGTTAAGTTGTACACGTTTGGTTCCATCTCATGAGACTCGTATGGTCACGAGATATATGATGTAAATATTGGGTATAAGAGCACTAGGTGCAATGTCGCCACACTTCGCCGTTCCAACGTGGCACCCTCGCCACGATACCGAGGTGGTTCCAACGTCTGCACGACGAGGGTAAAAATCGTCCTTTTGTCAGTACTTTTGGCAGGTATCCGTTGTGAAACGTTTGTATTTTTTATGCGTTTGTGTGATCTGTGATTTGCTTCTTTCTTTGTGTGTGTGTGTGTGTTTTGCAGGTGGCTGCGGAGAAGACACAAAATATTGATAAGGGTGGGTGTGTTTGGGCTGCTTTATTTGTTTGGGCTTTTGTACGATGGGCCTTAAATATATATATATATATATATATATATATATATATATATATATATATATATATATATATTATATTATATATATATATATATATATATATTTGTAATATCCGAATGTGTTAAAGATTGGTTAATTGGTGGATATCAAATTTTGTTGATGTGTTTAAGATTGGTTAATATGTTGTAATGTATTTTTTTTTAATGAAATGAATTTAGTTTATTTGAAAATTTGAATAAAAAAATTAAAGTTGTAAATAGTGTACCACAAATGAGTAAGTTGAGGTTAGTTGTTAGTGATGGGAGTTAGTTGTGGAGGTTTGTTAAAGTGATGTGGCACCCCGTGAGCCTCAAATGAGGAGGTTCAACTCCTCACTGCATCTTGTGCTCTAAATACCTAAATTCTCACACAATGTGAGGGTGTGACACCCTAATACAATTATATTTTTTCTAACCCACCTATCTGGAAATGACAAAGAAATCTAAACCAAGTTTGTATAGTGTTGATCATATGAGAAGAAATATGTTTAAAGGTCACATGTTCAATTCTAAAGAAGTTTCGGAAATTGGAGCTGGAAAACATTTAAAAGTTCAACAAGGAAAATACACATTTTCTTATCATGGATTTAATTATTGTTCGAAAGAATGTTCCAAGTGATCCTTTAAAAATGAAAGAAACAAATTTGCAAAGCCATTTGTAACAGACTACGATGCAAATTTATGTAAGAGTACAACAAAGAAAACTTTTTTTTTTTGTTTTTTTTTTTCTTTTTTTTCTTTTTCTTTTTTTTTTAAACGACAAATTGATTTTTCTTTAGAACTTATGCTAGCAAAGTAAACAATCACAAATGCGGATCTTCTAAATTCGTCATCTCTTGAAGCTGAAATTAGATGACCAGTTAAAAGGATTTTGAAAACTGAGATTGAACCTTGAATGAATAATATCAACACTCGATTTATTAAATTTGAAAAAACTCTCGTCTCAGAAATGCAACAAGATTTACCTTATACTAATTCTTTTAAAGACGAATTTGATAAAAAATGATTACTCCTTGAAATTCAAAAGAATTTTTCATAAAAAGTTTTTTTTTTGGAACGGCAATTTATTAAACTAGCAAGGAGCTAGATCAAACAGAAATGAGATAAGGGTTCTTAAGCCAATCGTCCCATTTGAACGACGCTTTACATCTATACTTACACCAATTAAACGACAAAGAAACTAGATTATCAAAAATTAACGCCTTGTTGGGAATCTTGTTGTCGAACAGGAGTTTATTTCGGAAATTCCAAATAGACCACCATAAGCCATAGAAGACTCATTCCATCATACTTTTCAGCTTATTGGGGAGCCGAATAGATACCAGCCATTCGCGCCATTCCTCATAATAACTCACGTCCGCATAATCAACGTTCCACCAAGAAGAGACTTTTCGCATAATTTGTTTAGACATAACGCATTGAAAGAACAAATGACTCGTAGACTCCACTCCACCTTTGCAAACTGGACACATAAGAGAATCAATGTCCATTCCGCGTCGCGAAAGATTAAATCTCGTAGGCAAGGCATTAGTTTTGATTTTCCAAGTTGTGATGTTCACCTTGCTTGGAACGGACTTAACCCATCTCGTATACATACCTACCTCCTGGAAGCGCTTCTCGTCAATCAACTTACGAATGGAGTTCACTGAGTAATCCCCTTCACTCTCAAGCGTCCAAAAATACCTGTCTTCGCAAGGAACCAAAGTAATAACCTGCACCATCTCCAACAAAGAATTAAATTGAGATTCTTCTGTTCCGCTTCTCACTCTTCTTCTGAAAGAGTCATCTAAACTTGGCGCCATCAGTTTCATTCGAACAGTAGCATGTTTGTGCAGCTCAAGAGCATATAAACGAGGAAATAAATCTTTAATAATACCACCTGCATACCATTTATCTTCCCAAAAAGAAGTAGAATCTCCATTCCCCAACTTCAAACAGATGAGATCCGCCATATTAATACCCATACCCTTCAAAGATCTCGCCTCCTTGACAATCGACGTCCAACAGGTTTGTCCCCCAACGATCACGTCTTTATCCAACTTTCCGTCATCGCCATGAATAGCCTTGATAACTCTTGTCCATAAAGAAGACTTTTGAGAGTAAAATCGCCAAATCCATTTAAGCATGAGACCTCTATTTAACGCGTACAAACTTGAAACCCCTAAACCCCCTTTATCCTTAGAAGTAAGAACATTATCCCACTTTACCCATGAAGCTTTACGACTTTTGTGATCATAACCATTAAAGAATCGACTCCGAATGGATTCAAGAGTTTTAAGAACATACGAAGGAGCTTTAAAAATAGACATATGAAAAATCGGCATAGAACCAAGGATGGATTTAAGAAGAGTTAATCTACCTTCGATAGAAAGAATTTTTGTCTTCCATTTAGATAATCGCGATAACACCTTATCAATCACCTCTTTCCATGCTTCCTTTCTAGACATATTTTCACCAACCTTCGTACCAAGATAAGTAAACGGAGTCTTTAGAACAAGGCATCCAAGTTTAGAAGCCGCGTTATGAATCTTCCCATCCTCCACATTAATACCCAAAATCTTACTCTTGCACATATTAATCCTCAGTCCAGAAGCCCGATAAAAACAATCCAAGACTTTTACAAGGGTATCAATGTTGAGCTCACTCCATTGACCAATAAAAATTGCATCATCCGCATAGAACAAATGAGAAAGATTTACCATAGAATTTAAATTGATACCCGTATATAAGCCCCCGTCCACCACGCGCTGAAAAGAAATGTGTAAGCTCTCCATAATGAGAATAAATAAAAAGGGAGATAACGGGTCACCTTGTTTAAGCCCTTTAAAGAATTGGAATTTCTCCGTAGTGCTACCATTGATTAAGATGGATCCTCTAGACGATCGAAGACAACTTTGAATCCACATTCTCCATTTGTTACCGAATCCGAATTTATTTAAGATGTCATCAAGGAAATCCCAACGAACCGAGTCATACGCTTTCTCAAAATCAACTTTAAAAATAAGAGAATGTTTTTTCTTTTTACGGCACCATTGGATAACCTCGTTAAGAATAAATGGCCCATCTAATATTTGACGATCCGACACAAACACCGATTGGACCTCGTGAACAAGATCGCCAATCACATTAACAAGACGATTAGTCAAAATTTTAGCGATAACCTTATATAAGCTCCCAATCAAACTAATAGGGCGAAAGTCTCTTACCTTATTCGCGTCAATAATTTTGGGGATCAACGCAATAAAGTTTGAGTTACACCCATTCGGCATATCTCCGTACATGAAGAAACAATTGACAGCCTCGAAAAAATCATCTTCAATCGTTGACTAAAATTGTCGAAAGAAGCTGAACGAGAAACCATCCGGACCAGGGGATTTATCACTGCCGCAATCCCACACAGCCTTTTTCACTTCCTCTTTAGTAATCATTCTTTCCAAATCATCTCGCTGCTCATTCGATAAAACATTAGGGAAACATATATCAATCCTTGCACGGTTCTCTGGAGGCTTATCAAATCTATTTTGAAAATGGTCAAGGAATTCGTGTTTCACCTTCACCGGATCGTCAATCCACATACCGTTTACCATAATACCCCGAATACTCATTTGGCTACGCTTCTTATTTAACATACCATGAAAAAACTTCGTGTTTTCATCTCCCTCGACAACCCATTTAACTTTGGCTTTTTGAGCAGCTTCCGACATATGAGTATTATTGATCTGCTGTATCTTATTAAGAGTCTCCAAGCGTTTATGACCCATCTCAACAGAATTGTTTCCCTTATCAATAGCCTCATCAATCATTCTGAGATCCACTTTAAGTTTAGACATCTCACCTCTCGACTTCAACCTGTAAGTGGAAATCCAACCTCGAATTTTCTCTTTAGTAAATTTCAATTTATACATAAAATTTCTAATTGCATTTTTCTTATTGCCAGGAGCATCATTCCAAGCGTCCCTAACCAGATTGTCAAACCCATCAACTTCAAGCCAATAATTGTAGAATCGAAATGGAATAGGACCATAATCAAATACTGCTTCTCGTAAAAGAATGGGTCGATGGTCCGAGATATAACGGTCCAGGGCAATAGCATTGATGTTGGGACAAGAATGCAATAAATTTTCTGAAACAAGAAATCTGTCCAACTTACTCATCTTTGTGGCGGATTTGTGACACCAAGTAAAAGCACTACCGCCAAGGTGGACTTCATTCAAACCCGCATTGAGGATGAAGGAATTAAACAAATCCGCATCATGAGGTTTAAAGATCGAACCGAATCTTTCTGATTTGTATCTCACTTCGTTAAAATCTCCCATCATAACAATTGCACCATCCCATTGATCCGAAACCTGAAGTAAATAATCCCATAACATACGTTTTTCACTCGCCTCTTGAGGAGCATAAATCACCACAATCATTAACTCAATCCCTGATTTTAGCCATATGCCACGAATAATAACAAAATAGTCCGATCTCGTAAAGCTAGACTTACAAAAAGAATTTGGATCCCACAAGCACAAAATCCCTCCCAATTTGCCCACGAAATCACTATGCACATAATCGAAAGTTAAATTACCCCAACATGATCTAACAGTAAATAAATCAATTGACTCCATCTTCGTTTCTTGAAGACCCACAAAATTGACTTTATTTTTAATACACAACTCCCTAACCCAATCTTTTTTAGCCTTTTGGGCGAGGCCTTGAACATTCAAGGACAAAAAATTCATCTAAGAACCCCGAACTCTCCTTGGGATTTAATAATCTCGTAATATCTTTAACACACCCTTCCATATTATATCCCATGATTTGGCCCACCTTCACTACTTCCTCCATGAGACTTAAGATTGAGCCACCCGTACGTGGCATTCCTGATTTCTTAAAGCGACACGAATCCATAGAATCTGACATTTTATTAACTGATCCAGAGTTTTCTTTACCACCATCATTATGCACAAACAAGTTGTCATCCCCAGCAACCTCTTCATTAACCTTCTTTGCACCATCCCCATCTGAATTCTGCTTATTTAAGTTTACTTCCGGGGTGAATCCCGGGGGGTATTTCAAACTGGATTCCTCTTCATTAATCATATATTCCTTAATGTTCTTATCTTTGTTTAGTAAAGAGTAGATTCCAAAGGGATCTTCTGAACGATTATCTTTCTGACCTACAGGACCATCGAAAACAGTTTCAGGAACCTCCTCCGCATCATTCTCACTAAGACAATTATTAATCTCCTGATCACTATGAATATATCCATGATTATCTTCAACCGATACATCATCTTCTTCCTCTTCTTCTGTAAAATCCGGAGTCCACCCAGGTACTTCTATTGCACGCAGCCAATAAACTTTACCACGGAAAACGATTTTGAAGTTTTCCAATATGTTCTGATGTACCTTAGTAAGGATGCAAATTCTTTTGGAGTGAAAATTCTTTTCATCGTCAATCTCCAAAAGTTTACCCCATTTTAAAGCTATACGATTGAAGGTATGGCCAGACCAAAGTTTAAAGGGAATACCCTCAACATCCACCCAAGCGATTCTCCCTCCCAGAACAAAATCCTCAGATGCTTGATTAAGAACCGAAAACCACGAGTTCACTCCGCCATTATCCTTAAATAAATCTTTAACCTTAGCACTTTCGAATTCAAGAAGAACCCATAATTCACCTAAGTAGCTGATCTTTAAGACATCGAAACCTTCATTGCACAAAACCTTCTTAAGATTAGCAAGGGAGGCAAATTCTTTGACTCTACCCATCAATGAACACGAAAGATCCTTCTTATTCAAACATTCATCATCAAGCATAATCATGGGGGTGGATTCCGTCTCCACAGACATATCACTACCCTTGACCACGTTCACAAACGAATTACCAATACCCTTATTTCCATCGGTTTTATGAAAAGTGTTATTACTACTTTTATTAAGCGTCTTTGCCGTCTTATCAACATTACTGCTTCTCTTCAAGTTTTCTCTATTGAATCGCGCGACATTAGCGTTGAGTTTCAAACGTCCCACCCATATCGTACTTAAATTATTCACCAATCTCTCAACACTAAAAACATTTATAAATCGAACAAAACCAAATCGCTTACCGTCTTTTGCCCGCTTCGATGGGATAAAAGAATCAACCACATGACCATATTGGTTACAAGTGTGGAATAAATCTTTTGAAGAGAAATACTCCGGAAAGTTTGATACATATATCGAAATCGAAATCTTTGATACATCATCTTCCTTTGAACGAAAGGATCCCATTGGATTGAAGGGGGTTACGATCCAAATGGGTTTGACTGAGAACGGATTTAGATTGAAGGGAGATCAAACAATGAAACAAAAAACAATGAAGCCCTAAAAACATATCGAAAACCTAACGATTAAATGTTCTATCTTTGATGTCCCACTTTTGTTGTCCCGCCTCTGGTGTCCCACCACAAGGATGTACCACCTATGACGTCCCAACTATAGTGTCCCATCTATGATATTCCATTCGGATCGCCAAGATTAAAGATTCAAAAAATTATTTATTTTTATTTTTATTTTTTTGGATTGAAGGTAATTCAGGGAATTGAGTGGTGATGAATAGATGAGTTATTGAAAAAAAGATCCGAAAAAGTAATGATGGCGTTTGAACCCGCCGGAATGTAGATCGGAAATCACCACGCCGGAATGTGTGTGGAATTTTATCCGTTCTATGTTTTGGCTTTTTTGATCATAAAAAGTTTGCATCAATCGAATCAGAGTCTTCAAATTGTGAGACAGATAATGTGAATTTTGAGGGACAAATTCCTTCTTTGGAAATTGAAAATCTTTACCTTAAATAGACTTTAAAATTGAAACGCCCCAAACCAAGCTCGACAAAAAAAAAAAAAAAAAAAAAAAAAAAAAAAAAAAAAAAAAAAAAAAAAAAAAAAAAAAAGAGAGAAAAGAAAAGAAAAAGAAAATATCTGAACCACCTTTAACCGGCGGTTAAAGCCTTTGGTCATCCAACTGCATGTTAGAATCTTTCTGACCGACGGTTAAATAGATCTGACCTGCACTAAATTTCATTTCTTTATTTTTCGAAAAACGTACTTCCAAGACTCGATAATTCATGAAACCTTGCAGATATCTTTCATAGATAATACATTTTATATTTTTGTACAAATTGTGCATAAACGTAAGCGGGAGTTACCTTTACGAAAATACATGTGTTGTTCCAAACAGCCCTTTAAACACATCAAACATAAATTGTACATAACACGTTTGCATACAATAAAATCTGCAAGTTTGACTCTAAACACATAAGACACTCAACAAGATTTTACTTTTCAAAGACTACAACTTGACGACACATGGGGGTTTTACTTGCTTCAAGCATGGCAATCTATCACTTCTTGCCTACATACAACGACAAGTACTTCCATTCCTTATTTCACCTCATAAAGCCTTTTATCCACATAACTTACTAAACATGTAACAACTAAAACATAAGCTTTACGCTTAATAAGTCATAGGTAATAACAATTCTTCATATACAATTCAATCATACTAACATTACATACTTATCATAACTAATCCACATGCCCACCAACTAATACTTGCATACATAGCACATAAATCATTCATCAACTAATGACAACATCAATCCATCTCATACCATAACTAATGGCAAAATTAGACAAAACACTTGCCTTAGCTAGTTTGTCTAACTAGCCTAATTTTAACACCTTGTCCAATGCTTCTTGACCATTCTTCCTAACACTTAGCACATTCAAACACATAATACACAACTAGACGAGTACCCGTGCATAGTGACGGGATTTTATAACGGAAAATAATTATACTTGGAATATTTTGGTTAAGTTTAACGTTTAAGCATAATTGAAATTGAAAAATGCTGTAACATATGATAATTCACCTCAAATAATAATTTATAAAATGTATTAGAAAACGCATAAAAATATTTAGTGAAACTGAAAATGAAACATAACAACAGTTAGTTGCAACATTCATTTTCATTTTTTTTTTCCGAAAATAATGTGTTATATATATATAGTTGAAATGATAAGTATATATAATATGTATTAAATGTGATTGATAAACTTTTTAATTATGGTTTTAAGACTAATTTTTTTAAAACAAGTCAAACCTTTTTGGTGAGAAAGTAAAAAGTTTGAAATTTAGAAGGGTATTTTGGGTATAACACATTACTCATTTTTAAGTTTAAGAAAAAATCATATGATACAGATCTTTATATATGATATATCTAGAAAACTAGAAGGGGGTTAAATAGTTTTACCAATTAAAACTTTGTTTTAAAACTTATAGATCGACTTATGTCAATCTAGTTTGACGTGTTGGATATTGTTAGTGAGAAGAGCATATAAACTAAACTAAGAGATAGAGTTAGAGAGATACATCCACAACACGAGTATTTATAGTGGTTCGGCTAAAAGGACACCTTCCTTGCCCTACTCCATTCCCCGAGTACCCAACTCGAGAGTTCTGTAAACACTACACAAGACAAACTCCTTTCACCAACGAAGATGCCTTCACAACGTCGCTTACACTTTATCCGATACAAAGCTAAATACCGAGATCTTCCACGAGGTACAGACAAACCTTCATCACCTACACTTTATCCGGTACAAAGCTAGATACCAGGTTCCATTACAAATGAGGAACCACTACCCGATCAACATAACTAGCACAACACAACTTTAGGGAACCAGCGTCCCTTTGACACCTAACGACTCAACACATCTACAACACCCTTGAGAAGAAGAAAGAACAACAAGATACACTTCTGTGATCTTGTGAAGAAGAAGAATCTTAGCAACTCATGTCATGAGCTTGCAAGTCTTCGATTGGTTGTGATCTCGTCTTTAAGAGGAACCTAGATAATCACAAAGAAAGACTACATAGAAAGATCATTGGATCTGAGGTTAGAGAGTTTAGAACATAGAGAGAATATATGTCTAAATGGTGTGTGAAGCAAGAGAGAAATGGCTCACTATTTATAGGCAAACTGAGCACTGTTCACCCGGATCCGGCGGATCCCTTCCCAAAGGGATCCGGCCAGTGTAAAGCTAGGGATCCGGGTATCTGGTATCACCAGTCCGGATTTTGGGTTACAATTCCGGGTTTTGGGTTAAGGGTTATGATCCATGGGTTATATGATGTCATGCATGATGTCAAAGACATCTTGGGTCATGGGTTATGGACTTTGGGTTATGGGTTATGGACTTTCGGTCATGGATCATGGGTTTTACCTATTTAGGTGTCATGGATGATGTCATGAAATGGGTCATGGGTTATGGATCAAGCTCCATGGGTTATGGGTTATGGACTTGGTTTTGGGTCATGGATAGTCCAAGTCTTTCCTAGTTTATTTTTACAAGTTGCATGTATTTTATAAAAATGTAAGTAACTAAGTTACTTAAGTGTTTTTATAAAATGGTTTTGGTTTTATGTAAACTTGTTAACTAAACATGTTTAAGGTTTATTTGTTTAGTGAAATGAGTTAATAAACTTTTGGCTCAAAGCGTTACAAATTTTATTTATCTCGTTAAAATGATTTTACGTTTGTTATCGACAAAACATTAGAAGATCGTAAAATATAAATAAATGTTTGTTTAAGGTTTATTTGTATTAACAATCTCCCCCTTTTTGTTGATGACAAAACATAAAATTATTTTAAGTAAAACGATAAAATTCCTAAGTTTTGAATTTATGTTTTTTACTCTTTTCTCCCCCTTTTTGTCAAAAAAAAAAGAGTGTCGAGAAGAAACTAACCCGAATGCAAGTTTTTAGAAAAATAAATGAAAGAGAGGTGTAAAATGGAGTGAAGAGAGTAAAGAAGTGCCTAATTGCTCCCCCTTGTTGAGGGCGTCAAGTAATTAGGAAGACTAGGACGTGATCATTGCAAGTTTTTGCAATGGTTTTGTTTGGACGAAAGCTCCCCCTTATTGAGGGTGTCAAGTACTCTATGTGTATTTTTTTAAAATCTACAAAACAAAGGTTAGAAAACAAGTATATGGTGTGCCTTTGCTGGGAAATGTACTGCATAAGAGTTCTGTTAGTGCTCTGAGTGCCCGGATCCGCTGGATCCTTTTCAGAAAGGATCCGGCGGGTATAAACTGGAGGACCCAGGTACCTGCAACTTGTTAGCAGTAGTAAAAGAAAGAAAATGGCATGAAAACAAGTAATAATCACACCAACATGCTCACATAAACAAGAAGCACATAATCATGTAGATTCATTTAATAAAAATAAGAGAAAAGATATAACATTGGTCAATTTTCTAAAGCTACGATAATGATCTAACATGAAAAGGAAAAAATCCTAATGATAATGGTTAGGCCTAAGACTAGAGGAGGAAGACCACTTGTGCTTGCACTTCAAGGCTTCTATGAGTGGCTAGGTTTGGTGACGTCTTCTAGACGTTCAAGTAGGTGATGAAACATGAAACGCATTTCATTGCGTAATTCATGTACCAAGGTTTGGGTATGTTGGCAATGAGAGCAAGTCTCCTCATGACTTGGTTGGTAAGGGCCTAAGATAGAAGGTTATTGAGGCACGTTTGTGGTGGAAGGATCTAGGTGAGGAGGTTGTGGATGTACCACGGGTGTTGGTGGAGAAGTATGTGCGGGAGAAAGTGTGTCATTGTTTGGTTGAGGTGGTTGACATCTTCTCATTACCCAAAATGGGCCATTTGAGGGTGGAGTAGATAAAGGAAAGTTTGCTATGGGTGGTGGTATGTTAATGTCAACGCCTATGTTGTGAGAAGAAAGTTGAGTGGTCATTCTCTAAATAGAAGAGAATGTAGGAAAAGGTGGTGGATTGAAAGGTCTATGAGGTAAGTCCTCTAATGTGTTCAAGAATGGGTGATGGGAAGTAGGAGGTGTGGCAAAAGAATGGAGTTGGGGTTGAAGAGGTGAGGCTTGTGTTGGTTGAGTTGAAATAGGTGTTGGTTCAAGAGATGTAAGTTTTTGTGAGGTTGGTTTGGTTGAAGAAAGTTGTGGTGGTGTTGGTTCATTAGATGGAGGGCTTTGAATATAGTTGGAGAGAGGTGTTCTAGAAGAAGGTGTTTTAATGGGTAAGGATTCGGTTGAGGATATTTCGTACACAATACGTGCGGTTTTTCTTGGAGGGCTTCTAGTAGATGATCTTGCAGTTGGTGCTTTAGTCATGTTTGGAGATGAGTTTAGAAAGTGAGTTTACAGTAGAGGAATGGTTGTTAAGGTGTGGTTTTGAAGCACAAACATAAGTGGTTTATATAGTGAAGAATCAAGTAAAGGAATTAAAGCCTAGAGCCACTAAAATCCTTTAAATTGCAATGATTTGCATGCACAAAGGTCAACTACAGATATAGAATCTTCTAGTAGGTTTATTAAAGGCAATGTGGAGTGTTGTAATGGGTAAAGTTGAGTTTTGAAAGGCTATGATTGATCATACTTGTATCTGTTTGCCCGGATCCACCAGATCCTTTTTCAAAGGGATCCGGCTAGCTTTAGCCAAGGGATCCGGTTAACAGAACATATGAGAAGGAGAAATGATTAGGTTCTAGCTATTGCAACCCTATGTTTCTTTTGATAATGAGTGTGAGAAAGTGTATTAAATGAAGAAATCCTGAGTGGTTTAAGACTAATGATGAGGGGTTGCCATTAATGGACTTTAGAGAGAAGAAAGAAGACTAAAGAAGACCAATAAGTGGTTAAGGATGAAGATAATCATATAACTAGGTGTTTAATGATTGTAGGATTTAGGGAAAGGTGAAATGAAAAATTTAAAAATTCTTTAAAAATTATAAGAATTAAAAGATTGATTTTAGAGCATTTTGAGAGAGAGAGAGAGAGAGATGGTTGAAATAAATTTATAAAAAAATTATTTATTGTGTTAGTAAGTGAATTAGGTTCAGAGAAGGGTGATGCAAGAGGTGGAACTGGAAAATGGTGATTATCTTAGAGATGATAAATCAAAAACATCTCATGATGGTCCTAAGTCATGTATAGGAGCTTATGGGATTTACTGAGACTAGCTCAAGTGAGGTTAATGGGGTATAAGCAACTACTCCTATAAGATCTAGGAGTTGAAAGGGATGAAATGTGGTATAGATCTCAGTTCTGTTTAACCGGTTCCTCCGAATCCTTTCTAAAAGGGATCCAGCTAGGCATATCAAAGGGGTCCGGTTACTGACAGCTAAAACAACACAGTAACTATGTCAAATATCATTCTACTTATCGATTTCCACAACTGATGTTACTAACAACAAACATTCATGGATACAAGTCTAGTATAGCAAATAGAACATGTAGGAGTCATAAAACATGATAACATCCAATACATGGTGAAGTCTCTTAGTCTTCAAGCAATCAAGAGTGAATATTCAAAGACCCTAAGTTAATTATTATAGAATACAATCATAGCAAGTAAAATGACATAATCATGTTTGACCAAGTCACTAAATTTCATAGGCACTCTCTTCACTTTAAGTTGTTTTGACTTGATTTACTTCATTCATTGTCGTCGCTTGTTGAATCATCAGAAGGTACATAGTTGATGGATGACTCGGGAATGAGAAATGATGTTAAATGTGACTCATTTAAGGGTTCCATTAATCTATATACAAATGAGTATTGAGGATCTTGAAGATATGGGTGAACGTTCATGAAGTGACGATAGAGACGAGTTAGGAACATCCCATAGGGTATTAGTTTTTTTCTTTTATCCTTGAGATGTATGATTCGCTTAGTGAAGAAATAAGTGAGATTGTATGGTTTTCGGTTTAGAATGCAATAAAGCATGTGAGCACAACAGGCATGTAGATACTCACGATCTTTGATTAGTGTTGGGATTTATTGATTTGATGATAAAAAAGGACAAGGAACAAGATCGCCAATATGGAATTCTAGAAGACTTGTTGAAAAAGAAAGAGATCAAGATTAGGAAATATTTAGTTTCCTAATACAATTATGTTTCCTTTGTAACTCTAGATGGAACTCTATAAATAAAGAGATCCCTAGACATTGTTTAGTGTGTGTTTTAGTCATGTTTTAGAAAACACCACCGATCCCACCACTTGGGATCGGTTCCACACTTCAAGATCAATGTCATTTATCCTTGTTATAGTTAGGTAACACGTTCTATCTTGATCAAATAGAATTGGAGCATATATTTGTAAAACCTTGTTAATAACAAAGTGTTTTGTTTAATTCCACTGTGCATATTGTTTATCTTTGTTATTAATCCTAGTTGAGTCTACAACGATCTTATCAATTAGTAACAAATAGCATGTAGTACCATACAGGGTTTTATTAGTCATAGAAAGAAGAAAAAAATTGATTTTGGTTTTTATGTTCGTACTTTTCTGCAGTGCTGTGGTAAAAAGGCGATATCTTATTCGTTAACTGTTGGATCTTAACGAAATTTTTATTGAAGGTTCTTTATACATCAAGGTATATTCTCACCAGCGGGATCTTCGATCTAAGCTTTCAATTGAAAGATATAAATTATTGAAAACTGCTACAGAAACATTGAAGTAAATCGATTTTTAGGGTTCTAAGGGTTTCGCATAATTGATTTCCTTATTCTACTGGTTTAATTCAATATGGAAGTTGGTTTGTAGTGTTTATGGGTGTTCAACGTCAAACATTCATATTACTGATGATAATGTCTTGTCTAAGGACGAATGATGCTACTGATGGTAATATGAGTTTAGCTTGAAAATGAATGTTGGGATTCAAGGTAAGGTGTTTATTGATGGAAGCATGGTTTCTATTGGGTAATTAGAATGATGAGATAAAGAGTTAGAGTTTGTAATTTCTTGACGATGAGACATGGGAAAACCCTAACTTATTGATTTGTTATTACTGTTGCTCGATATATCATGTTAATACTGCTTATCGTTATTCTAAGTTACTACTACTGTTTAACGATTAGTGCTGCTAGCTTCGGTTAGTGTTGCGTCAAGTTTTTATTATTAATGCTGCTACGTTTAAGAAGGTTAAAGTTGCTACGTGCATGTCTGCTGTTAAGGGTTTTTGGTTTTGGTGTATTTAACACGCATGAAAAACCCTAACTTGATTGATGTTGAAGTGTTTTGATACGTGGTATCAACAAGTGTGTATTAGAAAGTGAATATTGATACGAATGAGATTAATGATGCTTCAACAAGGTTATCTTTAAGTGGGTATATTTTTGGTGTTTCGAATACAGGTGCTTGTGTGCATAGTGATAACGAAGGTAAAGAAGGTGTGTACTATTTTTGATGAAGTCGTTATTACTACTCTTATGGTATTCGTTTTACTACTACTGATCAAAAGTTCCTACTGCTAGCTAGAGTTAATACTGCTAGTACATTTTACAATTGTTCAACCATTTGGTATTGCTCTTAATTGTTACTACTGCTTGGTCACGATTACTATTTTAGTCATTTTTAGTAAGCGTTTTGGTGTTCCTCATGGATGGTACTACATGGTATTTGTTACTATAGTGGTTAGTTATTCGTACAATGCTTATGGTTGATTACTTTTGATCAAGAGATGGTTAACATATTGGTTTAAGGGGAAGAATATGTTAAAATGTTTAACCATCTAAGGGGAAGGTTTTTACTACTGCTAATTGATTATTACTACTGCTAGTTTATGTTTCTACTGCCTTAAATTCATTTTTAGTGCGAAAATCTTCAGGGAGGGTAATTTGAGTCATTGGAAAGCTTGGATTAGAAGTATAATATATGGTTTGTAGCTGTAAAGATCAAAGTTGTATGTGTTCTCTGTCCCCTTATGGATAATGATAAAAAGGGACAAAGATGTTACAAAGGAAACAAGAAACAAGTTCATGGAGATCTTAACTTAAGGGGAAGCTCAGATTTGAAGATGTACAAGATTAAGATGCTTTAAGTGCTCAAGTTGTTTTGTCATCATCAAATAAGGGAAGATTATTGGGATTTATTGATTTGATGATAAAAAAGGACAAGGACCAAGATCGCCAATATGGAATTCTAGAAAAGATGATTCTAGATGACTTGTTGAAAAAGAAAGAGATCAAGATTAAGAAAGATTTAGTTTCCTAATACAATTATGTTTCCTTTGTAAGTCTAGATGGAACTCTATAAATAAAGAGATCCCTAGACACTTGGGATCGGTTCCACGCTTCAAGATCTATGTTATTGATCCTTGTTATAGTTAGGCAACATGTTTTATCTTGATCAAATAGAATTGGAGCGTATATTTGTAAAACCTTGTTAATAACAAAGTGTTTTGTTTAATTCCGCTGTGCATATTGTTTATCTTTGTTATTAATCCTAGTTGAGTCTGCAACGATCTTATCAACTAGACTCAGAACATTTTCTTGTAGGATAAATGCCATGGGTTGTAGAACATAGTGAAGTTCAAGCATACGAATTCTGTTAGGGTGTCGTGTTGAATCGCAGAGAAGGCTGGTCAATTCTCCTGGGGAGGGAATGTTTGTAAGATATGGACCATTTTCCTCTTGTTTAATAGAATCAAGAGCAAATTTTTCCGTATAGGCATATTGCCCAAGGTTTGGAAGTCTAAGGATTTGAGCGAATTGTACGAGAGGTAGGAGAAATTTGTAGTTTTGTATGCAAAACCAAAGGGAAAGGGATTGATCCGCGTTACGTACGAGATCAATTTCACGAACGAATTCTAATATGAAGCGTGGACAAATTCGTTCGTTGATGGTGAGTAGAGATTCAAAACCTATGGCTCGAAAGGCTCTGCTAACTTCTTCATAAAAGGTTAAAGTGGGGTCGACAATCCTACCTTCGTGAAGATAGCGTGTCTTAAGGTTTTTGAAACCAGGTACAAAGTCTATGGGTGTGTAGGGTTCAGTTGAAATGTTTGGAATGTAGAGGTTGTGTAACACCCCAACCCGACAAGGGTCAAAATGCCACATTATGGTGTCAATCAGAACATACAAACGCAAGCGGAAGACTTATAAACATAATAGTTACAAAGGTATTCTAAGGTAATAATGAAATACTAACATCTAAACATAATGAGTCCCAAAGCCAAATACAAATCCAAACTAATCTAACTAAAAATGAATCCAAATCTAATCCAGAAGCAAATGGGTGTCTATCGTCAAGGTAGTCCACTAAGAGCTCCTATGCACTCTTCACTCAAACCCAGCTTCCAACCTAAAACCTGCCGTAGGAAAAGAAATGCGGCTGAGCTTAAAAAGCCAAGTGAACAGATATATATAACAAAACGAATAATCAAAACATATATAAGTATAGGGAAAGGGAAACGTAAGTTCCTGCTGAAATGAATATCACGTGTCAAAAGAGTGAAAGATCAAAGATCCACTGAACAAATATCATAAGTCAAATGAAGTGAGATATCAAGAGATAATACAAATCAGATAATCATAAGGAATCAAACGAATCACATAGGAATGCCCACGAGCGTGTCTAAACGAGATACTCGAATAGACCAAATAATCACACAATCTCATATATCCGTCAAATCATATGTGTACAAGGAGGGGAGACCTCTTAAGTACCAAATGAAGTAGCTAGCTCCCAGAAGTGAGGGGTGCAAGATATGCACACCCCAATCACTAACAAAACGAAACAAAGTACCTAGGATGCATCCATACGCCCCCCACAAAACAAATCATATATATACACCTGCTCATGACAAGTATATACACATATCATAATGGCCAGATCACATATCATATCATATCATATCAAATGGGGACGCCGTGGACTAATCACACCGCCACAGATAGTGTCATGCCATTGATGCCATCAATGACATGGCCATGATACCTCCATGGCTAGTTAGCTCGGGAAACAGAACAGAACAAATCATATCAAAGCATATCCATAATCATATCATATCCAAACAGATCATATCAAACTGAACTGAATCATATCATAGCAAACGGATATCATACAAATGTCATAACAAACGGATAGCAGATCGAATATCATAACGAAAGGAGTCATATAAAAAGAATCATATCAAAGGATCATATCAAAGGAATCATAGAAAAAGGGATCATAGCAAAGGAATTATATCAAATGAATCACAATCAGAGTCAAGGATCATGATGAGAGTCATGAGAGAACACCCTTACTGAGAAAGGGTAGAATATCTGTACCTCAAACCGCAATGAAACCATATCAGAAAACACAAGGATCGGAAGTTACTCCTTCTTCAGCGAATCTACACGAATTAATGATCGTCTTATTATTTAAAAACCATTTCATAAGTTATTACTGATTCAGTACTTATTGTTGTTCAGATTGACATATTAGGGTTTCCTGCTATTTATAGCAACTTTCCAAATTTAGTAACTTTCCATATTTAGTAACTTTCCCAAATTAGTAACTTTCCGAATTAAGTAAGTTTCCCGAATTAGTAACTTTCCATATTGAGCAACTTTCCAGATTGAGCAAGTTTCCATAAATAGTAAGTTTCCATAATTAGTAAGTTTTCGTATTTAGTAACTTAGGGTAAGACTCACAATTAGTCAAATTAGGTTTTCGTTATCAAAATTAGGTCAACATATAACCAATTATATCATAATTATCACTTAAATACCTTTTAGGGCTCAAACACATCAAATGGTATGAATATCACCAAAACTTAGCTTCTTAACAAATTCCTGATTTTAGTATGTTTTAACCTTCACTTTACGAATTTTCAACCATATCTATACTCCAATCCAGAAGCTAAAATAATTTACCCAAGTACATATATGTCTTATGAGTTCACATGAATTTTCTCAGAATTTATTACCAAGTACAAGTATTGTTTCAAAAATCATCTTTCCAGACCTACCCAGAAAAATAATTGCAGATACACACAGAAAGTTTTCCTTTAATTAACCCATTTCAACACTTCAGAAAAATCCACAAAAATTCCAGGAAGTCAAAAATAACTTAAATATCACCCCTGTAAAAGGAGAGCTCTCAGTTCCTTGTGGTTTGAAAACTAAAAATCAAAAACATCAACTGATTTTACGTTCCCAAAACTCAGGTTTGACACATGATCCCATAAAATTCAAAAGCATGACCAATACAATTCCAATTCACTCCAAACTAATTAGAAAACTTAAATATGACATTAAACTAAGGTGGTGTTTGTTTATTAAAAGGGTCTGAATCTGAATCTGAACCGCACGTCTGAATCTGAATCTAATGCATAAAAATCTGAATCTGAACGCATCTGAACGGAAAAAAAAAACTCTTGTTTGAACGGGAATTTTTTTTTTGGTTATTTTGTGTCAACAAGAGGCATTCAGACGCGTTAAGACACCCCTCTCAAGTCTTGACCATTAAGATCTAACTGCATCTGAACGCGTCTGAACGAAAAAAAAAACAAACGGTCTGAACGACAAAATGTCTGACCGATTCAGACATTTTGGTCGTTCAGATGCTGTTCAGAGGGAAAAAACAAAAAACAAACGCACCCTAAGTTTTCATGCAAAAATAAAGAATTAAAACCTTAAGAAACTCACGTTATCAAGCACACATATTCAGATTACAAAACAGTCCCATTTCAAAACCCGTTTAAACCATCATATAACATGTTTACTTTATACCAACACACACGAGGGCTATATATTCCATAAGACATGTTTTAAAACATTACCTTAACATATACACACATGTTATATCCTTATGTTCGACACACAATCACAAACACCACACAGAATTAACGAGCCACAACATATCACACAACATCACACAAAACAAGCCCCAATACCAAGCCAATAAATGCATACGCCCCTTCATTAATTACTTAGGGTTATACCAGGTTTTAGGTCATGAAATAAACAAGCAATAACTGATTATATTAGGGCTTCCTCAGGTCTGATTCGAATAGCAAAGAACCAAACAGAAATCGACACTAATGTTTCACATATTCATGATTTTATGTGGCGTTAAGTATTGTTATATATATATATATATATATATATATATATATATATATATATATATAATATATATATATATATATATATATATATATATTCATCAAGGCAAAGAGTATACCAAAGCATGATTAATATGGTTCATTTACATGTTATTATTTTAGATTATATGTCATACATATGTCGCGTGAATGGAGCAACAAAAGGGGCTGATGAGATACCTTTAAGGAAAATTTAACGAGACCAGAGGACAAGGACAATACTCACGAATCAGTAACACAAACACACCCAAGAATATCATGATCAAAGTAGCCTTCAAACCTTCCTTCCTCCTCGATCCAAGAGAGCTAAACAAGGTGATTACTTCATATTTAGGGTTTCGGTTTAGGAGGAGTGGGAGAGAGCTGTATTTTGTGAATGGGGAGAATGAGAGGAGCGTTTAATTTCAGTTGGGAATGCCGTGTGATTTGGCTACACAAAAGGGATACCAAATCTTTTATTTAAGTTAAAAATTTCTTGGTCTTATCCTTGTTCTCAAAGTGAACATGTGAAGAGGAGGGGTGACAAAAATTTCGGTTCAAAGTCACAAGTAAAAATGTGTACAACTAGTATGGATTTAAAGGGTGTACCAAATTTTATAGTTTAGGTTAATATTAGGAAGGTTTAGTTAATTACTTAGGATACAATTTATAACATGTACATATTTTATATCATATGGTTTTAATATAATTTTCTTATTAATTGCTTAGCTTAAGTTTCAAATTTTCAAATAAAAATGTGATTACGGATTTTAGGGTTTTACAGGTTGGTTAGATGATGATCATAATCATATATATGTGGCATCTTGAGACCTATACAAGCTGATTAAATATTATGGTTGAGTTTATACCAAATGTAGGTTTTTATAAAAATAAAGTTTTTTTTATCAGATTTGATCAAATAAGATCTTAATAGATTTTAGTATACAACTTTTACTTGTCTAATTTTACCAATTACGTTTTTACTTGTATTAACAATTCTAAACATCCTTTCAAACATTGTTTGTTCCATTACTTCATTTATATGGAGTTTTTGTGAAAAGATCATTTTGGGCTTTTGTGATTCATAGAAAAATTATAACCTAATTTCTATTGTTAAACCCAAAGGGTTGAGACGTGATTCAATTGTCATACTTGAATCAATTTGTGATAAGAAACTAAACCCTAGAGTTAAATTGAACAAAAAGGAAGAGAAGTAGTTTGTGAAAATCAAAAATTTTAAACTGGAGTCTGGTGTGCCGGTTCTACCGAAACCTTTTTAGGAGGGATCCGGCCCGTTAAAACTTATGGATCCGGGAAGACAGTCTACACAGTAAATTATGGAGTGTTTTCATTTTTCATTAATTCTTTCAATTTACTTCTTTTAAGGTACGACTAATAATCCTAAATGACTAAGACGTGAGTTTAGAAGAGTTCGAAGAAATTTTTAGAAAACCAAACGATGGATCAAGCCGAGAGGGTGATTATGTTTCATGAAGGTTGAGAGAA
Source organism: Artemisia tridentata subsp. tridentata (assembly GCA_021014915.2). Lineage (NCBI taxonomy): Eukaryota > Viridiplantae > Streptophyta > Magnoliopsida > Asterales > Asteraceae > Artemisia > Artemisia tridentata. Next base: position 291,600,722 of record CP139504.1, on the reverse strand, counting down.
AAGTTTGAGAGGAGATAAGTTGTCGTGAGTGACTCTGAGACGGGAATAGATAAATTCCATACTTGTGTTGATAAGCATGTATTCGATGATGTGAGTTGAAGATGAGGAAAGTATGATATAGAATACTATTCTTGACGATTTGACGAGAAGATATAAATACATGAGAGTATATTAATTAGGAAGAGAATAGACGATTATCACGAGTGTGATTGGAATGATGATTAAGACATGGAAAACCTTTCTGTTGATCCCAAATACACGATCTTACTGAGCTTGTTAGAAACTTTGAGAATGCTAAAGAGTATGCGGAATCTATTCTTCAACACTTAGAAGAATATTAATGTAACAATAAACTTATAGAACAGTAAACTGTATTAAGAACAATATAACCAAAATGCTTCAATATTATTAGAATAATAATACGAGTACTCTGTGTAGTACTAGGGTTTACAACCTTGAAGCTATATCAAAAACACACACACGTCTAACATCATAACCTAGGACATCCTTTTATAGGCTAAGGAGTCCTTTACAAGATAACTACAAATCTTCTAGAATATACATATCTTTCTAAATATATGAAATATACACTGAATATCTTCTACACTTATCACTTCACACATCTTTATCTCTTTGGCAGTCCCAATCTTCAGTAGTATCAAGTTAGTCTGGCAGTACTAACTTTCTTCTAGCAGTACTAACTTGGTTAGTACTGGCAGTTATAATCTTCAGCAGTACCAACTATTTGGCTTGACAGTACTAAATATCTTGAGCAGTACAAAGTGTGTAGACTTGTAATTCCCAACAATGCTCCCCTAAACTTGTTATTTACCTTCAAATCATCAAGTTTCTGAATTAAACTTTTAAGCTTGAGAGGATTCTTCCAAACACTTCATTTTCTTCCAGCCTGCATTTCTTTTTCAGCCTGCATGAAGATATTCCTTAACAGTTCTCTTGCCATATCAGACTCCTCATCCACAATTAGTTTTGCAGATAACATCACAGTGAGTATACCCCTTGACAATGGATAGTCTTTCTCCACAAGCATGTATATATCTGTTCATGCCCTTGTAGATACATGATGAACTGCACATGAGTCATATAATCTCTATGTCAAGTTATGACAACTAGACTGAAATTTCCACCATCTATCATCTACATCTGGCTCAAAGATTCTCTTCAACTCTACCCATAGCATTCTTTCTTTGTTATCCTGTGGTTCTGATGAAGTGAATTTCTCTTTGACTAAACTCCACAGCTTTACCAGATCTTCTCTGTCAAATGATTTGATCATGTCATCAAAGTGTTGATATACTTCAATGTGATTACCAACCCTGATGATCTTCCAGCTTTTTATCCTTCCATCATCTTGAACTTCCCAATCAATGATAGGATATTTGGTCTGTAGGTCTTCTACATTCATTCCTTCATCTGGGACTATGATCATCATTTGTTGTTAATCTTCTTCAGTCAATTCTTCTTCTTGTTCTTCAACAGTTTACTCTTGCTCTTGCTCTGACACATCTGCTTTCTGTTTTTTTAACTACCTCAGATTCCAAAGATATGTTTGCTCTCTTAACACTTCTACTTTCTTCTTCAGTATCCATTGGAATAAAGGCTTGAACCTTCTTGTAAGCCTTGCTGTAGAACTTCAATTTCTTCATAGGATCTGCCTTTCAGTTGACTAGCAGTCAAATGATATTGATTCTTCAGATATTCCTTCATATACTTCATCATTTGTGCTTGAGTTGGAGGCTTATTTCTTCTTACAGCAGCCTTCTTTGCACTATGAGTTTTTCTAATTACTTCTAGCAGATCTTGAAGTGCATTTTCTCTTTCTTATTCATTGAGAGTTGCCCTGTCATGTTCATAAATTTTCTGAGCTAAAATCTCATCTGCTTTTTCTTTTGCTAGTCTCTCTTCTTCTTCACTTGCAAGTTTTTGCTCCACCAAAAATCTTGCAATCTTTTGTTCTTCTTCCAATTTGGCCTGTTCTTCATCATGTACCCTTTGAGCTATTTCCTTATCAAAGCTTATCTGAGCTTGAATTCTTTTGCTGATTTTCATTGGTTGCTCATCTTCTTGCATGATGCCCTTTCCCTTATCTGTAGCACTGGCAGTACTAACTGATGCTTCAGCAGTACTAACATATGCTTCAGCAGTATCAACATCATCAACCACTTTTTCAACTACTAACCCAGTCTCAGCAGCATCAAATCCTTCTCCAAAACCCATATCTTGATCAAACCTCCCCTGAACCTATGTATCTTGCTCTAATGTAACATTAGGATCTGCATCAATGTCTTCAATATTCCTCCCCTGTTTGGAAGAATCCTTCATAGCATCTCCATCATCAGAATCTTCATCATCAGAAAGCACCATCCTTGTCTTTCTTTTGGCTTTGTTGGACTTTGCTGCTTTCTCCAGCTTCTTCACCTTCTTGATCAGTTTAGTCAAGGCCACTCCATAAACCTGTTTGGTCAGCGTCAGTTCATTTTCCAAACCAGTGACCCTGTTTGACAATTGTGTACATATAGCCATCAATTCATTAAGTTTCACACTGCCCTCATCACTTCCAAGTGTGTTAACTCTTGGAAGAGGTGAATCATAGGGCATGTCCCCCATAGTTTCCTGTTGGCTGGGGTGTCCATCACCTGAATCATGTTCATGAGAACTTGACCCATGTGATGTTGCCATGGTTTGGGTCTTAAGAATGTTACCACTGGCCTGTCTGGCTTCTAAGGCAGAGACAGTAGTGGTAGCCCTCACCATTCTGTCAGAGACAGTCTCATCTGCTACATTGGCTTGAGTAGGAGATCTAGGCTGAGGTACCACAGATTCCTGTCTGATTCTCCTCTTATATGTTTGTGAAAATTGAGGTTATGATGATGATGGAGCACTTATGGGTATGCGATGGGACTCAACTGGGATTGTTGATCCTTCACCCTGAACAGTTTCTTCTTGAACAAGCATTTCTGAAAATAGTGGTACTTCTATCCCATTGTAACCCTTAGAAGCCATCCTCATATTACTAAAAAGTTTTTGAGTGAGGTTAGGAGTTGGATAAACAGTTTTATGAGATAGAAGTAAATTCTTGTGTTTGTTTAGAAACATTTGAATAAATCTTGGATACATTAAAAATTTGTATTTGGTATCCAAGTTTTTCACCATACCATCAAAAATCAATTTTGAAAATTTAAAAGTCCTTTTTGAGGCTAAACAAATAAGAGCAGTTGCAATATTACTACTGAACTGCTCTCAAGCAGTTTTCTTTGGACGTAAACAATGTAAAATGGTATGTATGAGAAATCTCCATTGAGGGGTAAATTGTCCTTTTTGAAAAGTTAGTTTATCAGAAGTGGACACATACCCCATCCTGGGAAGAGTTTCAAAAAATTTAGTGTTAGGCAAAGAACTAATACCATTATCATCTCCTAGTTTGAGATGTCTCCTAATAGATGATTCTGTAAAAGTCAAGGTTTTGCCATCAACTGTTGCAATTATTTGTTGTTCTCCATTATCAAGTGTATTGGCAGTAGCAGTCTGCCAAAACTATTTAATTTGAGAACTATAGATAGTTGGATTCACTGTGAGAGCATACCTGATGTGGCTAGCATTAAGAATTTCCACTATCTGATGAAAATATTCACTCCCTACTGGTTTCTCCAAATAAGCAACCATGTTATGTTTGTCGCAAAACTCCAAATTCGCCATTAAGTTTACTAAAAATTGGATTAGAGTGCTGGGGAATGTTTGTTTAAGAGAGTATGTGCGTTTGGCAAAAGCAATTGAGATTATATAGAGAATGCTTAGGGTTTCAATTGGACCGACTTAAGAATTTGTTTCTTTATCTTGAGGAAATCGTATAAGTAAAGAAAGATAATGAATATCCAACTTAGGAAACCTATAAGCAAGGGACGATAACGAAATTATCTCAACGACTATAATAAAAAAAACGGTTATGCCCAAACAGCACTACCGGTTACCCAGCAGTACAAAGTTGTAGCCTAGCAGTACTAAGTTTTGCCTAGCAGTACAAACTTTTGCAAAAACTTTTTCTCAGCAGTATTAACCCAATTTTCTTTTAAAACAATATTGCACTCATACATTTGGAAGAGATTAAGTGTAAAGGAAGACACTTAATCAATTCGGTAGCATTTAACCTATGGTTGTGTGAGAACCAATAATTTTCCGTATAAAAACTACCTGTGATCATTTAGACTCATTAAAAGAGCCTTCTTGACAGGGTTTCTAGCTCGTGGCAGGTGTTACCTCTAACACAAAAGTATTAGATTCACGTTTGCTCGCTGTTCTCTATACCAGATGTCCTTGGACTAACACACTATCAAATGATAGAATGGTAAAGAGTGAGTTAGCTCAGTTACAATCTGACTAACTAAAGACGATCAATTCATATTCAAAATACCACCTGATAAACATAGGTTGATTTCAAGAAAAAGATTTAAAGAACCTCCCAACTTAGGTGTAAAACCCTTGTCAAGTGATCCTTAAATCCTTTCTATCATGAATCCATCATTTACAAACAATCCACCACTGTTGCTTCTCACACAACATCAATTTCAATCATACTGTTTGCTTATCCTGCAAATGTTAGTCTAAAACCAAGAAAACACAATCCAAAGCATTTTCTTCATAACAATATTAATTATGACTAACAGTTTTAACTCAACAGTACTAATTTGCACTAGCAGTACAAACTGAAACCACTAACAGTACTAATACTAATCCTGTACAAAACTTTACAAAGACACAAAGAGACTAAAACTTTATGGATTTAACATTCCAATACTTGCAACCAAGTACTGAAATCTTCCAACATCAAAACCTTTTGTAAGTAAATCTGCAAAATTGCTATCTGTGTGTATTTTAACAACTTGAATTAACTTTTTGTCATTGCAGTCTCTTATAAAATGATGTCTTGTAACACCCCCATTTCTCAGATAGCAGCGAAAGCTAAATCTTGGGGTATTACCTCATGGATACATCGTCACAATGATAGAAAGTGACTAAAAAAGAGACGTTTTTGAAAAGGAGTTATCATTCATTTATATATCAGAGTTTTTACAGCAAAAGAGAGACTTTTGCTAAAAGACAGGTCCCAAAGACACGTGTTTGAAATAGGAAGGTGAATGATAACAGGTTTGGACGTCCTCAAGTCCAATGTCACTCCGTGTAGTAAGGCCGTAAGTGCTAAATTAAACCTAGGATAACATGCTTAAAGGTCAACATTAACGTTGAGTGAAATTCGTAGGTTTAGTAGGAAAGTGGTTTGAATACAAGTTCTTGTGGGCATCAAAGCACCCAAAGATAAGTTATAAGGGGATTATTGCATCTAAGCTTATGACACCTCACGTTAACATGCCTATAGTCCAATGATGGCACTGCAGACCAATCGATGACTAGATGTAAGGTTAACTTGCTAAGGTTAACCTCGTAGTTCTCAAATATAGTGCTAATTGGTACCCAGTAGGGGCACACCAATGGGAGTTGTCAAACTCCAGATAGATCTATCTACTATACTTGCGTTCACTCGCAAGTGATTATGATTCATGAAATTTAAGTTATAGTGGCAAGGAGGTACTCGTGCAATAATCAGTCAGGAAGAAAATACTTGTATTCGGTTTAAAGCATGAATGCCCCTTACGGGTTTATAAAGCATTTAAAAGTGAGGTTTAGCTCACGAGATTTAAAAAGTGTGAGGCTACGAACTCACCTTAATTCAGGGAAATCTAATTGATGTCAAAAGTGACTCAGATATTAGACGGCCTACTCAAGCAACCTGGGGTAGTGTATGTCAAGTCTTAGTGGTTTGTCTAAGTTTCTAAGCCTTGTTTCTAAGTATATGTTTCTTTGACTCACTAGATTTATATATAACGTAACACCGTTCGGGCTATCATAATCCAGATGTCTTGTAGTAAACGTTTGAGGAGCCAAGGCACTTTAATTCGTAAACCCAACAAACTCGTCGAAAGATATACCCAAATGAAACCCCTCACATGAAATTCCCTAGTATTGTGTTACGTTGTTAAGTTAAAGAGATAGGTTTTCAATTTATGAAAATATCTCATTTATACCCTTAAGTTTGTAATTTAGCAATATATACCCTTAACTTATAAACTTTTACAAATTTAGTCCTTTATATAATAATTATATATACTAATCCTTTAACTTTAAAACTTTACAAAGTAGGTCCTTATACTTATAATTTTATGAAAATAGCAGGAATAACCCTTATACTTAATAATTTCAAAAAGTTACAATATAAACCCCTATGCATGGAATGCGTTACAAAACTAGTCCTAAAACCATGCAAAGTGTGTTTTAAGTATAACAAAAGGGTTTTACAGCTTATGGCTTATTAGAATAAGCTTAGATAAGTAGCTTTTAAGAGCTTATAGCTTATGTAATGGGCTTATGACCAAAAATAGCAAATCGATAGGGTTTTAGGGTTTAAAAAGAAATACGCCTAGTTCTAGTGATCAAGGCTTAAACAAGGGCTTATATGGGATCTAGTAAAGCTTATAAATCATAAGAGAGCCTATTAAACAAGTTGGAAAGGCTTACTCAACCAGAAATGGGTCGCGACTAGGGTTAGGGTTTTCTCGGCTAAAATCGGTCTCAACAAGGGCTCTAGGGCTTGATCCTCTTGGTTCTTTGGCTTCTAAGGCTTCTATAGTAATGCTAGGACTGTATAAGAGCTAGTGTGTGAGGTGGTATGGCTGTGTGGGATGGTAGGAAATGGTTGTGGGTTGCGTCGCTATTTATAGGCTTGACAACTTAGATTCCAAGTTCTATGCGTGGAGTGGTGGCCAAGGGAGGAGGAGGGATGACTATGGATAGCTAGGGGCTTACTAGGATAGCCTAGGGTGGTAGCTAGGGTAGTATAGGGTGGTTTGTGGTGGTGATTGGTTCACGATGGGAAGGAGGTAACGAGGTGGTGATGGTGGTGATGGTGGTGTATGGTAGGTAGCTTGGTGATGACAAGATAGTGATGGAGGTGCTAGGGTGCTTGGTGGTGTCATGGTCGTGCTAGGGTGCTAGGTTTAGGTAGTTTTTAGGATTTAGGGCTTAGTTTAGGATTAGGGCTAGATTAGGGTTTAGATTAGGTTTTAGTGCTAGGATTAGGGTTTAAAAAGTAATTAGAGACTAAGTTTAAGGTTTAGGGATCATGTACCAAGTGGTTGTAACTTGTGCTAAAGGAATGGTAAGGTTTAAACATGGTTTAGGTACCTAAATGACCTAATTGGGTTCTAAGCTTAAAAGGCTTGTAAATTAGGCTTTAAGTGGTTGTACTAAAGTTTAGGAAGGATAATGTAACAAGGATAACATATTCTTAAGCCTTGAACACTGTCAAACTAGTTTAAACTTGAAATTAGGGTTTTTAAAATAACCGTAAACGTATAGGGCTTGTTTTGGTAAAATGCTAGATATAGTAAGTTAGATTAATAGTATACTTGATAATATGATTTTTGTAACTTAGACTTGACATACCAGGAGTGTTTACATGAGGTAAACATAGAGATAATTGGCATTGGTAGTTGCGTTAGCACGTCTAGAGGGCTATGTAAGTTACTTTACATAGTTGGAGTGGGATGAAGCAAAAAGTTTACCCGTGAAAGTGATATATAAATATCATAGGTGTGGAAAATATAGAGGAAAATTTGTGAGGTATTACAGTCTTCCCTCCTAAAAGAAAAATTTCGTCCTGAGATTTTAGTTAGACGTAGGAGTGGAGTTAGAGAATAGATGAGTTAGACGTTGGAGTGGGGATAGAGAATAGGTGAGTTAGATGTAGGAGTGGGGTTAGAGAATAGGTGAGGGTATTTCGCACGAATTTGATCTTCGCGTTCCCAAGTATACTCTGATCCTCTCTTAGAGTTCCAGCGTACCTTGACGATTGGGATACGACTTTGTTTCAGACGTTTGACCTCACGGTCCATGATTTCGACGGGTTCTTCTATGAAATTGAGCTTATCGTCCAGATGAAGCTCTTTCATAGGAATGACGAGAGATTCGTCGGATAGGCATTTCTTAAGGTTAGAGACGTGGAAAGTGTTGTGCACATTATTGAGCTCTTCCGGAAGCTCAATTCTGTACGCAACTGGACCAATCTATTCAAGGATTTTAAATGGTCTGATGTATCGGGGATTAAGCTTTCCTTGCTTCCCGAAATGAAAGACCCCTTTCCTAGGTGATACTTTCAACATGACGCGATCTCCTATTTGGAATTCTACGGGTTTTCGTTTTATATCGGCATAACTTCTCTGCCGATCTCTTGCAGCTTGCAAGCGTTGACGAATCTGAACGATTTTCTCGGTGGTTTTGTGGATTATCTCTGGTCCCGTAAGTTTACCATCTCCAACTTTGGCCCAGCAGACAGGGGATCTGAACTTTCATCCATAAAGTGCTTCGAAAGGAGCCGCCTTAATACTGGCGTGATAACTATTATTATAAGAGAATTCGACCAACGGTAAGTGTCTCTCCCATCCTTTTCCAAAATCCATCACATAAGCTCGAAGCATATCTTCGAGTGTTTGGATAGTTCTTTCACTCATAGACAAACGTATTCCTTGCTTGACAATCAAAACTCGGGTGTGGACCTCCACAATATTCACAAGAATATGTTTCCATCTCATGGTGTGGTGGCTGGTTGAAAAAGTCGGTTGTTTCATGGTAGGAATAAGGATTTTGGTCATAGACAAACCCGTTTCCCGATTCCACCATGCTACAACCGGGACAACTCCCACCATTATGAGGACCGCCACACCATTGACAACCATAATGGTAAGATGAAGACATAGAGAAGAGGAATTAAACGGATAGAGGGATAGAGATAAAGAATTAAACGGATAAGAGGATTGAGAAGAATATTTTTGGATTTTTAAATTTTAGAAACATTGAAAATCACAAAAGAAAAAGGAAAATAAATTTTGAAGAGAAAATCTTTTTGGGTTTTATAAGAAGAAAATATTTACAAATGAAAGCGATAACTTCTCGGGGAAGGGTCTTCAAAACACGAATCGAAAAACGGAATCACGAACTCACTTCAACCTTCCCCGGCAGCGGCGCCAAAAATTGATTTATCTTTTTAAGTACGGTTTATTTTTCCAAAGGAAAACGCAACGGATGTATTTTCCCCGGGTCGTGTCCCAACGAAGGTCGAATTTGAGTCGTCGTTTACGTTGTCGATTCGTGAAGTGAATGTGTGAAAAGAGTGATGATTGGGTGATTTTATACTACGAATAATGAAATATTAAAAGGAGACAACAACTAAAAACGAAAATTGAATTTTAAAACGAACGCGGCTTAATTTTAAAAACGTATTCAAAAAGTAAATTTCTAAAATCTAAGTCCTAAACCAATGAAATAAATTTTCCTACTCTCTAAATTTTAAAAGATAATTTTTGGAAAAAGAAAAATATTTTTTTGACTTTTTATTTAATTTTTATTAATTAAAAACTAATTTGAACTAATTAAATGATTTAAATATACTAAATGAATTTGGAAAAATGTGAAAATTTCCAAAAAAATCTAAAATTATACTAGGAAGCAAGGAAAAATAAAATCAGAGCTAAACTAAACCCTAATAAGCTGAAACAGTAAATAAGCAGTTTGAGAATAAGCTAAAAATAAGCCACAGCTGTCCAAAAATTCCAAAAAGCTCAAATACAGTTCAATGCACTAATTAAAGCCTAAAACTACTTAATGAGACCAGAGAAGCTAATGAAATAAGCCAAAAAGCAGTTATTGCAGTTGCAAAATGGGACAGAAACAATGGCTTAAACAGCCTACTTCTCAGGCCAAATAAGCAGTCCAAATAAGCAGTGAGATGGAAACTAATGGGGGAAAAACTCTCTTAGTACTACAGGCTATCCAAAAACACTAGAAATTCCAAATTTCAACATCATTTGCTTATTGAAATCAGGCCTAGAAAAGGAGCTAGTGGACTGAATATTGGTGCAGCCCTGAACACAGGTCTAATGGGGGGTTTTGCAAGCTTGAAATAAGCTATCTAATAAGCTCAAAACTCAAATACCAGATGATGCACTAAAAGCTTGTACTACTAGCTAATCTCAAACCAAAAATCAGAATCATAGCTTATCTAAATAAGCCACAATTAATCCCTAGTTCAGCAGCAAAAAAAATGCTGGTCTGCACCTTAAGTCCCCTGGTGCAGCAGTTAGGAAAAATGGCGCAAAACTATGGCAATCCTATACCACTTCAAACCAATACTTGTAAACTGACTTAAACCACTAAAATCTTCACAGAAATGCCAAAATGGAATGCTAAATAAGCTCAGCTTATGTTGAGCTTATTCTAGGCAGTGGGCTACTCTACTTTGCATCTATGGATCAAAAAACCTCAAATCAATACAATAAGCTCAAAGTCTACTAAGTACTGCTTATATAATCCTCAATAAGCTCAAACAAGTTTCATACAAATGCAAATGAATAGTGCTAATGCTCATTCACCTCAACAGACCATTAATTTCAAAAAAACTCATAATCCAACTAATGCAAGATCTAAACTATAACTAACTGAAATTAACCACAATTCTAACTTAACTATTACTAACTAAGATACTAATGAACTAATAAGCTAGAATCAATAAGCAGAAAAAAGCACTAATAAGCAGTTTATTATAATAAGCTAGAAATGAAATGAAACTTACAAAGTTCCCTCAGCTGAACACAGGGCTTATCTTCAACAAAGCCTATCTTTAGATAGGCCAAATACTTCCACTACAATGCTAGAACAGCTTATGAACAGCTTATCCTTCCAGAAGTGCTTATTTGACCATCCAGTTGACTTTTGTTGACTTTTTGTGATTTTTGAAGCTAAATCAGATTTGAACACAACTGATTTGTTCTTTTTGTAGTATATTTTTCCGAAGGATAAAAGCAACGTATGCGTTTTCCCCGGGTCGTTTCCCAACGAAGGTCGAATATCGAGTTGTCGTTAACGTGTCGAATACGTGTAGTGAATGAGTGAAAAAGAGTGATTGATTTTTGAATTTATACTACGAACAATGAAATTATAAAAGAAATTAACTAATTAATCTAATGCAACAATTAAACTAAGCATATGAATTTTAAAAACGAAAATTTGAAATTAAAAACGTAATGCGACGAATTATAAAATGCAAATAAAAGTGTTTTTTGTGAAATTTAAAACCTAAAAATATAAAAATAATTTTCCTATATTAACTTTGATAAAAGAAAATTTTTGGAAAAAGAAAAATATTTTTTTGACTTTTAAATAATTTTTTATGAATTAAAACTATTTAAAACTAATTAGGTGATTTAACTAAAATGCAAAACTAATAGTGAAATTATAAACCATAAATGCAAAACTAACAACTCAATGGACCGAAAATGTAATTTATTAAAACTGCTTTAATAAAAGAAAATAAAGAAAACAGAAGGTTTAAAAGTTTAGGGACTAAAAGTGTAATTTCAGAAACTATAAAAGACTTAATAAAAGGCAGGGACTGAAAGTGCTATTTATCAAACTGATTTACACTTAAAAAAAAAACAAGCACGATTTAGACTTAAACAGAGAGACTAGGGACCAAATGTGACAACTCTTAAAACTTATTTTATTTTCTTTTCTCAGAAATAATCCTCACAAGCTATTTTCAAAAGCTTATAAAAAGCTCAAAACTTAACCAATTTTAAAAATGAAAATTGTTTTGGAAAGCTTATCAAGCAAAGATTACTAATATCCGAAAAGCCCTATCACAAATACTCAATTGCTTAGTTAAATTTAGCCTAGAACAGTAGTGAAAAACACAAGACATTGCACTAATTTTTGATGTTGACAGCAGACTTAGAAACTTGGCGCAAACAAGTGAAAATCAACTCCACAGCAAACCAAGGCTATTGAATATACTTAAAACACTCAAATTCTCCTAGAAACACCCAATTGAGAACATCAGATAAGATCAGCTTATACTAACCAAACAACCTCTAAAACAGACAACTTATGAACTTAAGCAATTAACTCTAAACTAATGCTCTAATCTATGCTATTATAACTAACAAAAGCTAATCTAAAAAATAAAAAGCAAAGGTAAAATAACAAAACAAATTAAGCTGATACAACTAATCAACAAGGTAGAGAAATGAATCTGCACTCACTAGTTAATCCTGCTGACTTTTTGGCGATCTCAGAACAATAAAACTACCCAGGCTATTAAGCCACTAAAATAACCCCAAGCTCAGATAAAATCTCAGCAAAACAAATAACCCAGGCTTATAAGCCACTAATAACAACCCAATATTCCAGCTCAGCTTCTCATCAGTGCTTCCACAGCTTATCCAAACAGCTTAACTTGTTGAGTTTTTGTTACTTTTGTGAATTAATGAATTCAGGACAGAAATGGAATTCTCAGTAGCATAAACACCTCAAAACTTCAAAACTTCAAAACAATTATAATAACTCGAAATAACAACCGACCCTGAGACAATTATAATAACTCAAAACTCAACACCGATTCAATAAACACCTCAAATCTTCAAAACAATTATAATAAAAACCGATTCAATAAACACCTCAAATACTCAAAACAATTATAATAACTCACATAAAAATCAAATCGACAGATTACTTTTTTTTTTTTTTTTTTTTTTTTAAATGATGATAAAAATAAAACAATTATAATAACTAAAACAAAATAATGAGACAAGTAATTAAAACAAAGCTAAAATAAAATTCTTCATTAATCAAAATTAACGATTACAAAAAAAAAAAAAATAAATAAATAAATTCTGATACAACCAAATTTAATTCGACTGAAATTTTAAATGACAATAAAATAATTAAAATTAAAACTTATCTATCTAAAAAAAAACTAAAAACTAACTAGCCTCCGAACGAGAAGTGATCCCCGCTATTTATAGGACTTGGCCGATCCTTCTGGAGAGTCCACGTTGGCGATCCGCGTGAACTTGAGCTAATATCCACCTTTAGATCTTCCCTTCATCACCAACCTTCATTTTCCTCCGTACGATCAAAATAGCTACGTGTTCGGTCCAATCGCCTGCCCCCACGTGTCATTCCTTGTGTCAGTAGCTTCCTCGAAGTCCGTGCAATGACAATCTTACCCTTAATTGTGGTAATTTTGTTATGTAATTTTTAGGGTTCATCGGTAAATCTGGGAATTAGGGGTGAATTTGGGAGCGGTATGTTGGATAAGAGATAAGAGGGTGAGTGTGTTTATTTCTTTTTCTTTTTGACTTTTGACCGACTTTTTTTTTAGCTAAAAAGGCTTAGACCGGGTTTGAAGTTGGGTGGTGTTGGATCGGGTTTGTGGTTAGGGTAAAGGTTGGGCCGATGGTGGGCTTGGTATTTAGGATGGTGGGTTGGATTTAGATTGGATTGGTTAAATAAAACCGGATATTGTGTTTTAGTTTGGATTTTTGGATAAAATGATAAGGACTAAATGTGTACATTCTGAAATTCAGGGACTGATTTTGCCACATCTCCAAAATAAATCCAAGGGATATTCTTGACAAATGACGATTCTTGAGGGTCTTGATGACATAAACTTTCCGGCATCGGCTAAAAATAATACTTCCATATCTCGTGCTCGGTTTCCCGGTTCTTGGCTTGATTTTGTCCTTTTCTTTGATATCCGTGCCTGCATATGTAAAAACACAAAAACACAATATATTTGGCATTTTGGTCGGGTTTTTGGTCATTTTGGGTCCGGTTTTGGTCTAGAAATGGTATGTGTTTAAGCACATACCAAAATTCCCCCAGACTAAGCTATTGCAATGTCCTCATGCAATGTTATAACACCCCGATTTTCCTTTTATTATATTTTTGTATTTTCTTATTTTCCATGCGACGGCTTTTGTTGACAATCATTATCTCCCGATAATTTTTAGGGTCTTCGAGTAGGAAACACGACTCATGAAGAAGTGACCATACGGATAAAATTCGTCGTCCTCGATTTTTCACGAGTCCCCAAACTAAGCTTAAAAACGAAATCATTGTCATTTATAAGTTAGACTGCCAACACTACTCAGAAAGCTAATTGTGGACTTCTCGTTCCCAAATTCCTATTTTTTCTCTATTTATTTTATTTTTGGTGAGAAATGAATTTCTTCAAATTCTCGTTTCGATAATTTTTAGACCGATAAAGATACCTAAGTTTAGACGCTAAGTAGTTTCCAAGCCTTCCCTCGAAAACCGTTGCATTCAAAAATAAGGTCCACATCAAGGTCTCTGATTTAACACGATTTTGAGAATATCCCTTTTATTTGCGACCGAAACAACTCATCTACGAGTCCAGAGACGGAAGCCTTTATTAGGATACCTCGGAGTCGAAATTTGGCATTTTTAACATTATTAAGCACATATTATTATTGATCCTTGGCCCTTTATAACAATCACAACATCGGCTGCGAACCGGCAAGATGTGATAGTCTATTATGACCTTGGAATTTTTCCTCTGCCTTTATTAGAAGTCTACAACATCGGCTGCGAACCGGCAAGATGCAGAAAACTTTTTATGGCTTTGGATTATTATTATTATTTATTATTCATTATATATTTTGCCAAATCCCGAGTCCTACGGCTTTTATAACAATCCCAACATCGGTTGTGAGCCGGCAAGATGGAATAGTCTATTACACCGTAACACTGGCAGTACCTTGATGTGTACCCAACTCTTATAAGCAAGGATTCTCTAAGGAAGAAATAAAAACTAATTATCGCCAAAACTAAAATAGCTTTAATTATTTATAGAGTATTATTCTTGGTGAAACAAGCTTATGGGAACAAAAAGCCACAAGTAACTTCGATGAGCTCTAAAGAGAACCACTACTCCACGTTTAGCAATCTAACTTATGAACAACTCTATCATTTCTCGTTCTTCGCAAATTTAAAATCTTAAAGAATAAGATCCGCGAATGCTTAGCCTTATAATCAAGCCACGCATATATAAAGTCAAATACGGGAACTTGCAAACTCTTAAAAAGAATTCGCGTTTTCTAGCTCCTTGTGTAAAAGACTAGCACTAGCTTATGGATTATAAACGGTTAAGGAGACAAGCTAGGGCTCAACACGCCCGGTCAAGTCAGAATTTTATTCCTACTCTCTCCAGCGGAAAATCAACAAAAATGTCAAAATTTATTATATTTTTGCAAAAATTTTTAAATTTTCTCATTTTTTTTTTGGAATTTTTTAATTTTTGAGGAAAAAACGGGATTGCATGAGAAAACGGCGAAAATTTGCAAGGCAAAAATCAAATCGAAAGATTACCCCCCCCCAGACTAAAACGAGACATTGTCCTCAATGTCTTAAAGGTAAGGGTTCTCCTACATAAATCTAAGGCCGTTTATTAATTATGCCAAAAGATAAATGTAAAACGATAAGATTTAGGATATCGGATAAGCAGCGGATGATGAAACTCGAGTAGCGTGAAGGAAACTACGAGCACGAGAGTCTTCATCATCGGGCATTCCTGGACACATCACAGAAAACAAGAAACACAAGATACGGAAGAGGGGATCCCTCCTCATGTTTTATTAGAAAATAGATAAGAAGATAGATGGATAAGCATGGGGTGCCTCCCACGAAGCGCTTGTTTTTGGTAACCGAGTCACATGAGCTTGACTCGACCCCGAATTTAATTGTCCTTGGGGAAGCATGTGGAAAAGATAATCTCCATCGGACTTTCGTTCAAAATGTTTGGATAAACATTGAAGCATACGAAAGTTCCACTCCGATGAGATACCCGCGGCTCTAGATAGAAAAGAAAATGCCGGGGTCAAAGATGGTGTCTTCACTCCCGAAGGAGTGAATAAGAGGAGAAGTCACCGAATAGATGAAGAAAGGGAGAAGGATCTTAATCACAATGAAGATCCATTCTTCATCCTCAAGATTACCATAATTCTGATCTTGAATATCAACATTGAAGCTCTTATGGTTATAATCAACAAAGACCTCGGGCGGGAGGGTCGGGAAGATATCATCGACAAGTAAACTCTTATGATAGAGTACATCTCCCCCCGGGTCATGATCTTCCTCAAAATGAAAGTAATCATACTCCGGAAGAGGTATGATATAAGTCTTACGAAGTACGTCTTTGAGCTTGGGCTCTGGAAGGATATACGGAGGTGGGACATGTGCTGTACTTTGTGTGCTAGAAGTTTGCACCTCGTCCATTATTGTCTCCGTATCTGTCTCAATAGCAGAAAGAATTCCATCATCAGGTGGTTTAGCAGAAGGGCGAGGGGGTGATGGATTAACGTGACATGACTCAGTTTCTGGAAGGGGATCACTGTTAAGCAATTTTTCAAGAAAAAGTACATCCCCTTCTGAGTCATGGGAATCATCGAGGCGAGGTATTGGTAAAATCGGCTCATCAAATGTAGAGTCCTCGTCCTCAACGTTCTCTAACCCTCCATCGAAAAGAGGATTAACTTTGCAAGAAGTATACTCATCATTAAATTCAAAAAGAGGGTTAGAGAAAATCCCGGAGGTAACTTTGGAAATGTCAAGAAAATCTTCACAAGATTGCAGATCACTTTCACCGTCGGATATTTCCTCGGACTCACTTGGGATTGGGACAAGGTTCTCAACATTGTCTGATTCCGTTGCCGGAATAGTGTCGAGATGCTCGTCCCCCATTTTTAGAGAGTCCTCGAGTACTTTGGTAGGAAAGACGGGTGAAATTTGAGGGAAGGTTACCGGAACAAATCTCTCCTCGTCATCATCGGAATCATCGTCATAGTAAATTAAGCTCTCTCGAAATTTAGCTGCTCTTTCCTCGGCAAGTAATTCTTCCATGGACTTCCCGGGAGTATTAAGACTAGCCACTTGCTCTCGATATCGAACCACAAGTTTTTCAATTTCGCGCATTCCAACATGATTTGGATAATTGACGGGATTTTGTGGGGGTTGGTAATTGTCAAAACCGTGAGTATTATAGCAAGGATTAAGTTCATAGTAATTTTGACCCCACGGTTGACATTGATAATCATTATGAGGACCCCCACAATTTATACAAGAAAGGTTCGGCGTATCATTGAAATACGGTTCTTGCTCATAGAAGTTTTGAGGAGGGTGATTGAAATTGTTTTGAGGATAATCGGAAATGTTCGGATTAAAAGCATAAGCATATGAATTTTCGGCTTCCGAAGCACAAAACGAACAAAATCCATTGATCAAATTTCTACCACACCTCTCGCAAGTGCACCGCCGACACAGTAATCCAAAAAGCGGTTCTCCACAACCGACGCACGGGATAACCGATTCCATCAGAATTAAAAATATAGAGGATTAAGATGATAAGAATTAAACATTTTAGAGGATTAAAGAAGATTATTTTTGGGTTTTTATAAAAGAAAAAGAAATAAAATATTTTTGGATTTTTATATTTAATGAAAAATTAGATTTATTATTTTTTTTTTTGGTGATCGTTGATCAACCGTACTTGTTTCTTTCAAAACTACGCGCAGCGTGGCGGGAGAGAAGAATGGATCTCTCTTCGGTCTGCAATTTAATGTCAAGACCTCCTTAAACCCCGTAATTAGGTTGTAGTAAAGAAATAATCCAAGAAACGTTTAATTTTCCGATCTCTTTTGTTGTTATTTTGGAATGGTTTACAACCGCCCTCCTTCAACGGAAGACCGAGGATGTTTATTAATGGTGAAAACACTTTAGGAAAAGTGTTTTTTAATTATTATATTTTTGTAGTATATTTTTATTTTTCAAAAACAATTAACTTCCGAGGAAGGGTCTTCAAAACACGATTCTTATGGCGAAACTCCAACTCTTTTCAAGCCTTCCCCGGCAGCGGCGCCATTTTTTTGATTTGCTCTTTTTGTAGTATATTTTTCCGAAGGATAAAAGCAACGTATGCGTTTTCCCCGGGTCGTTTCCCAACGAAGGTCGAATATCGAGTTGTCGTTAACGTGTCGAATACGTGTAGTGAATGAGTGAAAAAGAGTGATTGATTTTTGAATTTATACTACGAACAATGAAATTATAAAAGAAATTAACTAATTAATCTAATGCAACAATTAAACTAAGCATATGAATTTTAAAAACGAAAATTTGAAATTAAAAACGTAATGCGACGAATTATAAAATGCAAATAAAAGTGTTTTTTGTGAAATTTAAAACCTAAAAATATAAAAATAATTTTCCTATATTAACTTTGATAAAAGAAAATTTTTGGAAAAAGAAAAATATTTTTTTGACTTTTAAATAATTTTTTATGAATTAAAACTATTTAAAACTAATTAGGTGATTTAACTAAAATGCAAAACTAATAGTGAAATTATAAACCATAAATGCAAAACTAACAACTCAATGGACCGAAAATGTAATTTATTAAAACTGCTTTAATAAAAGAAAATAAAGAAAACAGAAGGTTTAAAAGTTTAGGGACTAAAAGTGTAATTTCAGAAACTATAAAAGACTTAATAAAAGGCAGGGACTGAAAGTGCTATTTATCAAACTGATTTACACTTAAAAAAAAAACAAGCACGATTTAGACTTAAACAGAGAGACTAGGGACCAAATGTGACAACTCTTAAAACTTATTTTATTTTCTTTTCTCAGAAATAATCCTCACAAGCTATTTTCAAAAGCTTATAAAAAGCTCAAAACTTAACCAATTTTAAAAATGAAAATTGTTTTGGAAAGCTTATCAAGCAAAGATTACTAATATCCGAAAAGCCCTATCACAAATACTCAATTGCTTAGTTAAATTTAGCCTAGAACAGTAGTGAAAAACATAAGACATTGCACTAATTTTTGATGTTGACAGCAGACTTAGAAACTTGGCGCAAACAAGTGAAAATCAACTCCACAGCAAACCAAGGCTATTGAATATACTTAAAACACTCAAATTCTCCTAGAAACACCCAATTAGAACATCAGATAAGATCAGCTTATACTAACCAAACAACCTCTAAAACAGACAACTTATGAACTTAAGCAATTAACTCTAAACTAATGCTCTAATCTATGCTATTATAACTAACAAAAGCTAATCTAAAAAATAAAAAGCAAAGGTAAAATAACAAAACAAATTAAGCTGATACAACTAATCAACAAGGTAGAGAAATGAATCTGCACTCACTAGTTAATCCTGCTGACTTTTTGGCGATCTCAGAACAATAAAACTACCCAGGCTATTAAGCCAACTAAAATAACCCCAAGCTCAGATAAAATCTCAGCAAAACAAATAACCCAGGCTTATAAGCCACTAATAACAACCCAATATTCCAGCTCAGCTTCTCATCAGTGCTTCCACAGCTTATCCAAACAGCTTAACTTGTTGAGTTTTTGTTACTTTTGTGAATTAATGAATTCAGGACAGAAATGGAATTCTCAGTAGCATAAACACCTCAAAACTTCAAAACTTCAAAACAATTATAATAACTCGAAATAACAACCGACCCTGAGACAATTATAATAACTCAAAACTCAACACCGATTCAATAAACACCTCAAATCTTCAAAACAATTATAATAACAACCGATTCAATAAACACCTCAAATACTCAAAACAATTATAATAACTCACATAAAAATCAAATCGACAGATTACTTTTTTTTTTTTTTTTTTTTTTAAAATGATGATAAAAATAAAACAATTATAATAACTAAAACAAAATAATGAGACAAGTAATTAAAACAAAGCTAAAATAAAATTCTTCATTAATCAAAATTAACGATTACAAAAAAAAAATAAATAAATAAATAAATTCTGATACAACCAAATTTAATTCGACTGAAATTTTAAATGACAATAAAATAATTAAAATTAAAACTTATCTATCTAAAAAAAAACTAAAAACTAACTAGCCTCCGAACGAGAAGTGATCCCCGCTATTTATAGGACTTGGCCGATCCTTCTGGAGAGTCCACGTTGGCGATCCGCGTGAACTTGAGCTAATATCCACCTTTAGATCTTCCCTTCATCACCAACCTTCATTTTCCTCCGTACGATCAAAATAGCTACGTGTTCGGTCCAATCGCCTGCCCCCACGTGTCATTCCTTGTGTCAGTAGCTTCCTCGAAGTCCGTGCAATGACAATCTTACCCTTAATTGTGGTAA
Source organism: Artemisia tridentata subsp. tridentata (assembly GCA_021014915.2). Taxonomy (NCBI): domain Eukaryota; kingdom Viridiplantae; phylum Streptophyta; class Magnoliopsida; order Asterales; family Asteraceae; genus Artemisia; species Artemisia tridentata. The sequence goes on along the minus strand of CP139504.1, from coordinate 291,580,618 downwards.
TTTTGTTATGTAATTTTTAGGGTTCATCGGTAAATCTGGGAATTAGGGGTGAATTTGGGAGCGGTATGTTGGATAAGAGATAAGAGGGTGAGTGTGTTTATTTCTTTTTCTTTTTGACTTTTGACCGACTTTTTTTAGCTAAAAAGGCTTAGACCGGGTTTGAAGTTGGGTGGTGTTGGATCGGGTTTGTGGTTAGGGTAAAGGTTGGGCCGATGGTGGGCTTGGTATTTAGGATGGTGGGTTGGATTTAGATTGGATTGGTTAAATAAAACCGGATATTGTGTTTTAGTTTGGATTTTTGGATAAAATGATAAGGACTAAATGTGTACATTCTGAAATTCAGGGACTGATTTTGCCACATCTCCAAAATAAATCCAAGGGATATTCTTGACAAATGACGATTCTTGAGGGTCTTGATGACATAAACTTTCCGGCATCGGCTAAAAATAATACTTCCATATCTCGTGCTCGGTTTCCCGGTTCTTGGCTTGATTTTGTCCTTTTCTTTGATATCCGTGCCTGCATATGTAAAAACACAAAAACACAATATATTTGGCATTTTGGTCGGGTTTTTGGTCATTTTGGGTCCGGTTTTGGTCTAGAAATGGGATGTGTTTAAGCACATACCAACAACAAAAGCTCACAATAAACTAAATAGCTTATATGAGCTTATAAAATGGATAAAACAGCTTATTGAAGCTGTGTTTAAGCTATTTTTGAATTTTAAAGGTATTTTTCAATATTTTTTTTGATTTTTAGATAAAATGAACAATAATGAAAAATGTAAATGTAAATTTAACTGAGATGATGAAATGAGTGAAAATAAGCTAAATAAGCAGTAGAAACTTAAATGAGAATCAAAGAGATACGAATTAAAAAAAATGTAAACTAACTTTTCATTCAACAAACTTTGAGATTACAAACTGAAATTTGAAATTACAACTGAAATGTAAATGATTATACTAAGTAAAGCAGTAAATAAAGTGGCAACAATTTTCTAAAGCATAAAAATTGGACAAACACAAATGAAGGAGGAGGTCTCTATTTATAGCCGATCATGGACCCTTCTAGGCTGTCCACCCTGGCAATCCGTGTGCATATGTGCTACTTTGAATCGTTTTCGTCCCTTGGATCATGCCTTGATCACCAATCATTCATTGCAAGCCCTTGGATTAAATCCTGTGAGGTGTTCGGTCCAATGAAATGCCGCCACGTAGCCCATTCGTGCGTGTTCTGTGCTTCTTCTGACATCTGACACACAATGATTTGACATTCATACCCTTAATCTCGGTAAAATTTGTACGGGTAAGAACTAGGGTTCTTCGTACTGTAATTTTTTCTGGGTAAAGAGAAATTGGGGCGCGGGTTTAGTTTTGTTATAAATTATATTTGTTTGACCGAAGCTTTATTATAAGCTTTGACCGGGTTTAAGGGGTTTGGGTTCGGATCTTGGGTAAAAGGATTAGGATAGTGGGCTGGGCTGGGAAATATGTAAGGGATGGGTTGGATAATGGGATGGGTTTGTATTTTGGATTAAATCCGGGTAAAAAGGTTTTAGAGATTAGGATTTGTAGTTTTAAAATTATAGGGACCAATTGTGTATTTTCTGAAACTTCAGGGGCTGATTTTGCCAATTTACCAAAATAAATCCAAGGGTCATTCTTGTCATTTGGTGAGACTCTGAGGGTTGACTTGGACTTTTGAGCATAAAATTCTTTCCCGGATTCGGCTATAAATATCTTTTCCATAGCTCGTGCTCATTTTCCCGGTTTTTGCTTGATTTTGTCCCTTTTTCTCGATATCCGTTCCTGCATATAAACAAACACAAAAACACAAATATCTTTGGCATTTTGGTTAGTTTTTGGTCGTTTTGGTCTTAATTTGGTAAATAAAAGGTATGTGTTTTAGCACATACCAGACCTGCGTAGGACACTCTTATAATTTACAACTGGTGTTCCTTTTGTTGAACAACCAGTGTAACAATGCTAAGTGTTCCTACGATATCTTTGATGTATCTCGTAGCTCTAGACTCGATCAAGTGCTTATTGGTTTTAGTCGTCGAAGGCATGAAGCAGATTGCCTCCTTTTCAATATCAACACATCTCGGAGTGAGAGGTCTATAGATAATGAAGGGTTCTCCGTGTGAAATGAAACAAGTGTCTTTTGAGAGACACTTGAGTGGCTAGAAGGTTTAGTGCAGTGCATCACTAGGTCTATGACAGCTTAATCTTCAATACCGGTGTTACCGTAGTAACAACCAATAGCATATGTATTGAACCCGGTGTCTGCCCTAAGGTTGATCATATGGAGGGCTATTTCTTTTCACCCTTTTCTTTACTTTTCTTTTTCATTCTTCAACCTCTTCTTTCTCCGTTCATTTCTTTACTCTCTTTTTTTTCATCATACCTAGGACTTTCTAGTTCTAAACTATTGGTATTTGTCCTTGGGTAGATCCCTCCGGCTCTGGCTGATCATAGGACGGTTTTCTAACCTTAGTCACCTTATATCTCCATGACTATCCTATTGTTGCCATAAACCAATTATTTGAAAATATCCCAAAGTGTTTATGATTGTAAAAACATATTTTGTTAACACTATGAGAGTTTTGTATTTTTAGAAATGCTCCCCCTTAACATGTGCTCATAAGTGTTTTAAAGTAAATTTGCACATGTCGGGTAGAGTTAGCACTTTTAGAATTGATTGATTTTCAATGAATATGACCATTGCGAGACACGTTTACATCACTAGATAAACTAGCTTGAAATTATTACCCGTCCAGGTCATATTCAAGGAAGAATCTCTCAAAATCGGTACATTCTACTCAGACACGTCCTTTGCGAGGCACGTTTACATCACCGGATAAACCGGCTTGAAATTATTACCCGTCCAGGACATGTCTTTTCGATTACTGACTTTTGATATCGTCAATTCGAGGGTTCAATTCTGAGTCGAGCTCATACGAGATTTCAACTTTGAATTACCATATTTTAATCACATATTTACTCTCCCCCTCAAAAATAACATATTCATGTTGTTTTTGATAAACTTTTGATTAAAAATATGCTTTTTGAGGTTTATGGGAAGAATTTCAAGAACTTTTGTAGTTTAGAACAAAGATTTTTTGTTTCAAGTACTCCCCCTTAACAAGGGAATACTTGTTCTTTGGAGCATAATTTTGAAAAACTTTGAAAAATCTGGTTAATTCTACTCGAAAGTAAGAAGCTTTCGCTCCTTATATTAGGATTGTGGCACTGAAGCGTACCACAGGGTCCTTTCTTTACAAAAACGGGTTGTGCACTGTGATCTGTTCACAAGCCATAGTCATATTAAAGCAAATGATGAATGATGATAAAATGTTACAATGATACCATTGATTTCATTCTGGACGGCGGAAAGTAAGAATGTTTGGAATTCTAGCTCGTCCTCCCACATAGCTCTCTAGTCGTCTCATCTGCACCCGAAACTTAAGCCTTCGGTCAATTCGTTCCACGAACTTGACTGCTTGCTTGACATCACTTCTCGTCCAGGTCATGTGCCTCAACCACCCCTGTTTCTTTCCTTGTCTATGGTTCTCCAGAACGTGAACAAGTTCAGACTTCACTAGATAGCCCATGAACTTAGGTGTGCTTTTTCTGACGAACACTACTCCAAATGGTCTGTCGGTGAAGGTATATGGTTTCTTTTCTGCGATTCCCGGAGGTTGAATGTTAGGCTTGATTAGATTCAACTTCTTCTGGTAGCTTTCCACCCCAAGATGAACGTCTTCAACTCTCGCTCTGATCACAATACTGCGGATGAAGATCAGAATGGAGTTGATGATGTCGTATTGGAGACGACCAGGAAGATGCTCGAGTTTTCCCTGAATCTTGAGGAGATACATATCTTCAATGTCGTTGATGTTCAAGTATGGATAATCAGCTTCATTGAATGTGTATTCCTGGTCATCTTACCTTCTCACGGTGATCTTTGTCAGAAAATTATACCCATATTTTGATTCTATTTCAGCACTTGTGATGGAGAGAATCCTACTTTTGTGATAAACCTTAGTCTTTGATGTAAAAGTAAGCTTCCATTTGTAGAACCATTTCCTCATATCCGGCCAATGATAGATTCCTAAAACACCTTCATCGTTGTACTCTTCAACTGAGTTGATGAATAATTCGTTGATCTGTTCTTCAAATCCTTCTAACTCATATGTTGCTGCCTGGAACTTGGTGAGGGAAGTAGCGTATCATTTTTCTGGATTTGTGTTGCCATAAATTAGATACTCCAAGTCGTTGTTGAAGAAATACGCCTTGGGTATCTTAGGATTGTGAGCATGACCGATGAGGGGTAGGGGTTGTGAGTAATCACGAAGTTGGAAGTTATCGGTTGGATGAGAAGAGCTAGCATCATCCCAGTTTACATTCTCAGACAGAGCCCGTGCCACTTGTTCCAGATTGTATTCAAATTCCAGCTGTGAGGTTGTTGCAGTTTTGAATTCAAAGAAGCCTGCTTTGCGGACTTTGATGATGTCGGACAGTTGTAACTTCTGAACTTTCATCACTTTCTTCAGTCTTTTAGTGAAGTCCACAACAGAGCCTTCTTTAGGTGCTTCATCTTCTGGAACATCTGGATACACATCCACCATTGCTTCAAACCATTCGAACTTTGCAGCGGCGGGGTTAACCCATTCTAGTGCAGGTTTGACGGGTGCATCGGCAGGTGGTGCAGGCACAATTGCAGTTTTGGGTGGTGCAGCAGCAGTTTCAGCTTGGTCAATGGTTAAATCTTCATCATGTTCAGCTTCGTCAAAGGTTCCGGTCTCCTGAGGCATCAATTGCTCTTTGCCTGTTTGCTGAATGGTAGACGGTTGTAGTGTTGTAGAGGGTCCAGCCAATCGTGTACGTTTATCACTTTTCTTAGCTTGGTCGTCCTTGTCATGATCGTCACGACGACTTTTGGTTAACTTGGTCGTCTTGCAAGACTCCCCTTTCTTCTCAGCTTTACTTATTGACTTGATTAATGCTTCGCGAAGATCTACCTCTTTCGGATCATCAATGATAGCCTCGAGCAATTTTCCTTTGAGATCATCAGAAGAAGGCTGTGATGGCAGTGTCTGGATTGTGATCGGTGTAGACTGGATGTGATGTGCCACAATTCCATCAAGCTTCCTCTTAACATATTCTTTGAGGAGATTAGGAAGCGTCTCATGGAGATGTTTGATGACTTCTTTTGGTAGGTGAGTGCTAAGATATTGCTTCGTTGCTTGCTCATGATCATAAGATTTAAGCTCATCGACTTCAGTTTGTTGTGCTGTCACTTGGGTTTGTAATGCTGTAAGCTGCTCTTTAATAGTCTGAAGTTCACGGTTATCTGGTTGCTGAGGTGTGGGTACTGGTTGCTGAGGTGTGGGTACTGGTGATGGAGGTATGATCTTTGAGGTTTGATCCACAGATGATGGTGGTAGAGTAGGTATCGGATTGTCATCTTAATTGTCATCATCTTGGTCGTTATCATTCTCATCACTTTCACTGTCTTGATTATCATCACTTTCATCTTTCTCATCCTTATCTTCTTCATCATCATCATTTTCTTCATCGTCCTTGTTTTCATCTTCATTGGATTCAGATTCTGATTATGAGGGTGAGGGTGTGTGTGTATGCTGTTCAGATTCTTCTGATTCAGCCTCAGATTCCGTTTGTGAGACATTTGCAGATTTAGTCCTTGTAGCTTCAGAATCATCTTCGGACTGTGACAAGATGTCTTTTTCCTTAACCTGAGAAGCTGATCCTTCACCTCTCTTCATTCTCTCGAGTTTCTCCTGATTAGCCAGGAATTTAGCCCTGCTTTCGTTCATGGCTTTCTCGAGTTGTGCAATCTCTTCATCTTGAGTCTCTGGTGGTTGAATGGGTTCAAAAGATTGGTCGTATATTTTGATCGATTTTCCCTTTCCCTTGCCGAGTCCTTTGTCAACCTTTGACAGTTCCTTCTTGATTGTTATAAGTTTTTTCTTTCTTTCTTCCTTTAGATCTACTTGCTCTTCTTCTTCTTCTTCTTCTTCTTCTTCTTCTTCTTCTTCAGTGGATTCATCTTTCAGCGTTAGTGTTGGGTTTTATAAATTCATAGATTTGATGATACAAAACAAGAAGAATGAAACATGAAGATTGCTGGGAAGAGATATTGTGGGGGATAGCATGGATTAAGGGGAAGACAGTATTGTTTCATTCATGGTGAGATTTAATTATCTCAATTTCTCTACTTCGTCTAGGGAAATTTGTACAAGAATGTGTTTGTTTTGTAATCATCAAATAGGGGAAGATTGTTGGGTTTTTATATATTACATAGATTTGATGATCAAAAACAAGAAGAATGAAACATAAGGATTACTGAAAAGATAAGCAAAATACACCAAGTAGATTCTACTGCTAGGCATAAAACATTCTACTGCTAGTGTATTTTATTCTGCTGCTAGTCCATCCAAAGGTACTGCTCAAGTTATAACTAACAGTACTAACTCTGAAGATAACTAACAGTACTAACTCTGAAGTTAGTACTGCTAGTGCAAGAAGGTACTGCTCAAGGTTATAACTAACAGTACTAACTGAAAGTTAGTACTGCTGGTTCAACGTTTGTACTGCTTGGTAGATGACATATGTATTTGACTTTAAGTACTGATAATATCTTTTGTATAAAGTAGTCAATTATAGTGGGTAGAATCTTATCTTTTAGTAAAGTAAGAATATGAAGATAGACAAAGATTATGTCTAGATTCATATACAAGTTGTAAGAACAAGTTACATGTGGGATACTTACACACGCAAGTAGCATGTGACACAAGTGGGTTAGCAATAATTATTTTATTGCTTGTAACCCTACTCCTCTAGTATATAAAGAGGATAGGGGATGTTATTACAACTTATGTGAGTTACAAAGCCATAAGGTAACTCCCTCAATGGGGTTACACGGGTTACACCGAGTTAATGTAACTACATCAAAGTGTGTGTGGGGGGGAAAACCATGGCGAGGGTTTGGGTAGAAACCGCCTTGGTTGTTAGTTTGGTTTAAGCCTCAAGGATCATTTGATCCCTGTTATTGTTAGAGAGTAACCGTACTACAAGTGATCAAGTAGTATTGGGGCTGATATTGTAGACAAAGAAACACCTCATTGATAATAATAATAATATTCGTTATGATTTTCCGCTGTGCTTATTATTATCATTCGTCCTTATTGTTTTTAACACTAGATCAAGGTTTAACAACCTATAGAGTCCTTAAACGGTTCAGAAAACTTATATTAAGTTTGTGCTCAATCAATCGTTTATTAAAGTTTTCACATGGAGATTTACATGGATTATTATGTGTTTATGTGTTAGGATTCCCGCTAAATTGTTCCCCGCGTATAGTTTTGGACCATTTTGCGGACAACTAGCTTATGTATAGTTTTGTAGATGATCATGTGATCATGGTTTTTGAACCGTTTTTGGCGAATTTGGATACATATGCATGATTATGTTAACTTAGCGAATTTGGATATGTATGATATTATGTTTAGCGAATTTGTGATGTGAGAGTCTTTTGTGGTGTTGTAGCATTTGGATATACAGGTAGTGATGTTGTAGATTTTTTCCGGAAAAAAATATGGAAATTACCCATTTTGCAGCAATATGCTGCAAAATGGGTCAGAGGCTTTTGGCGGGGACATGTCCCCGCCAAAAGAGTGGATCTCAAACAGTGGATGAACTTTTTGTCGGGGACATGTCCCCGCCAAAAGAGTGGATCTCAAACAGTGGTTGACCTTTTTGGCGGGGACAGAGTGGATCTCAAAAAGTGAATAACACTTTTGGCGGAGACGTGTCCCCGCTAAAAGAGGTAATTAATTAAATTAATTATTGTTAATTATACTAATCTGAACAGTGGATAAGAAGTGTCACGCTGGACATAGTTTGATCAGCCTAAAGGCTGTGGGACCGACATGTCCCAGCCAAAAAGGTGCATCTGTCCCCGCCAAAAGTATCAGCGAGGGGGGTTCGGCGGGGACATGTCCCCACCGAAAGCCTCGAAATGTCCCCTCAAATTGTGTCGAATATTGTAGTGACGAGGATTATGAGCAAATATAATTACATGTTCCAAAGGTACAAATAAGTTCGTAGGTGTCTATAGTTATTGGGGTCTCTACCTAATGTGAAGGTAAAGGCAAATATGTACACGTGGGGCTACTACAAAAGGCTTAAAAAGCATAAAGAGAGCTAGCTATACATCTCTATACCTACCATCAAACTATCTAATCTAATTATAGCTCTCCACAAGTTTCTATTAGAAGTCATGCCCTCGGACAAAAGAAAATCCTTCGTGTTATGCTTTAGTTTGTCTTCGCACATACGTTTTGGTCTACCCTTTCTCCCCGAGCCGTCGACTATCAAAGTTTCCACTATTCTAACTTGCGTTCTCTGTGGTCTTCTCTTGACATGTTTGAACCACTTCAACCGTCCTTACCTCATCTTGTTGATTTTGAACTCTGGACCATCTCCTTAAAATTTAAATGCTCCATGGCTTTATACTAATAGTTGTGCCAAAATAAGTCTACATTGAATCACCCTTGAAGTATGTGGCAAAGCCAACCATACTTTCTCTCATGATGAATAGTCACCAAAATGAAAAAAGGCAAAGTTGGAATATACTTAGCGATGGGGGGGACAAAGCTTTGGTGGCTTATTTGACGAGTCATTTTCCTAACCAAACGGTATGATGTCTAAACGAATCACATTCAAAAACTAAAGTGATTATCATGACAAAGCGTTGGTCATGTTAACTGAGATTCTCAGTGCGTCAAAATGAGATGATGCAGTAACACCAGTGACAATAATGTAAACTCTGATTTTTTACGATGATTGATAACATTATCTCCTTACTTTAAAGGAAGTCAACATGCAATGGACCAAATTTGATGAAATAAAAGTCATCGAAAACACATATATATGTATAATGATCCAACATAAAAGAAATAGAGTTTTATTTCAGTACATCAAGTTACATGTTATGTGAAAAGCATTATATACAAAAACATATAAATTTCACGGAATGAGAATCAAGATTAATGATTTCTTTGAAATAACGTTCGAATGTATCATCACTATCTAAAGATGTCAAGTCCCAACCAGATGATAGTACATCTTTTCTGGTTACTGAAGATGAACCGATAGGATTCAGCTTTCACGAAGTCATTTTTTAGAAAATAAGTTCTTCAAGATTCAACAAACCTGCATATGTAAGAAAAAACATCAACATCTTTACCATTTATACATGAATCACAGAAAGCATTACCTAGTACAAGAAAATAAATGCAATGACTTTTAGGACCAAAAGAAGTAATTTTCGACATTGACATATATAAGAAAGACTATATCGTGCAAGACAATTGCAAAGTTGAAAGATCGCAAAATTTTGGAAAATGTGTGAATCAATGGCATCCATTGAAAACAAAATATATATCGTGAACTAACGAGGAAGGTAAACTTTCAAAATTAATATATTATCATATATAGACAACAATTACCTGCACCAGTGAAGAAGGTCCTATCTCATAAGCTTTATGCATGAAACTCAGCCTTCGCTCCACTGATGGAAATTCATTAAACCTTTTCATACCTCCTCTAAACGTCGGCTGAAAAGGAGGCTCCTGTTAGTCATAAGTCAAGACAAACAGGTATTAGTAACTCTCAAATAGTGATTCGATAAAAGAAAAGCTAAAGAAAATAAAAATGCATGATTAACCTCATCGAAGAATCCGAGCTTTGGTGATGGCATTCTAAGACCTGAAGGTTTGGTGTTTCTTACTAGCGATCTTGTGGCACATTCACTTGTATACTTGTTCACCTCAACATTAGGACGCTGAAAATCTGATGCCGATATGGTAACGTGGAAGTTACAAGCAGGAGATGTACCAGAAGGATATGTAGTCGGTTTTGTGTTTCTGTTAGTGATTTTCCTTCTACTACACTTGGGTGAACCACTTGAAGTTTGTCTATTTGAGTGATGAACCTTTGGGTTCTTTTCAGCTGTTGGAGAAGTAAAATAAGTTAAAAGATCAGCTTCTAAAGTACCCAAACGAAGGCCATCACTATCCGACAATGACTGATCCCGGCCAACAAATGTATGTGTTACTATGTGTATTTTAGTTTCAGAAATTGATTGACTGGGTTCAGATTTCTTGAAGCCTTCTTGCAGCTTACACAACTCTTCAGGATTTAACAGACCTGTGCATCGAAGATATATAAAATCATCTTCATATTTACCACTATCACATGAACTCCAATGTAAATTAAGTTTGATAGAGCGCACAATATGAGAAACTGGGGGTCCAATAAACTAAATTGATATATTAGACATAAACATTTACCTGCACCATGACATAAGTCACTATTCCAATCTAAGCTTTTACGCAAGGAGCTAAATCTTCTTGAATCCTCTTGGCTCTCACAGTCATCTTTGTTCTTCTCTATGTCTATCACACATTTTCTGTGATAAGAAGCAATATCGTCTGTTAGGCATTTTTGCTCCTTGTTCATAGTGTGGATATCAGGGATTACGGCTTTGAAAGTCTCCACATTAAAGCCATCGTTATCGGTTAATGCCCGATTCTGATCATAAACTAGGTGTGGTTGTACGTCTTTTCGAGTTTCAGAAGATGGTTGAGTGGAATTAGCTTTCGTGAAGCCTTTATTTATCACAGAAATCTCTTCGGTATTTAATAGACCTGAATATGAACAAAGAATTGTTTAAAACCATTGCAAGCATTAAAAGAAATACAAGCAGTCTTTCATGTTAGAAAGAGAAATGCAGCTTGACATTTGGAGTCAAATGACATTAAACAAACAGGCAAGCTGAGACTTGAAAATTTTCCAGTAACTTTTGAATGAATCGATTTGCATCATTCATAATCTCATACGGGTTAAATTTTATAAATTTGCTAAGAAGAGGACCTGCCATATGGCCTGAATAGGTCAAGAGCGTTGAAAGTTGCCTTAATGGTACTTTTGATACATAGAAAACCCCTTAGTAAATTTATCACAGATTAGTATTGATATTTTAATAAAATAATTGTATTCATAGATAAATTAAGGTATTGTTTTTGTGAAATATTTAATGTTTGATTATCTAAAAGATAAACAAAAATACAAAAAAGTACTAAACAGACTCATGTAGACATCAACAATTACCTGCACTAATGAAGAAAGCAGCATCCCAATCTAAGCTTTTACGCAACAAACTCAGTCTGCTTGTCTCCACTAAAGGTTGACCATGTTTTTCGCAACTGTGTTTCCTTTTTACCTCAGCGTCAATGTCAAGATCAATGCTCTCCAAGTGACTGCTTAAACCATTGACTTGATCATTCTCGTCTTTCTTTTTCTTCATATCATTCACATCTTTTTCTTGAAATGAACCACAATTATCTTTAAAAATCTTTCGCTCTATGTCCATTCTGTTCTTTGAGATCTCTATGTGTATTTTCCCATTAGTCTTCGGTTTCCTACAGCTTGTACCGAATTTTCTTTCATCATGCTCCCTACTGAGTACTTTCCGAACTTTTGAACAATTTTGAGTTGAAACAGAAAAATTAGATACCGGAAACTTGTTCAACTTCTGCACACTTCCTCTAAATACCAGCTGCTCCTGTGAATAACAATTAAGTTAAGAAAAAAAGATATTAGTGACTTTATCTACTATCTAGTAGATGAAAAAGAAAATAGAATTACATGAATTACCTCATCAAAGAAGTCGATCTTTGGAGATGGCATTCGTCGACCTGAAGATTTGATATTTCTTATTGATGCTTTTCGGGCACGAGGACAAGGAGTTTTAAACACGGAGGGTGATGTGCCGTTGTGAATACTTCTAGCGGGAGATGTGCTAGAAGAACAAGTAGACGACATTGGAGACAGGACTGAGGAAGGATCGGCGGTGGTCGGTTTGATGTTTCTTAATTTGATATTCCTTGTAATACACTTGGATGAAGCACTAGAAGGCGATTCATTTGAGCGATCAACTGTTGACTTCTCAGTTGTAGGAGTTATAAAAGAAGTTTCATTAGATGACAAGTCTCCTCTTTGAGATCTCTTGGACAAAGTGAAACCTGGTAAAAAAAATTCTGTATATCAAGTTTGCAAACTTTACAGATACATATATTACTCTTTTATCGTTTGAAACCAAACCTGCTCCAGATTTTCTGGTTCTATGTTCCATAACCGCTTGGCTGGATGCCAATCCACCGATGTTGATAGGAACTTTAGATCGTTTGTGGATATCTCGCTTTACATCTTCTCGAGTACCAGAAGATTGTTGCCGAGATTTAGCTTTCTTGAAAACTTTATTTATCATAGACAACTCTTCAGGGTTTAACAAACCTGCATATGTGAACAACTTTAAAATCTGCATATTTTACCATCTTACAATAAAACACAGAAAAAAAAATTAAACAGTGCATTGTACTAGAAAAAAGATGCAGCTTGACATTCTTGGTCTTACGAATTACTTTTCAACACATGATGGAGCAAAAACATCTGGATATTTTGAGTAATAGCAAAAAAACCTTCAAATCACATAACAAAATATGAAAAATTTATGGACTAGCAACATTAACAAACATGTAAATGTAAGAATCACCTTGACTAGTATAGAAAGCACTATTCCAATCTAAGCTTTTACGCAACAAACTCAGCGTTCTTCGCTCCACGGATCCCATTTCACCACGTTTAATCATCGACTGATTCACATTATCAAAACCTACTGCAAAACAAGTTCCACAACAAAGCATAAATATTCACACGAAACATGCACAAACAAACCGAAAGCTAACAAAATAGAATTATAACCCCTACGTGAAAGTCTAACATCTTCGACAGAATCACAAAATGAAAACTCAAGTAAACAATCATCTTCCTTAGAAAAATCAATAAGTTGCAAGTTATCCATCTCATACATAATTGCTGCTCTAAATCACAAAAGAAAAAATGCAGTTAATGTTACAAAATGTAAGATAAGATATATATACGAGCTAGTTCAGTATCAAAACAAAATATTTGTATATATGGTAATTTTGGTCACAATTTTTGCCTAAAATATTAAACGTGTGTAATAAAATATATTATATGGTAATTATAAAATATAAAAAATAAAATCATTTGATCAATCAATGGATTTTACTAAATCAATCACTGACATTCATATAATCAATCTAAAAGTTTAAATATATGTAACAAATTAATTAAACATTCGTTGAGAAAAGTTTATTTGCTTATTTTGGTGCTAACTGAGGGACAAATCCACACCATCTATTTAGTTTGATCTATTGGTGGTGATTAATCTAATATTTAATTTAATTAAACCTAGTTTCCATTTACTATATAAATTTTTTTTTTTTTTTTTTTTTTTTTTTTTTTTTGTTCATTCACCGTAATTTTTTTACACACACTTAGTGTTTTCCTCTCAACTTGTTCCCTCCAAAAATCAGTTCACCATCATCACTGAGCTAACCACAAACGTCAACTGCGGTGCAGATCTGTCCCACACATACTTCACCTAATCATAGTGTGCCGTCTAATCACCGCCGTTGCACCCCCACCACCGTCATGCACCGCCGTCGGTAGCACACCACCGTTGTCGGCATTGATGGATTAAAATCGACGAGCTCCAATTTTTGTGTTAGAAACTGAAGGTATATACTAATTACTCTATTAGTTTGTAAATTAATAGGTTAATGATCGATCTTTATTTTGTATTAGATTATGAATCTTATTCGTTTCGTTTGGGTATTCGATGATGAATAATTGAATATCATTACTATGATACTTTTAGTTTATGTATTAGATTGTGAGTAGCATTAGGTTTTAGTATGATATCATTTTGGGATGGTGAAGTGATGGAAATTTGATGCATGGAGGGTGTTTGACGAAACGCCTAAGAGAGGGATGCACAAGTTGAGAAGCAATCACATGTTCCTGTTTGTCCATCATTTCATATGTGTAACCAAATCAAAAATATTTATTTGAATAAACAAGATTTAGGGAATTAATCAAAGTGCACTGTAGTTATTGTAAATGTGTAATCATAGTCTATGTTGCATTAGTTGATGCTTATTTTCATTTTTCTGAATGGCATCCTTTGGAATTATTTTAGTGCGTTTTGTATTTTGCTTTCTCCATCACTCTATATCTGAGGTGATGCAAATTTGATGTATTGTACGATAATTGCGCAGTGACCTGGAGCTTAAGCCACAAGGACTACTTATATTAACAATCGTGAAGGTAAATAATTTGAAAAACATGGAAATGATTGGGAAGTCTAATCCTTATGTGATTGCATATATTCGGCCACTTGAAAAGTTCAAAACAAAGGTTGTTGATTACAACTTAAATCCTGTTTGGAATCATGTACTTCAGTTAATTGCAGAAGATAAGGAGACCTGGTGTGGTATACTTGAGGTTACGCTTTTCTCCTTTTTGCTTTTCTGGTTTCTCAGTTGTATCACAGGTGATATCAAATGTGATATGTGATATCACATGTGTATCGAATTTCTTTTATTTGTTGAATCAGTTGTGGTGATGGAGGATCTTATGATATCACATGCGATATCAAAGGTGTTTGAGCTTCTTCAATTTGTTTGTGGAGATGTTGTGCTGTTTTGAACCACAACTGCAGTTGTTGTTGATTCTTTCATTATTGTTGTTGATTCTTTCATTTGATGGAGCCCTTTTTTTGCAAATTGCAATCACAAATAGTTTGGTGATATCGTCTCTTTTTATGCCACATACAAAACAAACAAGTATGCTTTTTAACTTGTAATATCTCTTGTGATATTTCATTGTTTTTTGTATATTTTGTATATATTATCACTTGAGACAATCACAGGAGATGTGTTACTGTTGGTTCCAGTCTGCTTAAGAACGAAACTACTGAATCTTATGTATGGTTACTCCAAGCATTCAAGAAAGCTTTTGTGCGTTATCCGAATATCATTATAACTGATCAAGATGGTGCTATGCGAAAAGCAATTTCAGCTTAGCTTCCTGGTTCCAAGCGCCGGCTTTGCATATGGCATATCATGCAAAAGCTTTCAAATAAGGTAAAAGTTTCTTTATTAATTAGACTGTCATAAATTAAAAGTTATGTATCTCTTGTGATATTTCATTTCTCTGTATAATTATGTTGTTTTGTATCAATAAAATGTGTTTTATCACTTGTGATACTGTATTCATATACCAGAGTGTAATTTTTACTTTATTATGTTTTTGTTTTCAGATTGTGTCGAGAATTTATGATCATATTGATTTCAAGAATAAACTTCGCAAAATATTTTGGAGCATGTATATTGGGCCGGAGGAGTTTGAGATTAGATGGAATCAGCTAATGGTGGAATTTGATCTTGTAAATCACAAGTGGTTGTCAAAGATGTATAGGATTTGCATGTGGTGACGCCGCCGCAGGCGGTGGTGCAGGTTGAATTTGACTGATTGAAGGATGATCCGAAGGTGGTAGTGCACCGCTGCAATTTAAGGATGATTTTATTGATTGATTTGTTTTTTGGACTTACTTTTTGCGATAAATAGTTGGAATTCATTTTTATGAGGTCTTTGTGACTTTATGAAATATTTGTCATTTTATCACTTGTGATAAAGCATGAAAATGATGAAATATTTACATCATTTTGTCAGTTTACTTGTTTTTACTTGTTTCTGATATGTATCACTTGTGATATTATTCTTTAATTGATATATATGTTGACCTTTTTTTTGCCGAATCGTTATGTTACACAAAAGCAATGCTTAATTAATCCTATTCTTGTTTGATTTTGAGAATATGTCAAGTTTTTATTTTCATAGTTTTCTTCATGAAGTCAACGGTATTTTTAACTGACTTTTCATTAATATCACTTGTGATAATCTAATAAAATTACCAAAAGAAGTTTATATTCAGATAAACCAAAAGCATTGTTTACAACTGAATAGAAATTACCATTGTTTACAATTTAAGTAGCAAGAGAAAATTATAATTTAAGTAGCAAAAGAAAATTAGTAATTTCTACAACTTTCTTCTTGCCAGCTTTATGAGCATCCACTCCTTTTGTCTTCTTTTCCACTTCATTCTTTTTTGCAGCCTCTTCTTCTTCTTCTTCTTCATTCCTCTTCTTCTTTTCAACAACCCTCTTTGCTTTCTTATGTGCAGTCTCTGTTGTCAGTTCAAACACTTACTGTTGGTGGTGTTAGTGTTTGTAGATCCTGTAATATCACAGGTGTTTCTTCGGTATTTGTTGGTGGTGTTTCTGTTTCTGTTTTTGTTCTTGGTGTGTTTTCTAAGCTTAAACGTCTAGCAGCAGATTTTGTTAATTTGCTTGGTGTTGTTAGTGTTGTCGGTGATGATGTTGTTTCTTTGTTCACTTCTTCAGTTTGAGTTGGCCGTTTTTTTGGCCAAGGTCTTTTTCCTATCACCTTCAACCCCTGCTTTTTTGCTTCTTTTATTCTTGATAGTTCTGAGTTTTATATTCAAATCTGCATAAAATATATACCATGTTATTGTATGAATAGTTTATGTTTTTTAATATCATACGTGATATATAAACTGAATAAGTATGCGTCATCAAATATCACAAGTGATATACTACCAACAAGCAATCATTACAATTGTTGTATCACATGTGATATACTACCAATAAGCAATCATTACAACTGTTGTATCACAGGTGATATACTACCAATATGCAATCGTTGCAACTGTTGAATCACAGGTGATATACTACCAATAAGCAATCGTTGCAACTGTTGTATCACAGGTGATATACTACCCATAAGCAATCATTGCAACTGTTGTATCACAGGTGATACACTGCCAACTAATACTAGAGTCAAATACCGCTGTTAAACATATCGAAGCATGCCCAATCTATCCATTATGCACATATATCTACCACAAATCTAATAAAAGCATGTTATAGTCACAATATTTCTTTTAGCCTGTTAAATCTCTCATATTATCACAATAATTATCTAACTTAAACAACAATCCCTCAATAAACTACTAAAATCTACAAAAACAGCAAAGTGTTCATAAATATTTTCAAAAAACACTAATATAAACCAGAAATAAGAGCAAAATCAGCAGAATCATCACAGTATCACAGGTATATATTAATAAACATCTATAATCAATAAAAAAGCAAACAAATCTTCATAAACACTATCAAAAACAGAAATATAAGAATAAAATCACAACAAATAGTTAAATAATAACAAAATAATGAATCGGAAACGCCGTACCATCATTGTCAGAATCTCTTCATTTTGAACCGTTTTTTCCCCGGATCTGGTTCTGATTGCCTCGATACATCCATTTCTATGTGTTTTCTTTGATTTTGACAGTTAAAATCGGTTTGATTTGTGATGTTTTTGGTTTATTTTGAAGTTTGTTAGAGAGAGAGAGTGATTTATCTGTTTGTTTTTTGTGTGAGTAAATTTTGTGGTTATGTAAGAGAAATGATGTGTTTGTGATTGGGACCAATGGGTGAGATAGAATGGCGAAATTTACAGAAATGGTCCCTTCGTGTTTTTTATTATTAAATGTTGTCTTTTTGATCCAATGGTGCAGATCTGTCCCTTGGTATCCATCGATTTTTGGGTAAGCAAAATAAAGCGACTCACATTCGTTATGTATTTCATGTGGTTTTACTTAAATACCCCCTAAGGTTTCAGTCAGTGAAGAAATGGCCCCTTAGACCATCCGTAATGGATCCCAGGTCATCCCATAAGAGGACGCGTCCTCCCCGGTCACCCTTTGTTACACGACTGCGTTCTTCGATCAAACAATGCATAATTAGGTCGTGCAGACGACCTAAGGTTTATGGCCCCTTAGACCATCCGTAATGGATCCCATATCATCCCATAAGAGGACGCGTCCTCCCCGGTCACCCCTTGTTACACGACTGCGTTCTTCGATCAAACAATGCATAATTAGGTCGTGCAGATGACCGAGTCCCTCCTTTGTTGTGTGTGAGTGTGTGTCTATTAAATTGTTTTTATGATATATATTTGTTTTTAAGTTGGGTATGTATTTTCTGGTGACCACGCTCGCCTTATTACACTAGTGGTGTCTATCATCTTACTATCTTATAATGCATTTAGGCCTTCTATAAATAGTAATACTTAAAATTCAGCAATACAAGTAAAGAAGCTAAAAGTATAACATGTTTAAACATAATTTTCCAACATTAATTACATCAAAAACTTAAAATTCAGTAGTACATATTACAAAGCTATGTTTACAACTAATTAATGCACACATAAAACTAAAAACACACTACTCATTTAATACAATTAATACGCTATTAAAAACACCCATTCATCTAAATATACAACTTTTTAACCACAAAGTACAATATAATTAAGCTTCCACACATGAATCTATATCTATACTACTATATAAAACATTTAGGACTTTCTAAATAAAGAAGTCTTAAAAAAATTAAGACCAAAAACATTTCTCTAATAAGAAATAATTGTCTGACTTTTGCTATTAAAAATTCAGCTAAAACGTGAAATTAAATGTCATTAACAACCCATTTCAATAGCTTCTTGCATACACACAAATAATTATTAAAAATGTGTAACTGCTAAAAATTATTACTGTCAATAATGATTATTAAAAATATGTAACCGCATCCACCATATAAATCTGCAAAAACCATTTGATATCTCACACACAATTTTTTTTTAAATTCTTTGTGATGAGAATCCTTGATCATCTACAACAAAAATAGTCCCTCAGTGTACCCTCACTTTCACTCCTCAACTCACGGTACTTTCCGCAGAAATTCTTTATATGTTTGTCGCCCTGTCGGTTGATGACCAACTAATCGAGGGTTGACCAAAATGAAAAATGAAACGACACAACAACCTAAACCTAACACAACCAAATACCCTCACAGTTCACTCCCCAACTCACAATCGAATCATAACTCAAACATTAAACAATAAATACAACTCATCAAAGATCTTTAAAGATAGTTGTCACTAGAAAGCCAATTCATCACAGATCTATTCGAAGCAAAGCTTCTTTTTATATTCGAAAGTTATAAGAAGCAAAAAAAATTGTCTCATTACTTCTATCTTTCGATGAAACAAACATAAAATGAAATCAAAACCTCCTGAATCCAACGCCACCACAACCGAGATTCGAAAAATAAAAAGAAAAATATATTAGATTTGTTCAACTTTGTTACCAATCTTTAAAGATTTTTCAAGTTTAAACACAAACCTCATAAATCTTGAAACAAGAATCGAAATATAGACAAGAAAAGATCTAAGGTTTATACATTTGATACCATTCAAATGGTAAATAAACCCTTCGTTGACCTTCAAATACAAATAAAGAACATCAAGAACCAATAATAGATATGTATTCTTTATTTTATCATTTCGAACCAAATAGAAACAAGACCCACCTGGTTCGAACCTCGCCTCAAGTCAAATGACTTTTAAGGGTTGATTTTGTAGCTTCTTATTCGAAATAGAGAAAGAAGTAATCCATGTATTTTTTGGTTTGTTGAGTTAAGAAACAAAGTGAAGAATATTTTTTTGGGGTGACTACAAAATGTGGTGGCTGTGTGTTAGTGAAATTAGGGATAATGTTAGGGTTTTCATTTGTATTTGGACTAAATTTTTAGAGTTGGGCCTGCTTTATATCAACCAAATTTATTTGGGCTTTATATCAACTGAATTTAATTAGCTTTATATCAATAATATATAACTTTCACAAAGATACATTAAAGATGTATTTTTTTTCCTTAGACAAATTAAATTTTTATCGTATATAAATGTTACAAGTACGAGTATGATGTTCATTTTATACATATGTATATACGTCTGATGAAGCAGACTGGATCGTATGTAAAACTGTGTTGTTATTTATGAAACAACTAAGTATAGAAAAAAATGCATCAGCTACTTTTATGTTTCTTCATATGTTTTAGTTTTGACCCTTTTAATGTTTATCAATAACAAAAAAATATAAGTCCGACACAAAGTTAAGTTATATGTAAAACTTTAACTCTAATAGGTAATAAAATAGTAAAATACAACTACAATACGCATGACATTTCACTATTTTCTATTGTTGCATAAATTATTATAGCAATTGCAAATATGAAAGTATTAACAACTTTTTTTCATCCTTTTGAAATAACTCTTTTATGATAAATAACTTTTTAGATCGACATAAACGATAGCTACAAGCCTGCAGAAGTGAGTGATTGTGATAAAGTAGAGTATACTAATCACACAACATTTTAACTACTTGCGATTACACATCATTTTCAACAACCATGACCACGTATATCATATCATAATGTAACCGTGATCACATTTAATATTAAGTGGTTATGAGTTTTGGATTTTTATTTCATATAAATTGTAATTAGTGTATTACAAGTTACTCTCAAACCACTTTGACCTCCTACCTTGATGATATTATTAACTATAACCTTTATATTTATGCAGCATCGATCAAATAACTTACTATCTTTTATATATGCAATTTTGATATTGCTTAAAGTTAATAAATTCTAAAACTCTCAATTTGTTGTCACGAGAAATGTATAATCAAAAAAGATTGTCAGCCGTAAAAGTTTGTTACAGGGTACCCGCCGCCGCAACGCGCAGGTACCCTGCTAGTTTTTGTAATATTTTTAAGTGATAAGGCCGTGGAGAGACTTTGACCGAATGAATAGGGATCAATTGATAGACATTTTTTTTTTTGAGGAAGAGAATCCAGGATGAATGCTTTTTCATTCGCTATGCGCTGACCGGATGCGTACTCGCATGATTAATCGATGGACGGGGGAATTGCGTGAATGACGAGACCAGCCTAACCTAAAGTGGGTCCTCCCCCCTTGACGGCGAATCTTGATTGACTGACACTAGGAACCGATTCGGAGAAAGAAGAAGCATGGCATGAGATAGGCAGCGGAAGAATTTCCGATAGTGAATTACATGACTCGATGGATGGAGGTAGAGCCATAGAAAGAAGCACGCCCCGCCCGAAGTAGCATCCTTAGACACGGAGACTTCAGCACAAATAAACTTTGCAAAACCATGACATTTTCTGCTCTTAATTACTAAAGGTGAAAAGACTAACATAAAAAAGTATAACAAAATGTATGGAAAAAAAAAAAAAAAAGAGAGCAAAATAACCAAGATATGATAACATCAAACATCCCAGATAATGCAAAATTCTATCATGTGCTAATAATATTTTCAGCCAGTGGAGTTCTTGAGCATAGTGGAGTATGCTCAGCATTTGGTAGAGGAATAACTTGACCATGCTGCTTAACGCCGGTCCGTTGACCTTTGACTTCAGCCACATCTCTATCGAGATCAATGACTTCTAATTGTTTGCTTAAGCCATTGACTTCATCTTTGTAACTATACACATTCTCCTTTTGGCTATCATATTGATCACTCTTGTCTTGTTTTTTCTTTGTGTCAATTACGTGAAGTACACCAGAATCATCTTTCTGTCTCTTTTGCTCCACGTTCATTCTGTTCATTGAAATCTCTTTAGGTGCTTGCCTATCAGGCTTCAACTTGCTACAACTCGCACTAAATTTCTTTACATCATGTTCCTTAAGTTTTCTAGCTTTTACGCAATTCTCGGTGGAAACAGAAGGAGAATGAGGAGATGACTGTATTTTTACACTGTTTTCATTAAGCAAGGGACTGTGGTCCCCAAAACGGTCTTGCAGAATTCCTCTTAAGATCGGCTCCTGTGAGTAAAAGTTTCAGAAGAAAAGGTACTAGTAAGTTCACATAGTATCTATAAGATGTAAAGGTGGCAATATGGACGGGTTGGGTAACGGGTCAAACTGCATATTCTGATACGCACATTGTTGACATCTTTTCCCCAAGATTTTGTTTAAATAGTTAGCGAATCAAATATGATTGCAATACACATTTTTATTCCAAAAATAATCTTAACTCTTTCAATAAGATGAGTTATAGAGTGCAAGTACATAGTGGGGCAACTTTTGACTCATTTGACCAGTTTTCTTTTAAACTAAACTATTTTCACCCATTTAACCATTATTAAAGATAAAAACAAAACCGAATCACGGTTCCTAAGTAAATGAGACGAAATAATTGTAAAGAAACTAGGACGGCGTGAAGTACCTCATCAAAAAATCCAATCTTTGGGGATGGCATTCGAAGACCTGAAGATTTGATCTTTCTTTTCGGTCCACCAGAAAATGGGCTAGTTCGCATTGATGATCTTGTGGCTTTTTGACTAGTAAACTTCCCTTCCACAGAATTTCGACAAGATGCAAGTGAAAGACTTTGAAAATCTGATGTTGGTATGGTGTTTTGATCAGTAATGGTAGTAGTTGAAGATAAAGATTCTAAGAACCATCCATCAATGGAGCTAGCAGGAGATGTGCTAGAAGAACACGTAGACGACAATGGATAATGAACCGATGAAGGAGAGTTTGTCGGTTTCGACTTTCTTGGATTGTTTTTACTTCCAATAGATTTTGTAAAATTCTTAGAAGATGAAGCACTAGACAATGATTCATACGAGGGATGAAACTTTGACTTTTTTTCAGTTATGGGAGTCATAAAAGAAGTTGATTTATAAAGACCAGATAAGTCTCCCCATCGAGACCTCTTGGACACAGTCATATCTGTCACAGCATCAAAAGAAACAATGTCGATATGTCAAAATTGAAAGATTACAAATCTGATACACGACTCATTTATAATTCTTTGAGAGTTTGAGCCAATACCTGTTACAGACTTTCGGGTTTTGTTTTCCATTTTCGCACTATCTGATCCTTCAAAAGCTGTGTTGTTAGTCGTCTGTGTAGATGAGATGAGCTTTGGCAGGCTTGACACCTTGTCCTGTTTTATCGCATCAGATTATGCATATAGTCAATACTGATCTAACTTAATCGGATGAAACAAATTTGTTATATTTCTAACGGGCTAAGCATGTACAGTTGGACGAATTAGCTATAAAGAAAAAGGGTCAAACCGGCTGCATAACAACAAGATGTGTACTTTTGCATAAAACCAATGTGTATAACCTCCAAAATTCTTTTATTAAATATATATACTATTATTGACATAATATATTTGTAATTATATGAAACTTTATTTACTTATAGAAAATTTAGAAATGTTTGGGACAAAAAGTACCCTGGGTCAATCCAATCCAACCCAACCCTTACAAAATTACTCGTTGACATGAAGTTGACCCGTCACCCAACCTGCCATGCCCACCATATTCCATCTCCTATATAAATCATAAGATGTTAAAGTTCACATATACCTGTTTAATT